>JALIGW010000003.1:42652995-42845495 GCA_023053685.1 Diadophis punctatus similis | reverse complement strand
ATCAGAGGTCTTCAAACTTGGCAACTTTAAGACTTACGGACTTCAACTCCCAGAATTCTCCAGCCAGCAGTTGAAGTCCACAAGTCTTAAAGTTGCCAAGTTTGGGGACCCCTGACTTAGATGAACTGAAGTGGATTTTCATGGCAAGGTGCAAATATGAGCTTCTAATTCAGATTACTCTCATGTATTGGTTTGTCAGTACCACCACTATAATGATTTCTTTACGTGCAGTTGTAATATTATGTTCTCATTTCCATACAATTCCTTTCATTATACTATACTACCTAGGTTGATGGTGTGCTGTTTCTCTCTTATATTGTAAAACAGGGACGATCTTTTTTAATTGTTCCTGGACTGACCATTGTGCTTTTCACAAACGGTTAATTCATTGGTCCTTGTCAGTGTTTCTCTTTTATCTCCCGGAAAGCAAATTCAAGCCTAGATTAATGGGCTGTATTCCACCAAAGTTTATGGCCTTACAAATGTGTTAATCTTTAAGACATTCCTAAGGCTGTATGTTCTTTTCACTGTTGCAAACTAACGGGTCTACTTTTCTGGAATCCTTTAACATTCTTGATCTTTCCCCCAGCTATGTGACAATGCATAGGCTGGTCATCTGTAACATTTGTCCATAAATAAGAGCAGTAGCAAGGGAGGTTTTTGCCAATCATTTGCTTGGGGATGGACACTGGCTAATATTTCCTCTTCTGTGGCTTATTTTAGCAGCATCTGCTGAAGGCCGCAAGCTTGATGCAGTCTTTAATAATCCAGAAGTGTGCTGACAGGAACACTTCATTAACAGGCCTCTGAAATCTAAATCCACCTCCACTCTTTGAAAATTTATAGCCCAACAGCACATCTAGTCACATTCTCCGGACTAATGTGCCTCTCAAGATCTCATTTAATAGATATACAAGACTGCAGAAAAGAAGGTACAAATTTGTTTTTTGACCCCTGACTACCAGAGACTAAAGTTTTGGATGAAACCTCCTTTGACCTCTCTTGTATAACTTCAAGCACATTTCTTGCAAATGCCAAAGCTGGAGGCTTCCAAACTCTTTGTAGATTGTGAGAAGAAAGCTCAGAAAATCAGCTAGCCAGTTTGGTATAGTGCTTAAGATGCTGGACTAGAAACTGGAAGACTATGAGTTCTGGTCCTTTCTCAATCATGAAAGCTTATGGGGCAGGTCTATATTAAGTTCTCTCTTGCAGTCCAACCCATCTCACAGAATTGTTATTGAGAAAATAGGAGATGGGGACATTATATACACTGCCTTGAGTTCTACAAATAAAGATGGGATATACATCTATATTTGTTGTTTACCTTTGCCATAAACCAAGAAAATATGCTTAATTACTATCAAATAACATTGTTCCAACACTACAGAGAAGATATGTGGTTGAGTATTCTTAAGAAACTTTCAATTCCTAGACCAGAGATAGGCTGCATCTCACAAAGACTAGGGAAAAAAATGTTCAGGTCATCTGGTGCACTTTAAATTGAATTGTGGATATGATCTCAGGACTATAACTATAAACTCTTACTGCTTTTTTGACAGAGGGTCCATTCCCAACTCCTGCTGCACCAGAGCGGGCCTTCTGAAAGAGTTAATACTGAACATCCCTTCAATTTCAAATCTTATTTTAAAAAACACAGCACAATACTTCTTTCTGACTGACTATGGAGCACCCTGGGAATTATGTATTTAACAGTTTAAAACTCTTTTCAACCTTAACTCTAAAAATACAAACATTCAATGCATCCGTTTAAAACCAAATATCAACCAAATATCAGCACCCCAAAAGCTCAACAAACAAGATAGCGGGCAAAGGGGATCCCACTCAAAGCTCCATCACCAAAAGTCTCTTTTTTTCCAGTTATTGTCTCCTAATCTTCAATGTTGGTGGTAGCCAGGGAAGATGGGTTCAAATGATTATTTTAACTTTTTTTTTTTCAATCATAAAATGAGCAATAGCTAGTTGCAGAATGCCTGGTGTTTGTGTAATTTAAAAATATCGGCCTTCAGATACAGAAGTTTTGAACTGAGTCACAGGCTTGATTGAAATCATGACTGTAAGCCTGGAAAATTGCTACTTGTCTCTGTAGACTAAAGATGGGCAAAACCTAGCAGTGACAGATATCAGAATCAGTGCCATAGTTTCAACCATTTTCAGGCAGTAAACCTGCAAAAATCGTAATGCCCACTCTTAAAGAGACTTAGAAAATAAATCTCAACTTCCTCAAAGTGAATTGGGGAAGGGGGGGAGGAAAGGAAAGGAAAATGCTAGGTATACCCATATGTGCAATAGAGTCCTCGGCTACCTGAGTCCTTGCTGAAATAAAAACATTGAGTGTAGTGCATATGTTTGTCCATTTTTCCTAGATATCAAGCATGCACAAAATCTTTTTGACTGCATTGTCCAAAGTGGGTAAGGATAAGATAAAAAGTACCGTATTTTTCGGAGTATAAGATGCACCTTTTTACCCTCAAAAAGAGGGTGAAAATTTGGGTGCTTCTTATACACCGAATGTAGCCCCACCCAGCCATCCCCAGCCACCCCCACCCTTTGGCCTCTGCCTGCCTGCAATTTACCTCTTTGCAGCAAACAGAACAGAAACAGAAGCCTTATTAGCATACTAAGAGATGATCTGCCTCCCGATCTACAGCTGACAGGCTTGCAAGCCACAGTGGTAAAATGAAACTAACTACGGTGGCTGTAATGAGACAAAATGCTGGGAGATAAACTGCTGGCAATGTTAGACTGCTGAAATTGCAAGAAAGTAAGCTACAGATACTGTAGCCTACAGGTAGAGCTCCTCACAGTCAGGAGGTTAGGAGTTCTATCCTAGGTAGAGGCAGATTCTGTTAATATGTTATTTTGTTAAATGTTTGTAGAGTGTTCAAATTATAAGACTTATTTTTTAAAGACTGCTATATTATTGTTCTAGACAACTTAACAAAATGAAGAAGCTTTTTAAAATAAATTCTTGCTCTGAAGAGGCCCAGTGCTATTGTATCTTCTTTTAAATAGCAGAAAGCCTTCCAGAAAGCCACATCAATTTTAAGGATCTGTAAAAGTATAATCTGAAATGTCCTGTTTTAGTATTAAGTATTAGTATTAAAATAAAGCAGCTGAATTAAACCCTGACTTAGTCATGTTTGGAGTAGATCTATTTAAATAATTGGGAGGTGTTAGTGTGATTACATTTAAGAAAACTTTCTGGGATTAATATACTGCCATAATGTACATTTCTCCAATTCTTTGCTATTTCTATGGGTCAAGCACACATGCACAGAAATACACAGTGTATATCCTCTGTACTGTTTGCTGTTTGCTGTTTGGCAAATTGCTTTTTTCCTTGTTTTCCTCCCCCAAAACTAAGGTGTGTCTTATACTTCGGTGCGTCTTATACTCCCAAAAATACGGTACATCTGATTTTAATTAAATTAACATTTAAGTATTATTAAAATAAATTTAATTTATCAATTAAATTAAGTTGGGACCAGAATTTCCATTGCAAAACAAGGCGGTTGTTAAGTGAATTGTGCCCAATTCTATGACCTTTTTTTGCCACAGCTGTTAAGGGAATCACTGCAATTATTACATGAATCATACATGAATCATTACATGAGTTATTAAGCAAATCCAGCTTCCCCCATTGACTTTACTTGTCATATGCCGTGAGGAAATTGGAAATAGCAATTATATGCCAGTTCCCAAGTGCTCAAAGTTTGATCAAGTAACCATGGGGATCAGAGATGGGTTCCTACCGGTTCTAACCAGTTCTTTAAAACCGTTAGAAAACTGGCGATGACATCAGAGCCGGTTCTGTCGGTGCCGGTCCGTGGGCACCGCCATCTTGGATTTTGCTTCTGCACATGCGCAGAAACTATTTTTTGATTGTTGCAGGGGTGCGTGCGTGCACAAAGCGCGCGTGTGCGCCCAGCGCAACCCTGAGCGAACCGGCAGCAAAACGATCCAAAACCCACCCCCTGATGGGGATATTATGATGATGGTAGTGAGTGTGAGGAATGATTGTAAATCACTTTTTTCAGTGACATTGTAACTTTGAACAGTCACTAAATAAATGGTTGTAGGTTGAGGACTATCTATACAAACAGCCTTTATTTAATCATATCATAAATGCTGACCAGTAATGATATCAAATGTCAGTCATAACATAGGTTAGATTTTCTGCTTTTTTTGAAATAAACAATAACAAAGAGGCAGTTGCACTAGTCAGTTTTGGAAGGTAGTTACTTCCTAGTTTCCATTTAAAAATACAAGTGCTGTTTTAAGATATGCCGTATCATGAGCCAACATCTGCAAATCTACTTGACTTCAGGGGCCTTGGTAGTGAGGTTTTGGATTAAGATTTTGTTTTAGTTCTTCATCACATCTACCTGAATTCATGGGTACAAAAATGTGAAGAATACATGGGGAATGTATCTTCTGCTATGAATCATAAACACCAAAAAGGGATAGTCGTTTAAACTAAGAAATTTGATTGTTGCAATTATGTAAATGCAACCTAATTAACTTCTTTCCTTGTTTCTTCAAAATCATAGCTCAATTAGCTCTGGAAATTGTATATTTGTTCTTATTTATTTTCACCCAGTCAAATTTCACATTATTTCTCACCCGTGTAAAATCACTAGATTGAATAGCATTTGCAAACTGAATTTATTTTAAATGTGTATGCATCTAACTTCAGTTTTACGCCACTCCCATTGTCAATGATTCTGAGTTTATATACCTTAGTACAATAATTGGGTTAAAATAAAAATAAAAATAAAATATGTTTATTTTTATCCCAATTCGTTTAATAAAGAAGAAAGGGGCACCTAAATTTCCATTTATCTGAACTTCTTATATACAGATCATTAGAAAGATTATGTTTCTCCATTTTACTTCTAGTTCCTGACAAACTTCCTGATACTAAACAGCGTATCTTATGAACTACCGTATGTTGAATTTACTACACATATCGAAGTAAGATTAGGAAAGACCCTAAAAGAGATGCTGCCTGATGATCTGGATGTTCCATGGGCTGACAGTTTCCTATAAAAGTGTTTCAGATTTCTACATCACTTTTTAACTCCTATTGTCCACTTATTCAGGTTTTCATCATTTCTCGTGCCTACTACAGCATTTTACAAAGTAATTATTTTCCAAATCACTGTACTTGGTTTCCAATGATACAAACATTGTAAGATACAAATAACTTCATGTAAGAAGTATGCTTTCCAATTTGGGACAGATGATTCACTACAGTAGTGTTCCATGGGTATTGAAAGAATCAAGATTACAGTTGTGTCACAGGCGATGTCAATGTACATACAAATGGGGTGTAACTACAATTGGGCAGTCACAACCAGCATCCGAATTTTTTTAAAACTGATCTGTTTCCCAATGTAGTAGTAGACATAATACATTATCTAGTAGACATACCGTATGTTCCGGCATATAAGACGACTGGGCGTATAAGACGACCCCCAACTTTTCCAGTTAAAATATAGAGTTTGGGATATACTCTCCGTATAAGACTACCCCTCCTACCATCTTTCTTTTTCTTTCTGTCTTTCTTCCTTCCTAACATCTTTGTCTGTCTGTCTGTCTGTCTGTCTGTCTGTCTGTCTGTCTGTCTGTCTGTCTGTCTGTCTGTCTGTCTGTCTGTCTGTCTTCCTTCCTTCCTTCCTTTCTTTCTTTCTTCTTTCTTTCTTTCTTTTTTTCTTTCTAATAATAATAATAATAACAGAGTTGGAAGGGACCTTGGAGGTCTTCTAGTCCAACCCCCTGCCTAGGCAGGAAACCCTACACTACTTCAGACAAATGGTTATCCAACATCTTCTTAAAAACTTCCAATGTTGGAGCATTCACAATGTCTGGAGGCAAGCTGTTCCACTGATTAATTGTTCTAACTGTCAGGAAATTTCTCCTTAGTTCTAAGTTGCTTCTCTCCTTGATTAGTTTCCACCCATTGCTTCTTGTCCTACCCTCAGGTGCTTTGGAGAATAGTTTGACTCCCTCTTCTTTGTGGGTACAAAAATTCTTTCTTTCTTTCCCTCCCTCTTTCTGTCTGTCTTCCTTCCTTCCTTCCTTCCTACCATCTTTCTTTCTGTCTGTCTGTCTGTCTGTCTTCCTTCCTAACTTCCTTTTTCTTTCTTTCTTTCTTTCTTTCTTTCTTTCTTTCTTTCTTTCTTCTTTCTTTCTTTCTTTCTTTCTTTCTTCTTTCTTTCTTTCTTTCTTTCTTTCTTCTTTCTTTCTTTCTGTCTGTCTTCCTTCCTAACTTCTTTCTTTCTGTCTGTCTGTCTGTCTGTCTGTCTGTCTGTCTGTCTGTCTTCCTTCCTAACTTCTTTCTTTCTTTCTTTCTTTCTTTCTTTCTTTCTTTCTTTCTTTCTTTCTTTCTTTCTTTCTTTCTTTCTTTCTTCTTTCTTTCTTTCTTTCTTTCTTTCTTTCTTTCTTTCTTTCTTTCTTTCTTCCTGCAAACCAATCCCCACTGTGGCTCCTTTCTCCCTCGCCCAGTCCTCTTCCAAGACACCAAGTGGAAGCGAGGTAGGTAGGTGGGTTGCTTCCCTCCCCTCGGAGGAAGAAGGAGCCTCTGTCACCATCTCCCGCGGGACTCCAGCCACACGACTGAGTCCCCGACCGCAGCGCCGGCAGGGTTAACGCGCATTGGAGGGAAGGAGAGTGTGCGCTACCGCCGCTGCTGCTGCTATTGCCACTCCGATATTTCTTCGGTCAGTGCACGCAGGAGGGACCACGGAGCAGAGGCGCCTGGCGAGCAGGGCGAGAGGCGCGGGGATGCCAGAAGTGGCAGCATTGGTGGCAGGCTCCTGCCCGCATCTCCCACCCACCTCTTGTCTTAAGCCGCGGTCCCTCCTGCACGTGCCCACCTGCTGGGAAGGCTGCAGCTGGCGGTGGCGGCTGCAGCCTTCCCAGCAGGAGACCGAGACGCAGGGCGGCGTCGGGGCTCTGGGGCTCCTTCGGCCGCTTGGCCGGAGAATGGCGAGGATGCAGCCATGGCCATTTTTGAGCTCCCCGGCTCGGAAGTTTCAGTACCTGGCGTATAAGACGACCCCCAACTTTTGAGAAGATTTTCAAGGGATAAAAAGTTGTCTTATACGCCGGATCATACGGTAATACTAGTAGACATAATACATTATCAGTTATATAATGAGTGAATGAAACTTCAACTTCTGGTGATTATCCAGCTGGATCTATGTTATTCTTTTTACAACTTTCCAGCCTAGTTTACAGCCTTGGAATTTCCTGGCGATCCCCAACTTCTTGAAATCTGTTTCTGAAAAGCAGAAAAGCAGAACAGACAACCACTGCAAAATATAATGCTGGCAAGTAGTTTTCTTCAAGAATTCCTATCTGGACAAGGGAAGACTGTTAGAGATAATGAAAGAGAAACAAGTTCTTTTTGACAAGATTGAGACTGAGTTGAAAGTGGATTTACAAACGATAGGCTACCAGAATGACATGAGAAAAGATGTTATGCTGGTTACACAAAAGTTGATGTCTTCATAAATAACAGGGAAATAAAATAAACAATAAACCAAGAGATTGACCTAGATAATTTTCATATATAGGATTTTCAATATAGAGTAAAAGTTTAAAGTTTTGAAGAATGGTACAAAGAAAAAATGGAATCAAGTTCTATGCAGGAGTAAAGATTAAAATCGTTAGAAGTAAAAAAAGAAAGAACATAAAGTTAGTTTATTTAATCAAGGTTATAATAGATATATTGCTACTTTTGGTAACCCTTAATGGATTTTTTTTTCTGATACCAGGACTGAAATGACAATAACATATGGATTTATTTATAGAATATGAGATGGGAATATGGGAAGGAAAGATTATTTATTATATTTTAAGAGGAGATGGTAAATAAACTTATTTATACTTGGTGTGAAAAAGTTGGGAAGTCATCTTTCTTTATACTTCTTTTCCTTTTCTTTATCATATCCTTACTTTCCTTCTTTTCTAATTTCTATTTTTCCTTTTCTTTTCTCTATTTTCATGCTTTCTTCTTATTCTTTTATCTACTTCAATTTTTATTAATTTTTACTCATGTACTTATAATCTTTAATAAAATTACTATTTAAAAAATTCCAGGTGATATCCCATCCAAGTACTAATCAAGTCTGGCCCTGCTTAGAGCTTTTTTATTTTCAAGATCAACTAAACTGGCCACGTAAACCGCTCCAAACTCGATTGTAGAAAATACGACTTCAGCAACAGAGTGGTCAATGCCTGGAATGCACTACCTGACTCAGTTGTTACATCCTCAAACCAGTGGTGGGTTTCTACCGGTGCGGTCCACTCTGTCGTTCCAGTAGCGGCCCACCGATTTGCCAATTTGTGTGCGACGGCTCCGGTGCCATCTTCGCCGGTCCGTCGCGTGGCGCTAACTTTTTTCAAATGTTTAGCCTTTTTTTGCTTCCTGCACATGCGCGGAAGCAAAATCTTGTGAGGGGATGCACGCGCTCGGCCCCTCGTGAGATTTCAGTGATTTTTTTGCTTCCTGCGCATGCGCGGAAGCAAAATCGCATGAGGTTTACTGGCAAAACGTGATGATGCATGCACAGCGCACCGGTAGGCAGGTAAGAGGAACCCGCCCCTGCCTCAAACCCCCAAAACTTTAACCTTAGACTGTCTACCATTGACCTCATCCCATTCCTAAGAGGTCTGTAATGGGCGTGCATAAGTGCACCAGCGTGCCTACCGTCCCTGACCTAATGTCCCCATATATTCATAACCATCTCATGTACTCATAACCATGCTTATACACCTTATGTACTCACAATCATGTTTATACTTTATCTGTAATCATATATACACTTGACAAAATAAATAAATAAAAATAAATAAATAAATGCCCCTTGTTTTTCCTTTCTGAACCTTTCCCCATCTTTTCTTCCTTTCTGCAACACTACAAGACACTACAAGTCATTCTGATGGATTTTACTTATTTATCCAGCTTTTTAGAATTTTTCATTATTAATTCTCCTCCTGTTTCTCCTTCAAATATTGCAAATTGCCACAACCTCCAAGCCTCGCAATTTTTCCTTCAAATGTTGTCCATATTTAGCTGTGCTCAGAAGCAACCAGGCCAGGATGCTGGAAAATAGCTGGGACTAACGTCAAAATTGTTTTGAAATGAGTCATCCTTTTTTTAGAATAGAAACAGGTCATCTTTGGAACATGGGGAAAATCTTGCAGAACAATATGGGCTTAGAAATTAAACACAATAGCTGAGAAAATGGCCTATTGTAGTTTTTTTCTCTACCTGCTCTTATTGCCCACTCATATCTCAGTCACATGAATGAGAGGTGATCCGTGAAAAGGACATTCGTTTCTCATTTCTGTCTCTTCAAGCTATATTTACTCATATCCAACTACAGTACAAAGTACAGGATAACTTTCCTGTCCTATCGTGTTACTTAGCAGTCCAGAAGAAATTTTGCATATTAAAAAAAACAAGGAAGGACAATTTTGTGGGTCTTACTTGGATATTTTAGGCCAGTGTTTCTTAAAATCCCCCCCTCAGGAACCCTTATCACTTTTAAAAATTATGGAGGACCCCAAAAGATATTTGTTTGTATAGGTTATATTTATTTATCTTTGGTATATTAATCATATAAAAAATTAATATGCTGCTACAACTTCTCATGACTGATCGGATTTTAATACTGTATTATTTTCCAACTTAGTCTGGCAAATAATTGTGATTTTTTGGTACCTGACAGAATCTTGGGGGATGTTCAGGGGTCCTAGGATCACACTTTAAGAAATGCTGATCAACATGTTCTCTGGAATTCTAGTATTTGTATTTTGAAAAAAGTAATTGCATATATTTTTGTGTGAGATACAGATACAAATACAAGTATGGATAGTATATAGATATATTCACATGCTGACCTTCTTGTAGTTAAAGAACTGCAATAACCCTATTCTCCAGCTCTCCTTTGAATTAATTTCTAAAGCAAAGTCTAAGTGAAAACTAATAGAAAAATACACAGGAGAATTTCTCTATTTGGCACTGAGCAGAAATAGCAAGAAATTTTTAAAAGTCAATGAGGATTGAGCATATCTGATTTATACATGAACCAAAGTAAAAATCAGGTCGGAGGGGGTGAATGGAATAATGCAAACAACAGCAATCCTTTCTGCCAAATTTAACTGTAGCTATATTTATTTTTCATATGAACACATTTCTGAAGGCATCAGGCTTGATGGTGTTACAAAATTTATGTTCATCTGACAGTCTAAACATGCAAAATTGCTATCATTCAGGAACCATATCTTTCTACATGAAATCTTTTGGAAGAGAAACAAACTTGAACATAATAAGTTTATAACAATGGTTATCATTTATCATATTATGGTTATTTTACAATGGTATTTATGTATAATGTATAAGCTTCTACAGGTAGTTCTTGACTTACAACAGTGACTATTCAAACTTACATTGAAAAAATTCACTTATGACTCTTTTTCACTCTTATGACCATTGCAGCATCCCCATGGTCAATTCAGACACTTGGCAACTGATTCATATTTATGCCGGTTGAAGTGTCTCAGGGTCATTTGATCACCTTTTGTAACTTTCCAACAAGCAAAGTCAATGGGGTAGCCAGATTCACTTAACAACCTTGTTACTAACTTATCAACTGCAGTGATTCACTTAACAACTATGGCAAAAAAAGGTTGTAAAATGGGGCAAAACTCACTTAACAAATGTCTCAGCAACAGAAATTTTGGGCTCAATTGTGGTTGTAAGTTGAGGACTACCTGTACTCTACCAGGAGTTAGGAGTTAGGAAGTACAATTGGCATCCTTCAATCTTGAAAGACTATGGTATCATGCTCTGGAAAGAGTTCCTAAAAAGGTTGTATGCAAAGCTGGAGTATCCTCTCCAGAGCACGAGGCCTGGGTAGGTTAGTATGGAGGATAGACTGTTACCCAAGCAGCAGATCCCCCCTCTCCACATCTCTGAAATAATCCAATGGAATGGCAAAGCCAATACGATTGGTTCCAGCTACGTCGCAGGAGTTATCAGAACGTGGCTGCACACAGTCACAAACTGCTTCCGAGACTCCAGCTCAGGATTTTGCCTCAAGGTTTACTCCTGAAGCCTTTTCCAATAATGGATATAGCCACAAGGCAGTTGAGGTTTGGAGTCAGAGTTTCCCTTCTCCTAGAAGATGGTTTTGCCGCTTTATCTACCATTGGGGCGTAGAGCCCTCTTCCGCCTTCAAAACCGTTGACAATCTTCTCCTGTAACCCTGGAAAGGGGCCCTTACAAGGTGCTACCAGCCGGGCCAGCTGGACCAAGGTTTTTTAATGAGGTATTACTCCTCCAACATGATGGTGTAACGGACGATGATCTTCCAAGTATCCATGTAAATTTGGACAACTTCTCCTCCCACAATCAGGATCAGGAATGGGGGGGAGGAAAGCAGCCTAACTGCCTGTTGGTGGCAAAAGGCAGGATCAGGAATGAAGTACAATGGCATAGTTTGTAAAGAGTTGGAACAAACATCAGTGCTTTGGATTAAGTGTTTTATGTTTTTCTAACAACATTGCGAGTTGAAGTTCTTTACTTGCTTTCAAGGAAAAACCTAGCCGTAAAATAAAGTAAAAGCTAAACTTGCTTCTTTCCTCCCGTTAAAATTAACCTGTTTATTTATAACTTTTTGAAGCTTATTACTGTTTAAGAAAAAAAAGTATTTGGAACCGACACATAATTATATTCACAAGCAAATGCAAGCCTTGTTTGGTCTCATACTCATTTATTTCCTCCAATCATATGAACTATAATTTTGATTTTATTGAAATGGGGGGATCATGGTTTTGGCCACATCAGTCCTTTGTGTATTAAAGGCTATAGAAATTAGCATTACTACCTAATCAACCCTTTGGATCAGAAATGGATACAGGATGAACAAGTATGGAGAAATATAAGCATGTATATCACTCTTTGCTCCAGCTAACTCGTGCTAATTCATTTCTAAGGCTCAAGGATATTATTCTCTGACAGACAATAAGATTCTAGAATCTACTGGATTATTTAAATGTAGATTATTCAATACATCCTCAAGTGAATGTGGCAAGCTTATTGGGTATCGTTATAACTCAATGTTCAGAACTCAGCAGAACCCAAAATCATTCAAGTAACATTTATGATGAGCCAAGTTCAGGCAGCCCAATAAAGTTCAACAGTGCATTTCCTAAGTACAAAATTCATATTGCATAGTACAGCAGATTTATTCATTGTCTTCAGATGACAGAATTTATGCTTTAGATGAATTCTGGACAATGACTATTATTACCATCTGCCAATGTCACCAAAATCAATTACCTCAGAGATTTCTAACTAGAACAAGTTTTTTAAAAGAAAAAAATTCCTCAAAAACCAGATAAACAAATGATTAGGAGGACAAAGTGTTGGAATTCAAATCACATTATTTTAATAAACATTGAATATATTAAAAATGTTGTGCGTGGCAAAAATCTTGCAATGTAATCCATTTAGAAATTACTGTTTCATTAACCTATTTTCATAGTTTGTATGATCACTAAGTTATTCAGTCAAGATCTGGTAGCAACTTAATGTCACTCCTGAAGCTGGCCTAACTGTGGCCATTTTCTTTTCTGTAGCTTCCCTCTAAGGAGGTTTCTCTTCCCATTGCTTCAGGGCTGACACAGCCTGGGGCTAAGGGGCAGGGAGTGGGGTGTACAGATAACTGGGGTGTTGTAGCCAAAGTAAATTCTTTCCCCTGGGAAACAAGGATGTTCATGCAGGTGTTCAAAAGGTAGAGACTGAAATCACCTAGCAACTGGACTATATGCTGATTGGACCATGTGACTGGTGACTTTGGGGGGAAGTGACAGTTTTACTTTTAATTGGGTGTAAAATCGGCGGGAACTTTGAGCCGGTTTTCCACCAAGTCTCTGCCAATTTGATATTTCCCAATAAAATGTTCTTTGAGGAAAATGCCTGCCTTGGAGTTCTCATTGTTTGGGATGTATTACTTGGAACCTTGAAACTTGACTAATGGGGGGTGATATTACTCCTACCCAGGTAAACTCATCTTTCTTGTAATCATCTCCTTTAATTTCATGTACCCACAATGCTCTCTAAACCTATATAGACCTTGCAAACAGCAGTAGGGAAAGAAGAAAGGCTGCATCTCTAAAAACATAATCAAATTCCCACTGCCACTGAGTACAGTAGTAACATTTCCTATTCGGTAGGAAGATACCTTACCCACCCACCCTCACTAGCTATACCAGAAGAAGTGGAGTTTGGAGATGGACAGCATTCATAAAAGCTTATGAACTTCCTCAGTTGCCACTTATATGCAGGAAACTGAAATACTATGAATTCTGGCTGCTATGATTTCCAAAGCCAGACTGAAGCCACAACAGGATCTAATGCACAAAAATGTTGGCATTGGGCGAGTGGGAAGGGGGTTACATTGATAATTTTTTGCTTTTCTTTCTCCCTCCTCTCCCTAACCTGATGATACTGAGAAAGGAAAGCTAGCTAAGATCACTTTGAGAATCAGAACACCCATTACAGCAGTGGGTTGCTCCCGGTTCGGCCCGGTTCTAAGAACCGGTAGTGGTGGCGGGAGGCTCCGCCCACCTGCCCGGGACGCTTCATGCCCATGCACAGAAGTGTCCCACCCGCACACAAACTGGTAGTAAAGGGTTTTAGAACCCACTACTGACCTATGAAGTTTCCTGATAGCTCTTTCTTTATTATTTAAGAAAATAAGCAGAATCACAGTCCAACCCTCTCTAAACAACCCTCTCAGTGGACCCCAACCTCTTGGGTACCAGGGACCGGTTTCATGGAGACAGGTTTTTCCACAGACAGGAAGGGGAGTGGTTTCGTGTGCTGCCTGCATCCCGCAGATGGGGCTTTGCTTGTTTGCATGGATCGGTTTCTGGCATGCTGCGGACTGGTGCCAGTCCATGGACCGGGGGTTGGGGACCCCTGCGCTAAGGCATTGCTTACATAAGGTTTTCCAGTCTCTGTTTAAAACTTCCAGTGAAAAGGAAACATTTACCATACTAACAAGTTCTTTCTAATCTACATTTCTATATCTTCCATCTATTGTTTCTGGTCCTGTGAGTGATGGAATACAAGTCCACCCCCTGCTCTATATAACATCCCTGATTCCCTTTCGCTTTGTCCCCTCACTCTTCTCTTCTGCAGACTAAACATGGTTCAATTCTGACAGGACTTTGTTTTCAGTCCCCTCATTATTCTCCTAGCTCTCCTCTGAACATGTTCACGTTCATCAATGTCCTTTTTACATTAGGGTGCTCAGAACTGTATAAAGTATTTCAAGTGGGCCTGATCAAGACGCAGTAGAGTCAGACTGTTATTTCCGGTGATATGAACTCCAAATCCTTATTAATACATCCCAAAATACCATTTAGCTTTTTAGTAATTACATCATATCTTCAGCTTTTAACCTATTAAAACCTTTCTGCATGGGTTGACAAGCAAGGATTGTCAATGAGTTGACAATTTCCTCCATCTTATGTTCAATACTATATTGATCTTTTTGGACTTTCTCTTCCAAAGTCCTAGTTCTATGTTAATCCAGATTTAATATTCATCCCTTCAGTTACTTCATTAATAAAATAATAATAAAATGTGAAAGCACAGAGCTCAGGAAACTATACTTCATTCAATACTATTTCCTAGTCTGGTGTGGAGCCCTTTTTTGAGTGCAGTTATTCATTCTGTTATGAATCCAACTAACAAGTGCATAATTTACTCTGTATTTCAGCATTATATGAATGACAATATCAGAAATTTTGTAAAATGTGTCATAAGGTCAACATAACCTATATCCATAGCATTCCCTTTACCACTCTCAAAAGAAGAGGAGGAGAAGGAGGAGAAAAGGAAAAGGAAAAAAGGAGAAGGAGAAAGGATGGTCTGGTATGGCTTGTGACAAACCCACCCTGGCTCTAATTAATTGTTGAAATTCTATCCAAGAGTTCCTTCAGTACTCTTGGGTGTATTAATCTATCTTGGAAGCTGAATTCATTTAAAATAGCCCAGTGTTGGGTGTTTTTTTACCCTTCTGTTTTTATGTCTCAGCTCCCTTGTTCCATTAGCTGCTCAAAGCTTCTCTGAGAGAAGAAGAGTTAAGATATTATGCCTTCTTGCCATTGTCCATTACCAATTCATCCCTTTCTCCTTGACTTGATCCAAGGATCTTCAGCTTCTTTGCTTTTCCTGTTGTTTCTGATGCACACAAAAACACTTTTCTGTTATTTTCAGCATTTCAGAGAAATCCATTCACTCACATGGGTTCTGGCAAGCATTTTATATTTGTCTTTAATTATTCACCCCCTTTTTTACATTTCCTATACATATCCTCTTCTGTTTTCAGCATTTAAAAAAGAAACAATGTGTTTTTTTAAATGCTGGTCTGTTTAGATGTCTCTTATTTTATTTTCTTCTAGAAAAGAATCTTTCTAGCCATTTTCCTCCTTCAGGTTCTAATATTTCAAGCCATTAGATCTGATTTACTTTTCATCTATTGTTCAGAAAACCAATATATACATCTGACTCATCTTTATTCTTTCACCCTTGATATCATAAACGCAAGGATAACATGATCACTTTCTCCCAATGTTCCAGTCTTTTTCAGTTCTTCAACCAATTCTTTTTTTATTGGTAATTATTACAACCAGGACAGCAATCGCCCCTTGTTCCTTCTTTTCCAAATGAAGTTGTGAGCAAAAGAAGAAGAAGAAGAAGAAGAAGAAGAAGAAGAAGAAGAAGAAGAAGAAGAAGAAGAAGAAGAAGAAGAAGAAGAAGAAGAAGAAGAAGAAGAAGAAGAAGAAGAAGAAGAAGAAGAAGACAAGAATTTGTTGGGATCTATGACTTTTGGCAGAATTACATTTCCAGAAGTTACCTACCATTGTCACTATTGTTTATGCCTTTTATAAAGTATGGTTGTATGATACAGAAAGTTCTCATCCATATCTTCTGCCTGTTCAGGCAGTCTATAATAAATAACCTTTCACAACAATATTGCTGTGGTTTCTCCATCCTTTTATTTCTATCCAAACACTCTCAATAGAATTTCCATACTCCAAATTGTAAATTTCCATTTTCTTTATGTACAACACAACATATCCTCTTGTTCTGTTCTGTACGTTTCTTCTAAATAAGTTGTAGTCTTCCAGGGCTGTGTTCCAATCATGGCTCCAAGCCAAGTTTCTGTGGTGCCTGTGACATGATACTTGTTTTGTTATGTTAGAATATTAAGTTCTTCTTGTTCCTTTTCCATACTCTATGCTTTGGTATAGAAACACTTGAGACTGGGAGTAATATTTTTCTGTGGTAGCTTCAGAGGTGGGTTCCTGCCGGAGCTGCCCAGTGCACAGCTCCGGTAGGGAGCGGCGGATTGCGCAACCGCTCCGGAGCCCTCTCTGATGGTCGATCGGGTGTGTCGCCATTTTTTCCTGTGAATTTTTGGCCGATTTTGCTTCTGTGCATGCGCGGAAGCAAAATCACGCCAAAATCTTTCGTGCAAGCAAGCCTCCTTTGCATGGAGATGCGCGCGCAGCGCACCAGCACCGGTAAGGCAGCAACCCACCACTGGGTAGCTTCATGCCAATTTCAAAGCCCCCTGTACTTCACCTTTGTCTCCTAGGTAGCTTATTCAAGCTACATAGGCATGAGCTCTTGCATGGTTCCTCCTATTGTTCTAATTTAATGGCCCCAGATGAGATTGGTGAGGCACCTGCCGAACATGTCCTGCCCAGTCTTTATGAGATATAATAATTCTTGTGCTAGAAATTGTTCACATAGCTATTGCAATCCTGAGAAAATCAAATCCTTCTTGGCTGCATCATCTACATATAAAGGAGGCTGTCCCTCTCTTCTGATGCCATAACGCCCAACTGGAAGAACCCCCCCCCCAAAAAAATTACTTGCATTCCCAATTCCTTTACCTTTCTGCCCATGACACTGCCAGTGTCATGAACCAGTGAGGAAGAGCTAGTTATCAGTGGAGATTTGTACACCCATGGCAATCTATATGTCATAGTCTGGATGAGAGCACCTGGTAGAAACAACCCCATCATGCAATGTCATATCAAGTCTGCACACCACACATTTCTCTTAGCAAAAAATCACCTACTATCACAATGTTACACTTTTTCATCCAAGTGGGACTTCAGTATGTTTCACACTGTTCCATGAAGCCAAGTTGAACAGGTTTGCTTAAGAGCCTAGGATGTCATTTATAGCAAAACCACCATAAGCACTGTGTGTTTCCTGAAACTCTTTTCTTCCTCGTTGTGTTCTCTGAAGTTCACTTCCTTCTCTATCCCTCTTGAGAAGCTTGATCTCTCTTCTCTAAAAATTTATCTCATTACCTGCTATATGCAGTACATAAACTCTCTCCTCAACTACATTTACCTATTTCTGTAATACAAACATAGCAGATACTGTCTGAGTTATCTTCATAAAGATAAACTTGCACACAATGGGCACCCAAAGCTTCATTTACTCTCCATTCTATTTGGAGTTTCTTGGAGTGTCCCATTCACATTCCCACAAATACCCTAAACTTTCCTGCCAAATACCCTTGTTTGCTCAATCAGTAAATGAGTTTCCGCTTTGTCTCAGAACCACAATCCAATTCAGTTCAATATTTGCCTGAATCTGAATTTAATGCCCATTTTCAGTATCTATAAATGTTACTACTGCAAACTTTTTTTTTTGAAAACCATAGTTTGTATTCACTTTTGTCCACTTTCACACAATTAAGTAACAGATTGCTTAAAATACTTGATCTTTTGAAAAATAAGTTAGATTTTCTTAGGGTGACTGGATACAATAAATGAATAATCATTATTTACTCATGCTGTCCTATTCCATCAACCTAATGCTAGCTCAGGTTTAGAATTAAATTTATGGCGTACATAAAACTGAAGCATTCATATCTAGATAATTTACGCCCTGCAGTTATTATCACAAAGCAAATTTGCAGGGGCAAATAAAAAAATGTACCACAAGGGTTTCATACAATTATTCATTATCTAACAACTTCCAAATGTTTTTGACATGATTATTACCAGCATTCTCATGCCACATGAGAAAAGCTTGTAAATCCAATAAGTTCTCTTATCTCTCCCAGGACTTCTCAGACACCATGTACTGTCAAGACTGCACCTACATCCCTATTAAAAAAAATCCATGCCAGACCTAAGCCATATTAAAACAACATATTATTCTATTTACTTCTACTTTTTAAATATCTTCTCTATTCTATCTGTTATTTTTTTCTGGTTATTCTTAATCCTTCCATATGTCCAGTTTCCAATATGCAGTTCCCAGTGCATCAGGGGAATTTTTTTTTAAGATTGTTCGTTATTGATTTAATAACGAACTGTTATTATGCCTGTTCTAAGATATATTGGATCCCTAAGCCACATTGACTGATGGCACTCCAATGTGAAGATTTTCATCTACAATGGTTTAGAAGGAGAGATAGTGTTGGCACCTCCTAAGCTTTGGCATCTAGGCCAATATCTTATCAGCCTTAGTCTAAAACTGACCCTGGGTTTAATTAATTTTGCAGCTCTTTCTATTTAATTTTGCTAGTATTAGTGTCCATGTTTGTTCTAGGATTAGGAGCAGTGCATTTAATGCTATATGGAAAATATCAGGTTGCAGATCTAATTTTGATCCTTTAAAACATGGAAAGCTTACACATTGAGATACCATTGGAATAACTAGTAAATTCTTTCTTTGCATAAACTGGACCTTTCATCGTATAATGTATCTTCGACTATTCTAGTCCTGATGAAGCCAAAACTGCATTTTTAAAACTTGTAAACTTAAATTTCAGATGCCAGAACTAAAATTTGTTACAGATCTTAGGAGATTTAATTCTTCCTCTTAAAGCAGTAGCCTAACTTTATAAGAAGGTGAAAAAGTAAATGGAAATAGGTACTATTTATTTGCATGATTTTTTGAAAAATGGGCTTGAATATCCTTTTTTTAAGTAGAAGGTTGTTTTTTAAAACATATGAAACTATTCTCATGAATTAAAATGTGGTTAATAGTTTCATGTCAAATAATTGGCATTTCATGCTGGCACCTCAGAATTGGTGAGCTGGAAATCTCCAAGATTGTAGACTAATTGCTACTTATCAAGGATGCATATGTTTTTCTTGGCTGTATCCCTAGTATTTGGTATTTATCAAGACATCAAGAAATGTGGCCTTTTCATACATAAGTAGGTGGGAAGTGGCCAAAAGAATTACTATGCAACATTAGGAGGACAAATCTAGAAATGTAGCAGCGGACTGTAGCAATGGATTGCTGATAAAGGCAATTTGTCAACATTTGAATTACTAATTTTTTAACAGAAGGAAAAGGATTTTCAAGTAACATAATAAATGCTGGGGAGAGATGTTTTGTTTATGATATAAATGTCCATACTTTTTTAAAATTATATTTCCTTTTCTCACTTTCTTATACAAAGTGTAATCACTAAAGAGAAGGGGACAATTTGTTTAATACAGCAATTAAAATTATCTGGCAGTGTAAACTATGATTTTCTCTTTGGTTTTAATGGTCTGTCACTTGGCTGTACCCACAATGGATACTAATCAATGTTTTGCATTGCCAGTTGATAGTATTTCCTCTATTTTCACACCTGCTTCAGTGCATCCAGTTTGGCAGTTTATGAAGGATGTTAAGCAAACCTGTTTTATTTTGGCTTGTTAGGGGTGTGTGTGTGTTTGTGTGTGTGTGTGTGTGTGTGTGTGTGTGTGTGTGTGTGTGTGTGAGAGAGAGAGAGAGAGAGAGAGAGAGAGAGAGAGAGAGAGAGAGAGAGAGAGAGAGAGAGAGAGAGAGAGATTTAACTTCTGATGCCTCTCTGGTTCTCAAATCTATGTAGAACAAAGGCAGGCTTGATGCCCTGTTTGTTTTTATTACATTTGGGGCCAAAATCAAATGAAGACAAAGAGTTCAGGAACTGGTCCTAGCAAAAACAAACATGTGTTTTCATCTAAGTGGATAAAAATAGCTTCCTCCTTTATTTTGCTCATAAAAGCAGGAAGAAAGAGAGTCAGAGTGTTTTGTTCTGTTTAATGGTAGTTTTTGGTTCACCTGTGCACCTGCAATGTTTTCTTTTAAACTCCTGAGAAATAGTAACTTACTTGGATCTTCTCCTGTGTATGCTCAATTTATATGTGCAGCAAAATGAATAAAGGTATGGTCATTATCTGTGGCAGCTTATCAATTACTACGTAAAGCTATTTTTACACAGAACCCAGGCTGTTAGGAATGGTATAACAATGGGATTTGTCCTGAGAAATGCCATCACTGTGAGAGTAGCCTTTAATAACATTTTTTCCCTAGGCTTTAAATAGCCTTTGCTAGATTGCAAACAGCTTGGCACAGCGGGACTCTTGGGATTCTCTTCTGTTATGGTGGGGTTAATATATGTTGTCAAACATAGGTCAGGGTTTAATCTCCAGCATTAAGGGCTCTGTGGGAGCTGCTGAGGCTCAGAGAAGCACAGTAGTAAAATGCCCTCTTGATTGCAGGTAGATAATAAGCTCTTGCTGTTGCCAGCATCAATCAGGGACCAGTTTGCCTGGCACTCCCTACTGAGCTGATTGCTGCAAATTCTTGAGAATCAAACAACCTGCAAACATATCTCTCCAGGCAAGTCTTATGCAGAAGGAGAGCACCAGTTCATTTTCTTCCATGAAGATGCCTCTTTTTTCCCCTCTCTTTCCAAATGCTAAAAGACTATTCTTGCCCTTTTCCCACGCTTAATTCCTTAAACATGTTCTGCAAATATCTAATGTGATTTATGGCCCAAGACCTGCTTACATTCCTGAGATATCTGCTTTATATGCCCTTTTTTATTTTTATTTTTTATTTCTGGAGCAGTTATTTTGGACTGCATTTATGATTCATGAGAACCCATTGATATATCTGGGTATGATTGATTAGATTCCTTATTTATGATGTGTAATTGTCAATATTTATTTATTTTATTTATTATTGGTTCTTCTATGCTGCCCTACTCCCGGGGGACTCAGGGCGGCATACAGCATTGTAAAGAACACCAGATAATAAACACAGTTAAAAACAATTAAAACATTTAAAAAATTAAAAATAATTACCATCAAACATACCAGGGGAGGGCTCAGATGGAACTAGTCTCCCCCCCCCCCCCCGCCTGTAGTAAGAGCCATGTCTTAACGGCTTTTCGGAAGGCCAGCAGGGTGGGGATGGTTTGGGTCTCTGGGAGAAATTGGTTCCAGAGCACGCCCCCCCCCCCCCCCCACACACAGAGAAGGCTCTCCCCCTAGGGCCCGCCAGCCGGCATTGTTTGGCTGACGGGACCTGGAGGAGGCCCACTCTGTGGGCCCTAACCGGTCGAAGGGAAGTATGAGGCAGAATGCGGTCCCGAAGGTAACCTGGTCCTAAGCCATGAAGGGCTTTAAAGATGATGATCAACACCTTGAATTGTACCCGGAGACAGATAGGTAGAATTATGATAGCTTGAGGAAGGAGGAATGGATCAATGGATTGATAGGCAGGCAGACAGACTGACAGGGCTGATGAAAAAACTAGACCAATGTAATTGGGTCTCATAGGGGAAATGAAGTAAATGGTGCCTTATTATATATAAACATCAAAATAAAAAGTTGACTTTTTGCAACTTTTGTCAGTAAAAGTCAAGTGCTTGCTAAAGATCAGACAATAGTGGTCTGTTGGGAAACATGAATGTTTGTAGAAAGAAATAAAAAAAGGCTGTGCAAGACAACCTTCTTTGGCCCAATTTGTTATATGGCAGTAAGAGTTAGATATGTCAGAAGGAACAACAGTAGTAAGAATGATTTATTTAAGATAAGTGCCTGTTAAAACAAAAAGGCATAGGGTACCGAAATAGCACAAATTGTATACAGAAGTGTGATTCCAATGTAAAATAACGACATTGAGGTATCTGAGTCATAAGAAAAGAATCAAACTACAAAACAAATATACAAAGGAACAGCAAATAGGTTGAGGGGAATAGGAAGACTAAAAAAATCATGGCTGATAAAGTTAATGAGATCCTAAAAAAGAACTTAAAAGAACAAAAGAATACACAGTGAATCGTATTGAAATAAATTAGATTCAGTAAATTGTTCTTACTTGTTCTATTCTCTACTTTTTTTTTCTTTAGCTTACTGCTTCTAACTCTTCTTTTGCTTTTTATTTAACCCCACTTGCCCTGAAAGGGAACAGTGTGATGTTTGTATAGGTATGTGTTGAAAGAAAACTTCCAGGTCTGAAATCTTCAGAAAGCACTAAACTTTTCTTTGTCTCTTTCCAAAATTAAGTCTTTTTTTTGTTTATTACAGTTCTGCTACATGTTTAGGTTTGATGCTAGAAATACTGATTTATAATAAGGTATATAAGGACATGTATCTATAAGCATTTTATTCCATCATAAAAGGGAACCAATGAAAGGAGAAAGCTCTGCAGAAGCAGTGGCAGTTCGGCTGTGATATAATTGGCAGTCATAGAAGCAATATATTATGAGAGAATTTTTCTCCATTGCTTTCTAGAGCTGCCCCAACATCTCTCATCTTACCATTAAGAACAGTGGCACATAAAGAGAGAAGTGCTCCAATTTTACAGTGCATCAGAGACTAGCATAGACTTCATTTTTGGACCATTTTTCTTGCCTTCATTTACTTGTTTATTATTTATGCTGAACTAACCAAATGTATGTATATGCAACAGAGATAATGAAAAAAATGTAACTTCAAACTTCATCATCATCATCAAGGGAGAAGAGGGGGAAGGAGGGGGAAGACTAGGCAAATCATGCTATAATCAGAGCAGCTTCAAAATTCTGACCCTATCTCTCAAAAGTCTTTTGTTGTTCCTTTGTACACAAAACACAGAAAGAAAACCACACTTTAATTCAAACACTGAAAACAGCTATGAACAATCCATTACTTCAAATCAAGCATAGATTGCTATTTCCAACATTAAACGGTAACTCTTTTTCCCATCTCCTATGCTTGAAAAGGTATCCTGGTAAATCCTAAATATTGGGGGAGGGGGGATAGCCAAGAAGAACATATGCATGATTCATACAAAATGTGTGATTGAACTCATATAAATAACTCCATGGATTTTTTTTGTTAGACAGTAATTAACATTATCAAGTATCTGAATAACATAAATCCGTGATCTATGGCAGGTGAGGTGGGCGAATGGCTAAAATGTTAAAAATGTAAAGAGAAACAGATAATAAACACCTTTGCCACATATCATAAATATCTGCTATAATAAATTTATCACAATTAAGATAACGAAGTCTGCCCAAATGTAATAGAATTATGGTTTCTGGCTCTGTTGTTTCATTCTTCCAAATTTATTTGTAACCTTTTCTAGCATGGCAATTAAAGAGGCCTTGTTAACCCACATCTGAGTTATTACATTATGTAACATTTTCTACACTGAACAACTGTTATTTATACATTAAGAACCTCATTTTTAAGTTTAAGATTCAGAGTCTTAGTTTTACATTGAAGATTTTAAATTTAAGATTGTGAAAGCCTTGAAGAACTCTGTCCAATGGAACAAAGAAAAAATGAAGAGAAATCAAATTCTATGACAATACTACTGAACTAGATTGTTTAAGTTTGTTAGAAGTAAAGGAAGAGATATAAACATGGTTTATTGGATCAAGCTTAAAACAAGATATGTTTTTATTTCTGGCAACCTCTTATGAACTTTCTACTGACACTAGGACTGAAAAGATGATGTTTTGTGGATTAATTTATAGATAAGAGATCGGATATGAGGTGAAGAGTTAAATGTCTGCAACCTTAGTGGAGATGAAAAGTCACTAAAATTGTTTATATTTGTTGTGATAAAGGTTGGAAGTCACTTCTTTATATATTTCTTTTCTCTTTCTTTATTCTTACTCTTCTCTTTCTTCTCTCTTCCTTTTTCTTACAATTTTTTTTCCTATTCTCTTTTCTTTAAGAGCCGTGGTGGCATAGTGGTTAGAATGCAGTATTGCAGGCTACTTCTGCTGACTGCTGACTGCCAGCAGTTCAGAAGTTTGATTCTCACTGGTTCAAGGTTGACTCAGCATTCCATCCTTCTGAGGTCAGTAAAATGAGGACCCAGATTGTTAGGGGCAATATGCTGACACTGTAAACTGCTTAGAGAGGGCTGTAAAGCACTGTGAAGCAGTATATAAATCTAAGTGCTATTGCTATTTAAGTTTAGTTTACAATCAAAAGCTGAGCCTTGCAATGATTTGAATTTTTAAAGGTGCAATTCATTATAAATATTGGGAGGTTTTTTTGACCTGTGTTTCATTTCCTCATTTATTTTTTCCAGGTTGGGATACAATCATTAATATTTTTCTTAATATTTTTGTAATACTGAATCCTAAGTATTTTTAACATTTATATATTATTGGAATTCTTAAGTTTCTAGATGCCTCCTTTGGAATTTTAATGTAACTAGAAAGAATATAAATGAGAACTCAGAAAATTAACTGATAATCCTGATAAGACACCCCACACACACAACAACAAAAAGAACAGCAACTTTGAATATGGCATTCAAAGCTTTAGGTAATGATGATTGAATGCAAGATTTTTGAGCAATAATCATTCAAGCTCCATGTGGTTATGCTTCAAGAAACAGACTGAATAAGCTGAATTGGAGATATTTTGGTAAGCAGTTTTTATACAAAGGTTCAATATATCAAGGGAGGTAGCTGTCCTGTTCAAAACTGGGATAAATTTCAAGGCTCAAAAGATTCTAAAATATAGGGAATAGACAGATAGATGATAGATAGATAGATAGATAGATAGATAGATAGATAGATAGATAGATAGATAGATAGATAGATAGATAGATAGATAGATGAACAGACATGAGAGAGAGAGAGAGAGAGAGAGAGAGAGAGAGAGAGAGAGAGAGAGAGAGAGAGAGAGAGAGAGAGAGAGAGAGAGAGAGAGAGAAATTTACTGCAGACATTAACTCTGCTGTCTAGGTATGCTGTTAAACAAGGCCAGATTGGATATTTACAAATGATTATGAAAAATGCAAAAAAGAAAAAAGAAATTAGTCCCAATAAAGGAGAATATTTGTAACTCAGGGTTGAAATGAGGGGTCCTTTGTGCTCTCTGAGCTTGAAAAGAAATTAATATAAACATTGGCAGGAGTCATTAACATCAATGCATTAAAGCGCTTTATTGAAATATTTAAGAGATTGCAGAACTTAATGCATAGTCATGGACATGTATTTGTGGCCACCTCCATAGTTAAAATAGCATAATTTTTATTCAGAGACATATAAATCTCCCTCCAGGATATATTATATATGAGTATTTAGGCTTGGATTTTTCCAAGAAACACCAGTAAGAATAAGGTAGGATGAAGGCAGAATTAAGAAGAGAGCATGTAAATTAGATGAGCAAGATCACAAATAACAAGTAAGCTTTATTCATAAATTAACATTTTACTAGCAAAATATAAAAACCTGTATCAGCTAACACATAAATATCTATAAAATAAAAGGAGAGAGTTAGAAATTTTGGAGACAGATAAAATTACATTTCAAATTATTATTGATAAACAAAGATATTATGAATATGATAAGAAAGATATGAGCAAATAATTTGTTTCTTTCCAGAAGCAAATCAATCAATAATTAAAATAAGCCAACATTTAAATAGATTTTTAAAGTTTTTATAGCTTTTAAAAATGAAAAACCATTAATGGGCTGTCAGCAAAATTTTACAAATAAAGAGCTCTTAATAGTAGACATTTTACTCTCACAGAATATCTTGCACCTGGCAGAGTTTTGGAAGGAGTTCCAGATAACCCTGGTGCTTGAACCAGGTAAAGCTTCTCAGGAAATGACGTCCTACAGACCCATGTCATTTCTCAGTGTTTACCAAATTATTAGCTAACCCCCAACTGGAAACAAAATTATGCAAATAGATCACTCTGGTTTTATCCTCAAAAGAAATATATCTATCTCTATAAGGAAACTATTAAACATGAAGATATGTTAATTAGCTTTGTGTTCATTGCATATACTTAAAGCTTTTGATTCTTTGGAACCACAATTTTTAAAGCAACTATTAAAGAAACTTAAATATGGATCTGGCTTTCATAAAATGATTAATCACATTTATGGGCCAACTAAAGCTCAGAGCTTTTGTTGGTCCAGATAGCTCAGATAGGACTTAACAATTACAACTCAAATTCTATTATGATTTCAAGAGGTATTAAACAGGGCTGTCCTTTATCACCTTTATTTAATATGGCTATAGCTCTCTAATGATCAGAGTCAAAGGCAGTGAGGACAAATCTTCTAAATTTATTCACAGATGATATGGTTGTAACTTTCTCCCATCCTGCCAAATGTATTAAGGAGTTGTTATTATTGCTATTGCTATATTAAGACAAGTTTAAGATAATAAGAAATTAATTTCACTTTGTTCATAGCAACCCCATGGCTTCATTAGATCTAGTATGGGTGATAGCTGGTGGATTTCTACCAAAGAAAAAACATTAAACGGGGATGAATCATAAGCAAAGACCAAGGCTGTATAGGTCTTCTAGTAAAATCAAACTGAGAAAGAGAATTTCTGCAGAGTTTCAACACTCTGTTATGGTTAATGGATAAATTGAATTAATCTATGCTGTGTGAGTCTCTGGGTTTATCAATGGCCTCTTCTGGTCAATTACTTGAACACCTAATGGGATGAGAGGTTTTTTTATGTATGAACTATTTACGAAGGAACAAGTCATATTGATTGGTTGCAATTAGTTGGATAAATACAGTGTTAATCTCTTCCAGATTTATCTTTCAGGGTTCTTGGTGTAGTATCAAGCTTAATTAAAAGTGTGAAAAGCAAGGATCTAAATCAGGGGTCCCCAAACTTGGCAACTTTAAGACTTGTGGACTTCAACTCCCAGAATTCTGGGAGTTGAAGTCCACAAGTCTTAAAGTTGCCAAGTTTGAAGACCTCTGATCTAAATGGTGAAAACATTTGATCCATAAGCCTAGCCAGTTCTGAGGAGCCGTTTTGATGAACTTTGCAACTAAGGTTGCAAACTCAAAGATGAATTTCAACCACTTCAGTTTCTAATAATCTCCCCATCTGGATTAACAGAGATGATACAGCAGTATCTAAAGGCTAATAATATTGGGAAACTTTATTATTTATGTTAAGGTTTATTATTTATGTTAAGGTCATATTGTTTTTTCATCTTAGCACATTTTTGTAGGGAAAAATAGATAATATTGACTCATGAAGATATGTGAATGAATGAAGCAATTGCAAAAAGGAAGAAACTTCAACTGAAAGCTCTCAAACAAACCAAATTACAAAAAGAGTGTTAAAGATCAGCATTACAAATTTTAAAGAGAGAGAAACTCCTCCTTCAAAATGCTTATTTGGAATATAAGAAGTGAACCCTTCACTGTGACTTACTCTTTAGCAAGAGAATTGAGAATTGCATCAGCTGTTTTACTTACATTCATTCACACAGTCAGCTCCATTTTACTTGTTTTAGTGCATATATAAAGGAGCTGTCAGTAAGAAACTGAATTAAAAGCATTTGGCTTCTACCCGTGTGATATAAGATCATTCTATTACAGCATATAAGCACATCAGATGGAATTTAATAACTTTGATTTAATTTATTCTTACCATTTATGCATTTCCTTTTCTATGTCTTCTTATGTTACACTACTTCTCCCCTCCCCAATTAGACAATGTAAATGAAATGGTTGAGCTTGAAGTGCTTCACTTGACAAGCTGAAACTCAATGCTCCCCTACCTGGAAGGATTCATTGTTCATGCCACATGTACACAGCAGGAAACAAGCTCATTAGAGAAGCTGTGGGATCCTGCTTCTTCTGGGCAAGAGAAAGCTTCCCAGGCAGGAAATATTAGAAGGGTTGTTACAAAAAGAAATAAGCCCCTATCCCAGTGATGGCGAACCTATGGCACGCGTGCCACAGGTGGCACGCGGATCCATATCTGCTGGCACGCGAGCTGTTGCCCTAGCTCAGCTCCAGCGTGCATGTACACTCCGGCCATCTAATTTTTGGCTCACACAGAGACTCTGGGAGGGTGTTTTCTGCTTCCGGCGGGCGGGGGAGGGCATTTTCACCCTCCCCAAGCTCCAGGGAAGCCTCTGGAGCCTGGATAGGATGAAAAACGGGCCTACTAGGCCCACCAGAAGTTGGGAAATGGGCCGTTTCTGGCCTCCAGAGGGCCTCCAGGGTGGTGGGGGAGGCCATTTTCGCCCTCCCCAGGGATTGAATTATGGGTGTGGGCACTCGCGCATGCGCGATAGCACGCGAGCACGCTCTTTTGGCACCCGAGGAAAAAAAGGTTCGCCATCACTGCCCTATCCTGTCCTGCTCACATCTTATAATCCAATAAACTCACTGCATAACTCTATGCTTTTTCAGAGCAATTTGGGAGCAGGTGTATGGGAATGTCCTTAGGAGATGAGGCAAGAGCTATAGCCAAGGCAGCAGTCAGAGAAGAGACAGCTTAACCAGCAAAAAGAATGTTCTTGTGGAAAACATCTCTGAAGGAACCCTCCCTAGTTTCTTGGGTTGTAAAGGCAACAAAAGAGAAATGTACTTTTAGACTTGCAAGATCTGTTAATATAACCTTACAGTAAAGTAGAACTTCTTGGTGTCCTCTTGTCTGGACTACCTCACAAGCTGATAGGCAGACAGACTAATTCAAGGTGTCTTCTGTTTCTTATTGTTTGCTCGTCTGGAACTAAAGGCATTAGCAAATTTCCATAGAGAGCCACCCCCCACCCTGCTTTGGTAGCAAAAGGATTCATTGGGCAATGCAGGGGCATTACTGGGGGTGGGGGTAGGGAATCAAAAAATAAAGATGGCACCTGTGACCATGCAACTTAAGACCTGCCCCTTTTTTTCTATATGCCACATGTGTGGCATGCATAAAATGGGGCATGGCTTCCATCGCACCACCAGGCTGATTCTTATTTTTTACAAATAATTTTATTAAGAATTATAAATGAAAGAAATATAAACAAAGGATATAAAAAGAAAAAAGTCTGAAAAATAAGTAAAAAAAGAAAAGGCAAAAGAGGAACTATAATTGCAGGAAAAGACAATTTTAACAGCTTATTGCCATCTCTAAATACAACATAATCTCTCTCCCACTCACCCCCACATAGTTCATCTCTTAAGTAAAAAAAATCCAGATATTTTATCAATTATTCCTTGTCAGCAAAAGTCCAGCAAGGGAAATCATATATAACTATTTTTCTCTTTTAACCCTGATCAAATAAGCCAATTTTGTAAACCTTCCCTGAAGTTTTAAGGATCTCATTTTTAATCCCTACAAAAAGAGGCCCAGAGCAGTTTTCTGTTCGCCAGTCACAGAACTTTCAGAACTTTAACAGAATTTTTGTATAGCCAGTAATATTAGTCCTTTCATTTGTCCCCTCCAGTGAAATCTTTCAAGACCTTAAAAGGATTGTTTTTATATCCAGTAAGAAAAAAATACTGTATATACCAGTGATGGCGAACCTTTTTTCCTCGGGTGCCAAAATAGTGCACGCACGCGCTATCGCGCACATGTGCGTACCCACACCCATAATTTAAAGCCCCCCACTCGCCCCACCCCCCTGCGCATGCGTGCATGACACCCCCCACTCCCCCATTTCCCGACTTCCAGTGGGCCCGGTAGGCCCGTTTTTTGCCCTCCCCAGGCTCCAGAGGCTTTCTTGGAGCTTGGAGTGGGCGAAAACGCTCTCCCCTGCCACCCCGGAGGCCCTCCGGAGGCCAAAATCGCCCTCCCAGAGCCTCCGCGTGAGTCAAAAATCAGCTGGCGGGCACACACATGCGCGCTGGAGCTAAACTAGGGCAACGGCTCGCGTGCCGGCAGATATGGCTCCGCGTGCCACCTGTGGCACCCATGCCATAGGTTCGCCATCACTGGTATATACTGTTCAATAGTTGTACATCTCTTTTAGGGAATAAATCATCTCTCAATTCCAAGTTTATATCTTTCTCCATATCATTGCTTATCATGCTTGAATCCTCCTTCAAAATAATTTGAAAATTATCCATTGTAACTTCATTACAAGACTTTATCCATTTGTGGTTATCTTTTCAAAAAGGTAGGCAAAAGAAAATAACTTATTCAATAACTTTTTGTTATCCTCCAGCTCCTTCTAGTGTTGTGGGACTGCACTGCAAGGGTGAGCTTGATGGGACCCCTAACTCCCAATCATTCAATTCATAAACTGACTGCAGAACAGCAATTTCCACAATCTGCTCACAAGGAGCAGCTGTCCAGAGACCTATGGATGATATCAATGATCTCTCCTTCCTCCAAAGATATTTTTTTATCATCCCAGATCCTGCCTCCAGCAGCAAATTACTGCAAGAAGCCTCCTGCCATCAGCAGGATGTCAGTTCACAATGGCACTCACCGAAAATCTGCCACCAGGTAACTTTTTTGATCCCCTTGCAGATACCCCTCACATAATCCATACAATTCTAAGGGCAGCCAAGAGTAGTACTAAAATTACCTGAGCTGTCAGGGTTGGGGTACATGAATGCAAGGAAAGCAGGCCCTGCTATTTCTCTGAAATGCTATGCATTTCATCTTTCTCTGAGGAAAGAATAAGGGAAAAATATCAATGAACTCTGCAAGTCCCTTTTTAGCTATTGTGCTCCATTCTCCATAGTGGGTGGAGCTAGCCTCCAAGATTGGGAAGACACATTCCATCAGTCAATCAGGACTGAGTCTGACATCATATAAAAGCTGTCCCCCTGTCATACTCCCCCTCTTTCGACTCAGTCCTAGGCTTGGACTTGTATCTCCCCAGCTTTGAAGGTTTATCCTGACTCTACCATCACTTCAAATATTGAGAACTTTTTGACATCTTCGTTCTGTGAGTGATTGATCCCCCCCCACACGCCTGTGGCTGTCATCTGTGAGCGGGGTGTGTGTACGAGGGCTTCGGTCCGGCCCACTGCCATCTGGCCTTCTGTCAGCTTAGTGGGCTGTGGCATTTTTCTCCAAGCGGCCTGGCCATTGAACTACCTGGGTAAATAAGTCACAGAAGCCTAGCGCTTGTTTTGTTTTTTGGTCTTATTAAGGGTCTAATGAGAACAATACCCAGATTAGTATGGCTCAGACAAGGTTACAATGGCCTTTGCCTCCTGCTCCTGGTCACATCTCACCTAATTAAGTCACTGAAAGAAAGAGGGAAAGCAAATATTGCCAGGGTTACATTACAGGGAGACAAAAGGACTGTGATTGTATCTCCCCAAGTTGTATGGAGGGAAAGATGTTTTGTAGAAAATTCATGTGACGTTCCTCCTTGAACCCCATCATCTTTCTACCCTCTAAATGTTTCCAGGACCCTAAAATCTGAATGAGTACCTTAAAGCCACCCTCTACCTGACACCCTACAAATTGAATTGGACTAAAACTGACATAATATGGCTATGCTAATTTTCAAAGGGGCACTTTGGAAACGCTTTGATGAAAGGTAAGCTCCTTTTGAAATAATGCCTTGCTTGTAAAGGCTGGAGCAGCATGAATTCCCCTCTTTGCTTTGAGTCCCTAAGAGTAGCATCTGTGATGGCTTTAATCTATTCAAAATTAGGTAGGCAAGTGAAGTGGATCTGCTGCATCCCTAAACCCTTCAATACTTCAGAGAAGTGGAACTCTTCACCTCTGCAAAGGGCCTCTTGAGACAGATTGGGATTAATACTGTAGGTTCATTCAATAAATATATATATTTCTTGTCTTTTTTTTATTGGAGGTGAAAACTTCAGTGACATTCTTATATCTAGGATGAAAAGGGGACACAAACTTTAATTTAATTTGTTAAGGGATGTGTCACCTCTCCAGCCATCTGCTGCATCTTTAATTTTCCCTTGCTTCAATTAAATCCTTTGGGAAGACACCATATTGGACCACTTTCCCTGGTACTTTCTGAGGTAAGCCATAGGCAGCAGTAGGCAACCTAGGGCATGTTAAGGAATTTGGAGGCCCAATGCCCTACATGAATGTTGTAGATACATTCCTCCAAAATAAGATGCTAAAGACTATTCACAATGGAATACCCACAGAAACTGAACTATCAACAAGAACCATGTTGACTACAAAATCTAAATATTAAATATTTTTATTTTTAAACCATGGAACTATTCTTGGCGGGAAGGATAAGAAAGCAACTACTTTTTATTTTTTTGAAAAACTATTTGCTTTCTGCAGGGGTGGGTTCTACTTACCTTCCCTACCGGTTCACATCGCAACGGAAGTGCACGTTTTGAGCATGTCACTTCCCGGAAATGACCCTCTGTGCATGTGCCATTGGAGTGTTCCTACTTCTAGAAGTAATTTCTTAGTATCCATTTATTTCTATAATGTGTTCCCTGTCCCTTGGCTAATTTCTTTTCTATGAAAGGATCTGTCCTCTTTACTCTCAATGCCTAAGCTTATTCAAGAGTTTTTGAAGAGGGGCTTTATCAAAAGTTGAATATACAGTGAAAATTGGATCACTTTTATCTATATAGGTGTTCACCTCCTCAGCCAATATACTCTTCCTTCTGCCTCTATATCAGGGGTGGGTTCCTCCCGGTGCGGACCAGTTCGTGCACACCGGTAGCGACCCACTGGTGATGTGATTTTGGCATCATGGTTCTGATACTGTCTGTGCTGGTCCGTGCACGCCGCCATCATTTTTTCAGAATTTTTGGCGGGTTTTTTTGGGTTTGGATGGCTTCTCTTCATCCTCTGCTTTGAAAAAAAGCCCTCCCGCCCGCCCTCAGGTTAATACCGACCTTTATTTCTTCGTCCGAAGCACAGCTGAGCAGCTCCTCAGCTGTGTTTTGGGCTGAAACGTCCTTCTGAGCATGCGCGAAAGTAAAATTGCGTAAGGGGACGCGGTAGCAATGGTAACTTGAACCCACCCCTGCTCTACTGTATATCCCTCTACTGATACAGGAGAAGGCAAATGGGAGGGGAGAACGTCTGGCCTACTGCTGCTGAACTCACTGGAGAATTAGCAAACCTCCCTTGCTGCAAATCAGGCAATGGCAAAAGAGGGGGAAGGGCAGCACACTTCCTAATCCCTCCTCCCAATCCTTCTTCAGTTTAACAGGCAAGAAGGAAGGTATATAGAGCCTGGGCAATGAGGCAGCAGCAATGAGGGCAAAAGACTTACGAATTCCTCCATAAGAGAAAGCAAAAAATTATTCAGCCATGGCCATTCCCTGCTGTACCATAAATCCCATAGAACAATGTCCTCAATTACTATTAAACACAAAAGATGAAGTAGATACTGTATATTTAATAAATGTAGTAAATAGTTACTATGAAAAGGCGCTGCTATGCCACCAAGACTATTTCTCTGTTACATTTTAAAGACCCCTGAAATAAGATATTATTATTTCTGTTGCTAAAACTGCTGAACTTCTATTAAGAAAGGAATAGACCACTTTGGAAGGCAGAATGATTTACAATGAGAAAACAGATCTTTCACAATCCCTTCAAAGCTGCCCTACTCCAAATAAAATAGCAGCTTTATTCTGTATTCAAATACATCATGGCACATCTAGGGAGGGGGGAACCTTGGCTGTCAAAAGTAGTCAAGTTATGCTGTTATCCAGGACTGGAGCTGGTTCCAGTCCCAAATAAAGCCTCAATACCCTGTGTTACTGATTAGTTGGCACACTTTCTATAAAAGTAGGATACTGTAAGTATAAATTACATGGAGGCTGCTGCAGTGCAGGAGTTAAATAAGGCCTATTTTTAACACTGACTATATCTGAATATTTATTTCTCCTTAGAAAATACCTACTCCCTTCTCAAGCATTTATAGTGCCATATTATGGTGGCCACTTGTTCCTTTTCTAAAGCATTTCTTTCCATTATCATTTCTCAAAAAGTGTTGGCAGCTTGTATCCCACTCTGGAACTGGTTCAATCGTTGCTCTTTAATGTTTGAAATCTCATTAGACATTATGAATTTGGGCAATTTATCCTACTTTTCAGCCAGCAGTGATGTGCTGCTAAATCATTAATTAATGAATTTGCAGTCATAAAAGCAGCCCCTAAAAATATAAGCTTTCTTTTATAGGAGGTTTGGGCAAAATGCAGACATAATGGCAGATTGACTTTGGGGTGTGTGCAAAGAGGTGGGGCTTGATCTGAAAAGTCAATCATGACATTGCAATATGAAATGGGTACCAGTCCAGTTCAATCAGAAATATTTCATATGGGTCTTTGGATAGGGTTTCAAAAAGATGAAAACTGCCTCCCAGCTGCATAATCTCCTTTTTCCCAATTAGAAAGAGAAAATAATACATCCCTATTACCCCCATTAGTCTTTTAAAAAATTGAATCCCTTTTTGTTAGCTCAAAGGGACAACCTTATTCTTAATTGTCTTCGAGTTTTGCACACTAATAAAATGTAATGTGTAACAAATGCTAGTGGTTTTTCCCAAATTATGTAATGTTCATATAGATGAACACCGAAAATATGCTTATTTAATCATCCAGGGTTGCAAGTATACAGTATTTTTCTCCGAACAGAAGTATCTTGGCATTCTGTGTTTTTAAGATACCTTCTTAAACATAACAAAATGTGGTTTCTATCATAAATAAATAAACATACATACACACATATCCATCCATCCACCCAACAACACAGACACAGACTTCAGAGGATAATCAGAACTGCAGAAAAAACAATTGCTACCAACCTGCCTTCCATTGAGGACCTGTATACTGCACGAGTCAAAAAGACGGCTGTGAAAATATTTACTGACCCCTCGCATCTTGGACATAAATTGCTTCAACTCCTACCCTCAAATTGTCGCTATAGAGCACTGCACACCAAGACAACTAGACACAAGAACAGTTTTTCCCCGAACGCCATCACTCTGCTAAATAAATAATTCCCTCACCACTGTCAAACTATTCACTAAGGCTGCATTACTATTACTATTAGTTTTTCTCATCGTTCCTATCACCCATCTCCTCCCACTTATGACTGTATGACTGTAACTTGTTGCTTGTATCCTTACGATTTATATTAATATTGTTTCCTGATTGCTTACTTGAACCCTATGACAACCATTCTTGACAAATGTATCTTTTCTTTTATGTACACTGAGAGCATATGCACCAAAGACAAATTCCTTGTGTGTCCAATCACACTTGGCCAATAAAGAATTCTATCTTCTATCTATCTATATATACACATCTAATAAATGTAAGAACCCCAGCTAGGATTCATTTTTATATGATGGTTCAGAAGAACAAATCTAGCCTCTTTCCCAAGCCTAAACTAGCAGATCTCTTTCAAATTATTGCCAAAGGGCAGAAATATCAGCCCTTTTAAAATATTGCCTTGGTTTAATAACCATTTTGTAAAGTTTAATTTCCTCAAACACTCTGCCCTACATTTAAAATACTCTGTAACTTGGGCTTATTTCTATCTGAAGCGACCTTCAAATAGTATTTTAAAAGCTGATTACATGGTGGTTCAAAGCACAGTAAGGAGCTTAGGAGAACCTAAGGATGTTAGTGAACTAATCTAAAAAAAACTTTGATCACATTTGTCTAAGGTAAACTTTGAAATAGGATTAATCAGTGATAAATGCCCATTTACACACCCCAGTAGCGAACCCATCTCTCTTCTGAACTCTATCTGTACAACTCTCTTCAAGAGCAGCCTATCCAAACAACATGAAATATTTTTTTTAGAATTTTATTTATACGGAATATGAAATAAGCTTTCTAAAGGGAAACAACAGAATGTTTATTTTTCTAAGGCTTTTATGTTAAGATGAGTACTTTTTGCATTCTGTTAATAGAAACTGCTTAAATCATAGTATCTGATATAACATATAACCATACTCTCAGGCAGTTGAATATGTAGCTCTTTGGAAAATAATTACCATGCATTTTATAGAAGTAGAAATCTTTCCTGAGCATTGAAAGATGGTTACTGATCAGGGGTGGGTTTCTAATTTTTTACTGCCGCTCTGTGGGCATGGCTTATTTAGTGGGTGTGGCTTGCCAGCCATGTGACCAGGTGAGCATGGCCTGCTGGTCATATATTAGTTATTTCAGAGAGCCATCCTCCCCTGCTTGGACTCACTGTGGAGTAGGAAGGCAGCGCATGCGCAGTGCCGGAAGCTCAGCTTCTGGGCATCCACAGAAGAATTTTTTAAAAAAAAATTAAAAAAAATTTTAAATGGCACCCAGGCACTGGCAACTGACCGCACCGGTACTGTGACATCACCAGCGGACCGCTACCAGTGCTATAGAGTGGACCGCACCGGTAGGAACCCACCACTGTTACTGATACCATCTTATGCTACCATTTAATGTGGCATCAAAGTCATTATGAATACAAGTGAATCTATTTGCAATGAAAAGTTGAAATTGGTTTACTGAAGCCCAAATTGTTCTAAGATGCTGATTAGGGCCTCAAAGGTTAGAACTATCTGCCCCCAGAAATCCATAGGCTGATTCTTTGCTGATGCATTCAAAGAGGTTAAGTCTTGATAAAACATCTCAATCACAGAAATTCTTCCCAGAATGACAAATGCAGTTTTTCCCATCCCAGCATATCTTTTTTTAAATTTCATTCCATGCTTTAACATAATTATTTTGAAATAACATACAGCTCCTATTAGTCAAAGTAACACCAAAATATTTAAGCTTTTTCTCAATATTAAAACCATTTTTAATCAAGTCTTCTTGTTTGTTCATATTTTTTTACCAACATCTTGGTTTTTTGTTAATCTTAAAGCCTGCTAATGTACCAAAGTCATTCAGTGTCCTCATGAAAAGCTCAGTCCCTTTCAAGAGATCTTGCAAAATCAAGACCAAGTCATCTGTAAAAGCTCTCAATTTAGAAGTGTCTTTTTATTTTTAATCCCATTATATTTTATCTTGTCTAATGTCTCTATTCATCATTGCAAAAAGCAAATAAACAATAGAGGGGACAGAGGAGATCATTTCTTCTTTTCAGAATCAACCATTAACAGTAAAGGAACAAGCAGTCAAGAAATACGCCACAGACTAGCATTTGGTAGAACAGCCATGAAGGCCTTATAAAAGACATTCAGATGCTATGATATGTCTGTACCAACAAGGTTCAGAACCATGCAAGCAATGGCATCCTTGTGACACTTTATGGTAGCAGAAATTGAACTTTGAAGAAGCAGGATATGAAGAGTATTGGGACTTTGGAATGTTGGCATTGGCAAACATTACAAATGGATTATGAAACAAATGAATCCAGAATTCTCTCTCAAGGCACAAATGACCAAGTTCAAATTATCCTACTTCAAGCACATTATGTGAAGACTTAGCTCTCTAGAGAAGGTTCTAATGCTGGGAAAGATAGAAGGAAAATGATGAAGAGGATGTCCAGCAACAAAGTGGATGGATTCAGTTACAGTGGCAATGGGTGCACTATTGGATGCTCTGAAAGACCAGGTTAGCTTGGAGAAAATCTATCTATGTAATTGCTAAGAGTTGACACCCACTTAATTGCACATTGTACACACATACACACAAAATAAGCAATAGTAGACAATATATGTAACACAAAACACAACTGCTGTCATTTCTACAGTCCCAAATTTAGGAGGAGAGTTTTGCACAACATATTCACCAGATGGTGGTGCAATACACAGCTAAACTTTTAATTTTGAAGCTGTGATAGGCAACTTTTCCCCTACTTATGGGATATTATAGGAGAATTAACTAACCCATACTTTCTTCTAACCTTTACCATTCAGCCATCTTTCCATTCTCTGCAAAGCTCACATAAAGGAGCAATGGATAGCAAAAGAAAGCATTGATTTACTCTCCAAGTTACACATTGCCTGATAGTCCTGGTTTGTATTGCTCAAAAAGGACTTCGTGTAATAGATTTGTGCAGGCAATATTTGGACATCACACCATTCTGCAGTACATCTTTCTAATCTGATTATGGGGTTTGCTGTGGCATCAAATCCCACAATGAATTCTATATTCTATTTATGGAAAGATTCTACAAAAGCATAATATCACCCAGCTGTAAAAATCATAACCCTGAAGAAAAGCATAAAATTTTAAAGCAGGGTGGAAAGAAAAATGTGTATCACTATTCAAAATATGGTATCCCCTGTGTATGATCAGCAGTGAATTTCTATCATACTTTCTCATTTCAAGCAACTCAAATGCAACCAGGAAACAAATCAGAAACCTTCAATTTCAATACTTGCTTGGATCAAATTTTGAAGAATTGCAAAGGATAATTATTACCTATATAACTACTTAAGAATTAAGGAAAAGAAGGGGGGAAATCAACTTCACATCCAAGCAGCCAACGAGTAAACATTTTCATCAATAGAGAAGTTGAAACAAATGAGGCTAGCGTTTATGCCAATGCTGTTTTATATTATTAATATAAAATGAACATTCAAAGATTGTGAGCATTTTGTGGCTTTCAAAATTTTAAAGGCTCTGCGGTCTGTGGTTTGGTGGATCTCAAAGTCTGGCCATGTGTAGTCTACAGTGGCCAAGAATTGCATTACATTAAGGGATATTTTCACACATCTTTCCTCCTATTGGAAATCAATCATCAAGAGACAGAAAAGCACAAGAGAGAAAGCAGTAATATAAGAATACTGCATAAAGTGAGCACAGCCTCTGTGCAGGCAGACATGCACACATAGTAATCAGTATAATAAAATAATATGGGATAATCATAACTACATTGATCCATTCCCGTAGATGAAATACTCATCATTTTTGTTGCCAAACAAATGGTATTCTTTAATAGCACTGATTTTCAGAAAATGTCTGGCACCTGATTTTTGTTACATCGAGTTTTCAATATAAAAGTTCCATTACTGTCAGCAATAGGGAATCTGTTTATCAAAAGGAGGAGGTTTATTTTTCTAAAGATTTACAAAAATGTGAGCCAAGATGCCAATAACTAGACAATCAAATGAATAATTTTGGGGAAACTAACTAATACTATGAGCTGTTCGCATTTGCACCTCTATGCAGTAACTGTCTGGTTTGGCACAGCAACCAAACAAGACAGACACAGACTTCAAAGGGTAGTTAGGAGTGCAGAAAAAAACAGTTGCAATGCCTGCCTTCCATTGAGGACTTGTACACTGCACAAGCTAGAAAGAGAGCTGTGAAAATATCTACAGACCCCACACATCCTGGACATAAACTGTTTCAACTTCTTCCCTCAAGACAATGCTACAGGGCATTGTACACCAAAACAACTAGATATAAGGACAGTTTTTCCCCCAATTCCATCACTCTGCTAAACAACTAATTCCTACAACACTGTCTTATGCCCTGAGATGGCAAACCACCTAGTAGGGCTGTATTACTACTATCCTTCTCATTTTTCCCATTACCTATTTTCTTAGCTTCTTATGACTATAACGTTGTTGTTTGTATCTTATGATTTATGTTGATTGTTTTTATTTAGTACCCTATTATGGTTTAGGTTGATTGCTCATTTAGTATCCTATGACTATCACTGAGAGCTGTATCTTATGATTTCTGATTATTTTATTTTATGATCATGATCATGATTTATCACTTGTTGCTTATATGTACACTGAGAGCTAATGCACTGGAGACAAATTCCTTGTGTCCACAAATTACTTGACCAATAAAGAATTCTATTCTATTCTATTCTATTCTATTCTATTCTATTCTATTCTATTCTATTCTATTCTATTCTATTCTATTCTATTCTATTCATTTGAAATTTTAAAGCTAGGTTGGAATGATATGATGGGATATTATAAAAGTAAGTTGAGCTAAATCATGCAGTCATCAAAATAATTTTCTATGGCTCCTGGAACTTCTCTGATTATAGTGCTAAAATATGACCTAACAGTTTATCATCATTTTTGAGCTAACAAAAACTAAGTTTAAACCTTAAAATAGGATTAACTTCACTTTAAATATCCCAACCCCAATCAACAACAACAAATGCAAATGCCTCTAGAAATCTTAATTTAAGCACATTCATAATATAGCCCCACCCCTTTTGCCCAATTTTCCCAACCACTGCCAAGAATTGTTCCCAGATCAATAGACTAGATGAGCTTAATGATCCATTCCAACTAGGTGATCTATATAAGCTTCATTAAAATGGATAGAAAATAAAATTCTCTCAGTACATTGAGCCGAGGTGGCGCAGCGGTTAGAGGCAGTACTGCAGGTCACTTTAGCTGATTGTGATCCGCAGGTCAGTGGTTCAAATCTCACCGGCTCAAGGTTGACTCAGCCTTCCATCCTTCCGAGGTAGGTAAAAAGAGAACCCAGATTGTTGGGGGCAATGTAAATATACATTGCTTACTGGTGTAAACCGCTTAGAGAGTGCTTGCACTGTGAGGCGGTATATAAATATCACAAAATAATAAAATAAATAAATAAATATGACTGTGCATTATGAAGTTTCCCCAACGTACTGATCATCTTGGTAAGATGGATGAGAATTCAAGATGATAAAGCACTTAAGAAACAATGGATGTTCTTGAGCATACAGCACAGAAAGCATCAAAGAAAATGTCTTCATAATGAAAACTGCACAGATTACTAGTTTTGTGAAGGAATCTCTAAGGCAAGTTAGATAACCTTCTGGGACCCAGGGCTACACTTATCATTACAGAATGGATGCTATCAGAATATTATGTTTTTTTCGAGGAGGGAGGAATTCTCTTATTTATTTATTTATTTATTTATTTATTTATTTATTTATTTATTTATTTATTTATTTATTTATTTGGTTGGTTGGTTGGTTGGTTGGTTGGTTGGTTGGTTGGTTGGTTGGTTGGTTGGTTGGTTGGTTGGTTGGTTGGTTGGTTGGTTGGTTGGTTAGTTAGTTAGTTAGTTAGTTAGTTAGTTAGTTAGTTAGTTAGTTAGTTAGTTAGTTAGTTAGTTAGTTAGTTAGTTAGAAAAGACTCCATTGTATGCTTCCTGGCTAAAACTCTTATTAATTTTCAAAGCAATTCTTCAAAAAGGCCTCAAGAACCACAGAGAAAAAGATTTGGGGCCATATGCCTTATATATGTTTGATTTGTTCATCCAGCAAGATCCTTACTTCATATCTCATCAGACAAAACTAATATTTATTACACAAATAACTCTTCTGGCAATGCAAACTGATTAAGTTACTCATCCATATTTATATAGTCTCTAATAGCTGGAAGTGATGGAACTTGTGGTCCCATACATTTCGATGGCACAGCCCTACAGTGACTTGGATATGCCCTAAAATTAACATTGGGACTTGCAGAATTATTCTCGATCATCTAATTCAGGTCAGAGATAACCATGATAGAAGCTGGAATAAGGCAGCTTTGCAATGCCCGTGGATCAATTAAAACTACCATGCAGCTTATAACTACAGTAAGCGATACTCATGCTTTCCATTTGCCTTGATCAAACTTTTTGTGCTTTAGCAACTAAGTCACTTAGCATTTGCCTATAATTTCAATTTATCACTAGCATACTCAAGGAATAAGTATGAATACCTTTCAAGGACCATCAAACCTGTTTATGAAGTACTTACATTGAAAGAAAATTGCACTATGGAGTTTGCAGAACAATTACCAGAATATGGAAAATAAGAAAAATGTACACTCTGTAAAGATTTAATGATTAACATTCAAAACTTAATACATACCAAATTAAGTTTCTGCCTACATTGAAATGGAATAAAGAACTACTCATTTACTCTCAACTAAAACACTTTGCAGCCTTCCCAATATAGTGTTTCTAGCTGATACCCGTTCTTCGCTATGAAACTATGTGATGGGGCTTGATAAATTGACACTTAAAACTTGAAAATTAATAAATAGTTAAAAAAGGGACTGTATTATTTCATTAGAGATGGTAAGCTAGGTTTCTGTTACAGATGAAGACATTATTTGCATAGCATAGACTTTCAATTCATCCCTCGGATGAATTGCTCAGGACCTCCCTGTAAACAACATTCCTGGTTTTGCTGTCTGGCTGGAGGATGACCAGGCTGTCAGGTGAACTGACTCAGTCTGGAGCATGCCACATAGAACTGGCCATGGGAGAAACAGGCAGCTACCCTTACTTGTGTTTTCCTAATTGCATCTGTAAATCTTTTCCTGTGTTTTTGCCTCTTTTCCCTTTAACTGGTGTCACAGTAGAAGGAACAGGTTCGTCTGAACTGAAGAAGAAAATAGGGGGGGGGGTCTGTCTCTGCCTACCAGCATCCGTCGGTATTCATCTGGCTAGCGTGGCTTAGCTCAACTGTTCTGTAGTAAAGCTGCTTGCTGTAGTAAAGCAAAAGCAAAACTGAAACGCCTCTGCTTGAGTTTTGCATTTGGATCAGATTTCTTTTCAGGTTGGGAGGGGGAGTGGAACTCCTTAGCATCAGAGCATCAAATAAGAAATACTCATGCTCCGATGGTCATTTCAAAAAATCCTTTCTTAGTGAGCATCTAGAAGCCAAAAGGAACATACGTGGCAAATTTCAAGTTTGTAGGCGTTACGGTTCTAGAGATTTCGTGATTGATGCATGACTGGTTTTCGCTTTTATATACAGTATATAGATTTCGTTCTGCTCCAGTCAGGTTTCAGGCCTAAGCATTGAAACAGCATTGATCACACACACTGATGGGGCAGGATGAGGGTAGTGTATCCATCATTGCTGTTCTTGACTTCTCAATAGCTTTCAATATCATAAATTGTTTTATCCTCCTGAACTAGCTTTGGGTATTAAGGGTGTACAATCCTGCACTAATTTTCATCCTTCCTTTGGGGTAGATTCCAATTAGCATTAATAGACAGCACGCAGTGTCTCGGTGGCTAAAACACTGAGTTTGTCGATCAGAAGGTCGGCAGTTCAGCGGTTCGAATCCCTAATACTGCTTAATGGAGTGAGCTCCCATTACTTGTCCCAGCTTCTGCCAACCTAGCAGTTCGAAAGCATGTTAAAAATGCAAGCAGAAAAAATAGGGACCATTTTGGTGGGAAGGTAACAGCGCTTCGTGTGCCTTTGCCATTTAGTCATGCCAGCCACATGACCACGGAAACATCTTCGGACAGTGCTGGCTCTTGGAGATGAGCACCACCCCTAGAGCCAGAAACGACTAGCATGCATGTGCGGGGGAACCTTTACCTTTATTAATAGACATTGAAGCCAGAGCACCTCTTTGTGGGATACCATAGCACATGACACTCTCCCTAATGTTATTTAACATCTACATGAAATCACTGGGTGAGGTCATTTGATGGCTTGGGGTGAGACATCAATATATGTGATATTCAGTTGTACATCTCCATCCCAAGCCAAGCAACCAAGGTTCTGAGGGCTGTGATTCATAATTCCTGCAAAGGAGCATGTGGCAGCTCTGGCTAGGGAGGCTTTTACACAACTTCATGCTTGTTTGTTTAAAACATTTGGATATCTTAAAGCCAAACTTTGGGCAATCTACAAATAGTAGTACAAAAAATATAGTAAATAAAAACACAAGAACCAGTAAAACCATAGTCATTATGATTTAGTCACTTCCCTCCCTATAATGCAGTCTACATGGGGATGCTATTGAAGACCATTCAGAAGCTGCAATTGGTCCAAAATGTTTTTTTTTAATTCACCCATGTTATTTCTTTGCTCCCAGTATGCTTCTGAGTGCAATTCACAGCTTGGGACCAGGATTCTTAGGGAGGATTGGTGTTTGTCCCGACATGGGATCAGGAAGTTGATGAAGCCCAGGTGATTTGTTATTACTTTGATGTTTTTATTTTCAGCTGTCATTGCTTTTTTTATGTATTAGATGTATTATAGTTATTTATGTTGTTATTTTAATCCTTAAACTTTATTCACCATCGAGAATCATGTGGTGACACAGACAGCCATATAAATCTAAATCTATATATATAAAAGCCAAATACCACTCACGCATCATCACGAAATCTCCAGAACCGTAAAGCCTACAAACTTGAAACTTGGCACGTATGGTCCCCTTGGCTTCTAGATGCTCACTAAGAAAGGATTTTTCAAAATGACCATCAGATCATTAGTTATTTCTTATATTATTATTAACATGCTCTGTTGCTAAGGAGTTAGACATTCTACTCCCCCTCCCCACCTGAAAAGAACTGCCAGTGGGCATGGCCAGTGCGTGACTCATCCGGCCTTGGGGCTGGGAGTTTAGACATTCTACTCCATGCTAAGGAGTTCAGTTTTGTAACGAAGCACAGGTATCCAGCTACTAGTAAGTAAATAAAATTCCCTGTAACAGATATTACTGAACAAATTAAATTGCATTTTAGGGAACAGGCATATATCAGTGGTACATCATGTGCTTTTCATATTAAAGCAGTACTCCTGATGATGATATAGATAATATTCAGCCTAATGGAAATTATTAAATGATTTTTTTAAATATATGGCAAGTTCTCTGAGAAAGTTGATTTATTTGAACATATCATTATGTTGATGCCTTCTCACATACCACCAGAGGATGAAAGATTGTCAGTTTCCTCATATATACAGATATATGCATGCGATATATGCACACGATTTCAGTGCTTTTTTTGCTTCCGCGCATGCGCGGAAGCAAAAAATCGCCAAAATCTCACACACACGTGCATCCCCTCGCAAGATTTTGCTTCTGCACATGCGCAGAAAACAAAATCAGCCCAAAAATTCCCCCAAAAAAGATGGCGCCATGCGAGAGACCGGCAAAGATGGCATCGGAGCAGTCGCGTGCAAATAGTGCCACTTGCTGGCCGCTACCGTAGAGTGGACCGCACCAGTAGGAACCCACCACTGAGAGAAGGGAACAATAGCTAGTAGGGACATTCAGCACTAAAATGATAATAAGAGACCATGCTAGTCAATTGTGCTCAGAGAGATATGAATGCTCAGAAATAGCATAAAATCAGGTTCATTCAGTTCACAAATAGCATGCAGATTTTATTTATTTTTAGTCAAACATTTATACACACACACACACATACATACAACACATACAAGTTATGTATAAGATCAGGTACATTGTGTTACTAGGGGGAGAAGGGAAAAGAATTTGTGAGAAAACCAGAGTATCAAAACGGAGCCACCATAACCCTCAGCAGTCCATTTGAGAATTGCTCCGCCAGAGAGCTAGTATTCCTGCATATTGCTAATGATATCATAATTCACAAAAGATAATGAACTGCTAACATTTTCTAATTTGATGGGCTGCAAGAAAAATATTTCTCTATAATGTTTATAATACTCCTAAGCTTCGATTTCAGACATTAATTTTTATGTGTCATACTTCATGACCACTGCCATCATTGGAGTATAGCATTAACTTGAAGATATTGTGCTATTACGGTATTTTGATGTTATGCATCTCTACTTCACCATCAATAAATCTGTAGAACATATGCTGTTAGAAAGTACAATATGATAACATAATGCTTGAGAGGAAATGCAAAATTTATGTAATCTAAGTATTAATTTCAGATAAAGAAGATATATATTGAAATCTGAATTCTTGGTAAACTGACTTTTATTTACTTCTTTTGGCAGCTTTAGCAAATGTGCCTATGGATTTATAACTTCCATTATTATGTTACGCATTTCACCAAACACAGGTGATATTTTTGATGAGTTTATATATTTACAGGTGATGAGTTTATACATTAACAGCCTCTAAATCACAATTTAACATAATAAGTTGTCAGAGTATAATTCACCGAAAACATTAATATAGCTTTGCTACATTCGAACATGGCAAGCACAAACTTTAAACAGAACTTAATACTTTATATTGATACAATGCATGAAGATCAGCCATTTCCCCAGTATAAAATGTTGGCTTGCATTCTGCAAGCTGTCATCAGATGATGCAGCAATGTTATGTGTTGGGAAGCAACTGTGCAGACTGGGAAAGGAATAAGGATAACTATTGTCAGGCCATCTGTCCAAAAGAAGGGATAGGAAAAAGAGCAGCAGGTAGCTTGTTTTATTACTTGGGTTTCTGTTAAGAATAAGATTCAAGGCCAGGCATTGCCAGCCAATGCCAACTGGTTAATGGCTTTCATGTGTGAAGAGCAATTTGGAGTAACTATAGGATCAATCTGTAAGTCATCCTTCAAAAATATGAGAGGGGCTAAAGAAAGTAAAATGGGAAATATGGTCTTGTTGGACAAGAGCCCACAAACCTACAGGGCAACAAAATGCTGCCCTTCTCTCAATATGATTCACAAAGGAAGATGATAACCTGGAGACATGGAATCAGCAGCTACTGTCTGCAGCAGACAGATCAATGGCTATAGCACACAGGGGACTAGTTTGATTCCTGGCCTCTTTGTGCTGCATGAAGTAGAGTATCAATTTGAATGTAAATGTGTCAATATTTTTTAGAGGTTCACATAGGTTAAAGCAGTGGTCCCCAACCTTTTTGGTACCAGGGACCGATTTCATGGAAGATCATTTTTCCTCGCTGCTCACCTCCAGCTGTGCGGCCTGGTTCCGGTAAGTTGGGGGCCCTTGATTTAATGGGTCATTCAGCAATGAGACGGATGATTTCATTGGGGACCCTTGGTTTAAAGGGTCATTCAGCAAGAGCCACGGTGGTACAGTGGATAGAGTGCAGTACTGCAGGCTACTTCTGCTGATTATCGGCTGCCAGCAGTTCGGCAGTTCAAATCTCACCAGGCTCAAGGTTGACTCAGCCTTCCATCCTTCCGAGGTAGGTAAAATGAGGACCCAGATTGTTGGGGGCAATAAGATGACTCTGTAAACCGCTTAGAGAGGGCTGTAAAGCACTGTAAAGCGGTATATAAGTCTAAGTGCTAAGAGCTAATTTTAGCATGAGAACCAGTCGAAGCAAGCTGATGTCATTGTAGGCTGAGTTTAAATCTACCCAACCAGGAGACAATGTCCATAATAATATTAAATTATTATATAATATTAAAAAATGTTGCTGTCTAAATTACCCATCCCATCTCATGAACCTTTAGTAGTGCTTTCCTCCCTCAGCCCATGCCAACTCTTATTCCCTCATATTAAATGACAATCGCTTTTTTCATAAGGCAGACTAAGGAACTGTTAATAGTTATCATTCTTTTAAAAATTCAGATACACACACACACACAAGCAACATTGTTCATTACAATGTGACTCCTTTCTTCCTCTGGAAGACAGATCATCCTCAACTCTTGCCTTATTTCCTTATTTTCTTTTCTTTTCTTTACCGTGAAAGCAAAAGTATTTCTATTTCCTGATGGGATCAATGCTCCTTTTGTTAGACTTGTAGAAGAAATAGAGGCATGGGGCACAGAGGCTACTAATCTCACCAGTGCTGCTCAATTTTACCTCTTCTTTCTGATATTATCTGGCCCTTTCTCACACTCTGGATAGCAAAAGATTTTTCTATACTAGGTTATTGATGCACAGTAGGAATGTTTCTATGGTTAAAAGAGGATCATAAGAGGATGATAATTGTGTGTGTGTGCGCCTGCGCGAATGTGTGTGTGTGCGTGTGTGTGTGTGTGTGTGTGTGTGTGTGTGTTTCTTCTCCCTCTCTCCTCACAATAGAAATATCTTCCTCCAGTCACATGTAGAACATTTTCATTTACTTCAATCTTCCCTCCAGGAATGGAAATTTGGTATTTCTATATAATTTGTATAGAAGGGTAGCACTGTCCAAAATGAATTATAAAAACAAGGTAGAATACTTAGAGACTTAATTGGATTTTTAAAAATTGTAATATAAAATTTAGAACATCTCTTCAAGCTCACTCACAAGTTGTTATTGAAATATTATACTGAAACTGAACAAATTAAATACTATATGGTTTAATGGATATAGCATCTAAACAGGACAATTATTATATGATAAGAATATCAATGGAACACAAATATTATTTTTTACCATGAACATCACAATTAAATAAAACTGTACAAGATGTTTTACCACTGATATACTACTCTGTTTCTGATTACCAAAATAGATAATCCATTTTCTAAAGACTGTTGATTGTAACAATAAGATCAAGCCATTCTGTTATATTTGATAGCAATGTTATGAATCTTAACAATTCGAAAGATGATTTGTTATAGAATGTAACCAATCTTAAAGGTATAATTTTCTTTCCTGCTGGTTTTCCTTGTTTTAAATATCACCCAACCGTAGATTCCTACAAAGTATATGAAGTGGGCTTGGTATTGTTTCCTCGAATACAGCTCACCTGTCTGGAACCTGCACTACATATCGGACATTAATACAATTGAGAGAGTCCAGAAATACTTCACAAGTCCTCCACTCCTCTACTCGCAACATAATTCCTTATTCCACCAGACTTGAAATTTTAGGCTTAGACAACTTAGAGCTCCGTCGCCTTCGATCTGATCTAAATGTAGTTCATAAAATCATCTGCCACAATGTCCTACCTGTCAATGAATACTTCAGCTTTAACCGCAACAATACATGAGCACACAATAGATTCAAACTCAATGTAAACTGCTCGAAACTCGACTGCAGAAAATACGACTTCAGCAACAGAGTAATCAGTGCCTGGAATGCACTACCTGACTCGGTGGTTTCTTCCCCAAACCCCAAAAACTTTAACCTTAGACTGTCTACAGTTGACCTCACCCCATTCCTAAGAGGTCTGTAAGGGGCATGAATAAGCACACCATCGTGCCTACCATCCCTGTCCTTCTGTCCTATTGTCTAATTTTACCTATACATACTTTGTTTTTGTTTATGTTTATATCATACCTGTTATCTTGTACACGTGTTGACAAAATAAATAAATAAATAAATAAAGATAACTGCTGCTGAGATATTTTATGCCCTCTTTTTTTGGGAAATAACATAGAATTCCCTCTTCAAAAGAATAGCAAACTAAACTGGTAGTATGTGTCAATGTAAAAAAAATAACGATATTTTAAAAATAAATTTGATACAGAGTGTAATTCAACTTGGAAACCATTTCTCGACTACAATTCTACATTACTGCTTTAGTAGATTTTGCCTGACTTGTTAAATAAGGATAGAACTTTTACATTAGATAGAAACACTTGTTTATTGTTTATTTTAACTTATGATTCTTATTACACTGATTATCTTAATTGTTAAAAATTGATTTGATTTTAATAATGATTTTAACACTATTGTTATTTGAAAAAAAATATTCAGTTTTATATAGCACTAGCTGATACCCATGCTTCGCTATGAAACTATGTGATGGGGCTTGATAAATTGACACTTAAAGCTTGAACATTAATGAGTAGTTAAAAATGGGACTGTATTATTTCGTTAGAGATGGTAAGCTAAGTTTCTGTTTCAGATGAAGACATTATTTGCATAGCATAGACTTTCAATTCGTCCCTCAGATGAATTGCTCAGGACCTCCCTGTAAACAACATTCCTGGTTTTGCTGTCTGGCTGGAGGATGACCGGGCTGTCAGGTGAACTGACTCTGGAGCATGCCACATAGAACTGGCCATGGGAGAAACAGGCAGCTTCTCTTACTTGTGTTTTCCTAATTGCATTTGTAAATCGTTTCCTGCATTTTTTGCCTCTTTTCCCTTTAACTAGTGTTCCAGTAGAAGGAACAGATTCGTCTGAACTGAGGAGGAAAATAGGGGGGGATCTATCTCTGCCTACCAGCATCCATTGGTATTCATCTGGCTAGCATCCTGTTAGTGTGTGAGAGAGTTGAGGGGTGTTTGGAAACTCAAACACTATTTGCTGTGTGAGCAAGAAGGAGACAGTAAGGAGTCTGTGCGTGGCTTAGCTCAACTATTCTGTAGTAAAGCTGCTTTCTGCTGTGAAAGCAAAAGCGAAACTGAAACTCCTCTGCTTGTGTTTTTCATTTGGATCAAATTTCTTTTCATGTTGGGAGGGGGGAGTAGAACTCCTTAGCATCAGAGCTTGTTAATAATAATATAAAAAATACTCATGCTCCGATGGTCATTTCGAAAAATCCTTTCTTAGTGAGAACCTAGAAGCCAAGAGGAACATATGTGGCAAATTTCAAGTTTGTAGGCTTTACGGTTCTGGAGATTTCATGATTAATGTGCGAATGGTTTTCGCTTTTATATATAGAGATGTAAATCTCTTTTGAGATATTTTTGTATATTCTTATTTCTTATTTGCTTTTTTCTGGGTTGTGCTTTTAAATATTATTAATTAAAGGAGAAACAATACAATTGGCTATCATTTGCACCTAATTCAGTCTCTTTCTCTTCATTCCTTTGCATGAAATTTAGAGGATTATTTTTCAGTGATTAACCTGGATAAATTCCTTCGACCAACCATCTCGCTTTTTCTTCATTATCAGATATTTATTCCTCTATTGTTCTTTACTATACCCTGCACTTAAATCTGCTTTCTAATCCACATCAGTGCACAATCATGCATTGGAGACTGAGAATAATTATATTTTATTACAGTGTCAAGCAACTCCTCCTACTTATACTGCTGTTTGTAAGTTACAGCCACAGTCCTGTTGACATTCCCAAGTATCAGTCTTACCAGCTACAAATGATTAAAGAGCATTTAGTAAATCATATCTTGACAATGAGAAATAACAGGGGCATGCCAACAGGGCTGGGATTGCAGAATCCTGTCTTCCCTTTTATATTTCAACCAACAGGCAGCTTCACACCTGGTCTTCATGCCTGTATGGCATTCTCAAGTACTGCAAACCTAAGGCCAAATAAGATGTGTCAAAGCTGCTACTAATCATATAATTTTCTTGCCAAACTATAAATCACTCATCTTGTACCTGGGAGATAAAGAATGCTTTTGCAAATAATATCCCATTGGAAGCTCAGTTGGAAAGTCTACTCCACCAGCCTCTTTTGGCAAAGTCAGCTTTTCTTTCTGCCAAGTGGCTTTTGTTGAGCAGTGGCTTTTGTTGAGCACCCCTTTTTCGACCGTATTTTCAATAGCCTTTTGTTGCCCAGTCTGTTTCTGCCAATTTACTTTAGTTCAGCATTTATGGATTGATAAATGGAAATGGTATACGTAACTCACTTCGGAGCTATAAATGATTGTGCTGAGATATCTTGCCATCCTTTCTACTGAAAAGAGACTTTGCCAGCTTCAGCAAGAGATACCAGTCTGCTTGCCAACTCCTTTGCTCTACTTAGGAATGATGGCATAGGTGCTGCCAAAAGATTGGATGGAGTTTTACTTTACAAAGTTGATCCTTTATGCCACTGAGGAATATGGGAGATTCTGGTTAAGAATGTTATCTTAGGACAAGCCTTACAATGGTGAAAGAATCAGAATTGTGTGTCACGGTGTGATTTATTGCCTGTTACATGTATATGCAGGGAGATGCATCCCTATCTAATATAATGGTTTATTCCTGAGCACGTGATTGATATGTTCTTGTACACATGTGTGCATTCCTGAATCTCCGTTCTATCCTTCTTCTTCTGGCTTCCAATGGAGAAAGTCGCATTTTATATCAGACATGTAAACAAATGAGATTTTATTGTTTTTGTACCAAAATAAATATTTTAATTAGACTTTTAAACTGCGGTTTCTTTTCTAATGTCTGAATTCCGGGGAAAAGATCAAACATCACCTCTGTGAGATTAATTCTCACTTCGTCATTGTGGTTATTGCATTATATGTGCATTTCCATGATGAAAGTTCTACATGGAAACTTATACCCATAAAACTGATATTTCTGGGTGAGAACCATTTTGGTGTAGTAGTTAAGGCACCAGGTTAGAAAACAAGGAAACTGTGAATCCTAGCCCTGTCTTGGGCATAAATCCAGACAGGTGTCCTTGGGCCAATCTCTCTTTCTCTCAGCCATACGAAGGAGGCAATGGCAAACCACTTCTGAAAATGTTGTCAAAAAGCTGCAGGGACTAGTCCAGACAGTTGCCAGGAGTCAACATTGACTCAATGGGGGAGGGATCTGATTGCCGTATTTTATTTCTCATAAGCAATTAAGAGATCTTCATTTTCCCCATTCACTACAGGTTAACAAAGAAATTTCCAGTTAATAATCAGGAACCTCGCTAGATAAAAACTCATTTGGATAAAGAAATGAGCCATGAATTCACATAAATGAGCCATGGGTTCATTTCAGCAGGCCTGGCACTGAAGTAAAACAACAACAAAAACAATTCTATATTTCTCACTTCCATAATCTCCAATAGAAAGCTATTGAATAGACTTAGCATTACAGAGCCCTCTTTTACTGAAGCTACTCTACACAGAAAGCAATTTAAGAAGCAAATAGAAATGTCCTGAATGTCTATAAAATTAAAATAAATCTTTTACATTCACCTGTCTTTTGTTAATAGATCTCTTGTTTTGTCAAGGAAATATTTAAGGACAATAAAGGTGCATAGTTACAGTCTGAATGCCAGCTCTTCTGTCTGTACCACCCTCAGATAAGTTATATATATTTATTTCTATGCTAGATAGCTAACAAATACTTTTCTTAATAGCCAGAAAGACATAATTTAGAATGAAAATGGGAAGTATAAAAATATATTCTTTTATCCAGCCTATGATTATGTGCCAATGACAGTGAACTATACCCAAATAAATCCACAAGGATTTATTTGCTGTGTATGGCAAAGACTACTTCAGAGCAATGTAGCAATTTGAGAGTAGCAATATAATCAGTAAACGGAAGAACGTCTAAGAATCATATCGAGCTCTCTTGAAGACCCTTCTCCTACTGTATAACTTACTGTTCATCCATTTTTGTTAAAAACTAGCAATTACTGTAACATTGTTTTTAGTAAAATATGTAATAATGGGCTGTCAAATATTGTGGCATGAAGTGATGCTATGGAATATCTAATTTCAGACTGGGGGGGAAGAAGACCTATCCTTTTGATTTATGAATTCTCTTAGTTTGATGTCACTATATCTTAGAATGACTGTGGGAATCAATAGTAACTCAGGAATCCATCATGAAGTTGAAATGTTTCACTAGAGTGCCCACAACTGTGAAAGCTTCATCCACCTAGTCATATACATACTGAGATTTGTTTTGCTGGATAAATCTTGTTGGGGTAAAACAAAACCTGACCTTGGAAAACCACCTCATCTAATGTGGAGCTATATTAATAAAAATAATGACAGTAGTTGTAGATCAGGCAGAAAGGACAGATGGGGATGAATGAGGAGACAAGAACCAGAGGGATCACCTGCCCTTGCTAACTCCCTGATGATTTGTACAAGGTTTTTCCTTCACTGTGGTAACATTTCACAATATTCATAGACCGAAAGTAGTTGATTAAACTTTGCAACCCACTGGGTTCCAATGAAAGGAAAATGTGATCAGCAGTAATGTATTTGGGGACTAGTGGATAGGTTGGTATGATTGCATCAAGTTGTTTGTTCTCTGTTTCATCTCCAAACATTTTATGATACTTTTTTTAGAACTGATGTTCACTTTCTTTCATCCAGTACCCAAGACAGAAACATAACTTTCTGTCATAAATTCAAATGATCTTCCTTGAAAAAAATGAAACATAAATAGCTAGATATAAGATTTGTTCACACAGCCTTTTTCTTCCAAAATGGAATGTACCAAAAATTCTTTCAGAACCATTCTTTTTACATAATATATATTCTTGTGATAGGTCAATCATGAATCACAATCACCAAGACTCAATCTTATTTGTCATATTATGTGTATCACGGCTTATTAGTATCTCAAATTTATTCTCATTTTTCACTACTTGCTGTATTATTATACAGTTGCTGAAGCAATTACATTTTTACATTTTCTATGATGCATTTACCTGCAGATTTCTGGACATCATCCCAAATTTCTACTTGCTTTCTTGTTTTTCATCCTCATAGTTCCTTAGCATTTTACCTTGGGGTTTTGCCAAGTTCTCCATCCTCTTGATAACATTTGCAACACTCTCGCCAAACATATTTTCCCTAATCCTCATGAGGTATACCCCCATCTTCTGCAATGTCTTTCATATTTGATACCATAATTTATGATGAAAAAAATCCATTCCCAACATCACCATCTGCATAGCCAGATGTTCAATTTTAGTACCCCTCTTTCTCTTCAAATGCTTTGACCTTTTACAGAAAGCAGTAATTAAAATATTATATGTGGTCCAAATTCTTTCCTTCCTTACCCAAACTTCATAATCTTGCAAGATTTCTCCTGACCATATTATTCCTTCACTTGGTGCATTTTATGAATCTAACAGACACCTTAGCGGTCCTTGAATGGACAGACATTGCAAGAATACATATCCTCCAAGATAATGCATCAGTCAGTGAACAGCCATCTTCACAACAGGTTATCCCAGATCACCATATATGGTCTGTATATTTAATTGCTCATTTTAAATAAACAATAATTAAAAACAATCTTGTAAATATCCTTTCATATCTTGCAGGTTGATATCAGCAAAGCTCTACTGGTAATAATGTCTCGAAACTCTGCTTATGATTCCATTCCTCAACTTGTACAAAATATTTAGAGATGATAAGGATTAATGTATAGATAATTGGATATATCTTAGATTCCTGGTAATAGAAAAAAAGCTGGGCTACACCATGATCACAATTCCCTTAGAATTCATGTGTTTATCCTAGATTCAATGAAATCCAACTTACAGGTATGTCCCAGCTTGATAACAAAGAATCCTGCATATCAGGAGAAGGAACCCATTATTTTCTATATGTGATTGGATTCCTGCACCTTTTACTCCAGGCAATATGATCAATAGCTGGCATCCAAAGCATCTGGAAGGTCACAAATTCCATACATGGATTTGATATAATTACAGTAGATCATAGGTATGCCATTAATTCTGTCCTTTCAAAAGGGAGAGGAAGTTATAATCCTCCAGATGATTCGAACTCTAAACACCACTAAATATTAGCTGCATTAGCTAGGAATACAGCAATGGCCAGAGACATGTAGAATCCTACCCTGGAATTAATTGCTATTAGACAAATCAGAAATGCAATAGACTACTTTTAAACCATAGATAGCTACATCTACACCAGGGTGGGTTCCTGCTGGAGCTGTCCGGTGCATAGCTCCGGTAAGGAGCAGCTGATTGCGCAATTTGCGTGCGACCGCTCCGGAGCCGTCTTCGCCGGTCTTCACCATGTTTTTGTGAGAATTTTTGGGTGATTTTGCTTCCACGCATGCACAGAAGCAAAATTGCGCCAAAATCTTACACATGCGCGCATCCCCTCATGAGATTTCAGTGAGATTTTGCTTCCACGCATGCGCAGAAGCAAAATTGCACGAGGGGGCGCATGCATGTAGCGAGTGCTTGCACGCCCAAAACATGGAGATGCACGCGCAGCACACCAGCATCGGTAAGTGAGCAACCCGCCCCTGATCTACATATATCTATAATAAAGCTACATCAAAACATGGACAACCTCAAGATATCACTGTCAGGTCCTCTTGAAATATATATCAATTCTGACAAAAAAAACCAGTCATGGTATATAAGATGGATAACTATATAAATTTAATTAATAAATAATTTAAGAAACAAAATGAACTCAACATGTACTGAGGTGTCATACATTGAGTGTAGTAACACTCCAGGGATTGTTGCTCAGTTGCAGTGGTTGTGCATGTTGGATAATGTGTTAATATGGCACTTGTATAAGGCATATAAGATTCAAAACACATGGACTTCAGCATGACTAGAGAGGTTACCATTCCAGTTCCTTGTTCAATTTCACATCATAACCTAAGAACCTGGAGAACAATGCTTTTCCTGTGCTCTGCATTTTGACATCTTGTCAACCATATTTGATTGTTATACATTCTCTTTTGCTTCTGTGCCCATTTCCTAAACACTGTAACACTGCATTGCATATTGATGTGAAAGACATTTAGCAAGATACAGTATATGAGCATGTTCTAACACCTTAACCTTTCAGTGTGTCAGCCTCCAAAACAAAGATGCCCCCTGGAGTGGACCATGGAGTGCCATGCAGCTTTTGAGAAGCTCAAACGACTATTTGTAGCCGAGCCTGTTCTTAAGCACCCCGACATGGATGCCCCTTTTGTGGTCCAGGCCGATGCCAGTGACATGGCAGTCGGGGCGGTACTACTGCAAGCGAATGCTGATGGAACTCTACAACCTTGTGCCTACCCCTCCCGTAAATTAACTAAAACCAAAAGGAGGTGGGCAATATGGGAGAAGGAAGCTTTTGCGGTCCGATGGGCCCTGTTAACCTGGAGGCATTTCCTTGAAGGGGCCAAACATCCTTTTGAAGTGTGGACGGACCATAAGAACCTTGAGGCACTAAAGACCCCAAGGAAGTTGTCACCCAAGCAAGTCTGTTGGGCACAACATTTTAATTGATTTAATTTCTCCCTGCATTATCTTCCTGGGGGAAAGAACTTTATGGCTGATGCCTTATCCAGATTGCCCCAGTATAACAGCACGCAGCCAGAAGTAATCCAGCCAGTGATCCCTTCCAAACAACTGGCGGCTCCTCTTGTCACCAGGTCCCAAGGGAAGGTGGACCTGGATCTCTCAGCCGACTTAAATTCACAGCTCACAGAGGCGCTAAAAACTGACAAATAGTTCTTGTCTCATTCGAATGAGTGTACAATTCATGATGGCGTCATCTGGGTGGGGGCCAAGCTCTATGTCCCTGCTCTTATTAGGGAGATGGTACTGTGATAAGCCTATGATTCAAAGGCAGCGGGTCATTTTGGGTTTGTGAAAACATTGCACTTAATCAAAAGACAGTTTTGGTGGCCATCTTTGAAAAAGGACATAGAGGCTTATATGGCTAGTTGCCCCGTGTATGCTGCCACAAAGAGGCCACCTGGGAGACCGCAGGGGTTACTTCAAAATGTTGCTAGACTGGGGCCCCTTAGAAAGAAATATCCATGGATTTCATTGTTGAACTGCCTGAGAGTGGGGAAAATATGGTCATTTGGGTAATCACAGACCTGTTCTCTAAGCAGGTCCATTTTGTGCCCTGCTCTAAGATTCCATCAGCAAAGATGTTGGCCAAACTGTTTATTCAGCAGGTGTACAGGCTACATGGTGTCCCTGAATGGATAATCTCGGACAGGGGAGTCCAATTTACCTCCCAGTTTTGGAAGGAGTTCCTAAAATTGTTAGGCTCTGCCCAAGGCTTAAGCTCCGTCCATCATCCCCAGACAAATGGGGCCTGTGAACGAATTAACTCGGTTCTGGAGCAATACCTCAGATGTTATATAAATTACTAACAAGATAATTGGGCTGACTTGCTACCTTTCACCGAGGTGGCTTATAATAACTCCGTTCATTGCAGTATGGCGTTTACACCATTCAGGGTGGTCTATGGTAAAGACTTTGTACCCATTCCCGAACTACCACAAGAAAAGCCTCAGATTCCGTCTTTAATAGAGTGGATCGAGCAACTTCAAATGACTTGGCCCATGACTCGCAAGGCGCTAGATGATGCTCACCAAGCCCACAAAAAACAAGCTGACAAGGGTTAAACTAAAGGAATATCAAGTTGGAGATAGAATTTTCCTGTCAACTAAGTACTTACAGACTACACTGAAGTCGAAGAAATTGGGGCCTGAGTGTGTGGGACCTTTTCCTATTGTGAAAATTATAAACCCAGTCATGGTTCAATTAGAACTTCCTAAAACTCTTAGGAGAATTCACCCTGTTTTTCATGTCACCATATTGAAGCCTGAACAAACCTCCCCTCTTCAGCCAGGTCCCCTCCTCCTGTTCCTTTGCTTATTGAAGGTGAACAGCATTTCGAGGTTAAGGAAATTCTCAATTCTAGAAAATGTAGGGGCAAGGTACAATATTTGGTGGTCTGGAAACACTTCCCTTCCTCACATTCTGAATGGGTGAACAATAGTTGTCTTTTTTAGTTGTTTTTCTCCTATGCCTGCAAAAGTTTTCTAATGTAAGGAATTAAAGTAGATGAATGTTTACTTATTATGTGATCTCTATGAAAGGAAAGCGAATTGCCTATTTCATTTAATAGTATTAGATTGCTATTTAAAAGGGTTACAATAGACCTTTAAAAGAATCACTGCCGTAATATTTTGTTCTACATTTTATTAAATATAGTAAATCATTTTTGTACCTTAGAATACATTATTATTTGTATTGGCTTTTAGCAATGAGGTGTTATTAAAGGATTATCAGCCAAAAAGGAAAAAAATCCCTGCTTATTAGCACGGAATGGGACTGTTCTCCTCGTCCACTTTGCCACACCTGGCTCGCCCCAAGGGTTCCTCCAACCATTCGCCGCTGACTTTTCTCCTTGGTTGAAATGGCCCTAGTTCTTCGACCCAGCCCTTCCGTCACAGCCCCTACCATCCAAGCCCCTTCGTCACAGCCCTTTCACCAAATGGGCCCAAAAGCCCATTCACCCTGGGCTTTTTGGGTGCATGGGACACTTTGCCGCCAGCCAATCAGAGGAGCAACAATCCCACCCCTTCTCCTTCATTCCTTCCTTCCTTCCCGTTCCCCTCCACTCTGCCTGTGCATGTGTGTTTGCATGAGGATCCACAATAGATAGCAATGGGAGAACAATGCCACCTCCTTCTCCTTCATTCCTTCTGGAACAATACCTCAGATGTTATGTAAATTACCAACAAGATAATTGGTAGACACATGCGCAGGCAGAATGGAGGGGAATGGGAAGGAATGAGGGAGAAGAAGAAGGGGGTGGGATTGTTCTCCCATTGCTATCTATTGTGGATCCTCATCCATGCAAACACACACGCAGGCAGAGTGGAGGGGAACGGGAAGGAAGGAATGAAGAAGGGGGTAGGATTCTTGCTCTCTGATTGGCTGGCAGCAAAGTGTCCCATGCGCCCAAAAAGCCCAGGGTGAATGGGCTTTTGGGCCCATTCGGTGAAAGGGCTGTGACGAAGGGGCTGGGATGGTAGGGGCTGGGATGGAAGGGCTGGGCCAAAGAGTTAGGGCCATTTCAGCCAAGGAGAAAAGTCAGTGGCGAATGGTTGGAGGCAGAACCCTGGGGGCGAATCAGGGATGGTGAAGTGGACAAGGAGAACAGTCATAGACCCTTATTAGTATGCCTTTACCAAGAGCTCAATAAACAAGAGTTTGCTAATGAAGCTTTTCATGGAATTAACAGGTAAAGGTTCTTTTAGTTTTATTTATCACCTACTGATGAGCAAATTACTATGAAATAAGGAGTGAAAGAGTTAACTTCAGAACTGGCACTCTTAGTGAGAGCCTGTCCTTGAGAGAAGAAACTAGGTGAGAAATTAAAATCTGTAATTCCCATTAGGCCTTGCAATACATGTTTATTCAGAAGCAAGACGCATTAGTCAGAAAGAAAAGAGTATAGGAGAGTAGCCTTAGAGCCATTCTACATGTTAGTCAATGTAATGATATAACTTCAAAGCAGGTTTTCAGCACCTCACAGGATAGCAATAGCAATTGCACTTAGACTAATATACTGCTTCATAGTGCTTTACAGCACTCTCTGAGTGGTTTACAGAATTAGCATATTGTCTCCAACAATCATTTTACCAACCAGCCAGTCAGCATTGAACTGCAAGCAGAATTAGTCAGCAATACTGCATTCTAACCACTGCACCACCACAGTTCAATAACTAAGGACATCTTAGTTCTGGGTCTCTTTTTCTCAATTCAGTTTTATTTTCTTTCATCACTGCTGGACTATGTTTCCTATTATCTCTGAGACCAGCATGGCACATAGTTGGAAAACATGAAGCTGAGAATCAACAACTACATCATGTTTTTCATTTGTGGAGAAAATGTTACTAGGTTTTCTAGATAAATTGCTCACTTTACCTCCCAGCATTTTTATGTTACACAGAAAATTTTATTTTTATTTTTTTAAAAAAAGCAAGCAATCCATATATCAAGTATTTAAATACCCAACGTAATATTTTTGTTAGAATTCTACCAGTTTAGTTAGTTATTTTGTGATAAAGTTTCAATGAATTAAGAACAGTATAATGAACCCAGATGAAAAAAGAAATGGACTGATATAAATGTCACATAGTAATGAACAAATACATTAAAAATATGTATCAACCCTTTAACTAAAATGCAGTGAGGAGCAATAAAAGTCAGGACTGAAGAGATGGAGAAAAATGACAATATGAAATTGATCTAGACAGATGCCTAAGGAGCCCTTGCAAATATGAATTGCCTCACAAAATTGAGAGTGCCTCATTATGAAGCACTGTGAAACATGTGTCACACATGGTATGTATGTATATATGTATGTAGGTATCAGGGGTGGGTTCCTAATTTTTTTTACTATCACTCTGTGGGCGTGGCTTATTTTGTGGGTGTGGCTTGCCATGTGACCGGGTGGGTGTGGCTTCTCGGACTGCGAAGGGAGGGAACTGAGATAGGTCCTGCTGCCCATTCCCCCTCCCCTCAGCAGCTCGAGAAGCCTCAAACGTGCGAAAATGCCTAGGATCATCACCGCGCGTTCGTGGCTTCTCAGACTGCTGAAGGGAAGGGAATGGAGATAGCTCCTGCTGCCCGTTCTTTCAGCATCTCACGCGCTCCCTCAGCCATCCTCCCCTGCTTGGATTCACTGTGGGGTAGGAAGGCAGCGTATGAGCAGTGCCAGAAACTCGGCTTCTGGGCATGCGCAGAAGAAATTTTTTTTTAAAAAAATAACTTCTTTTTTTAAATGGCGGCACCCAGGCACCGGCAACCGACCGCACCGATACTGTGACATCACCAGCGGGCCGCTACTGGTGCTATAGAGTGGACCGCACTGGTAGGAACCCACCACTGGTATGTATACATGCATGTATGTAATATTTCACCAGAGTGTATTTGTTGGCAGAACAATAAGAGATTGGTTAGAAAGCCTGAATCATGCAACAGCCTATGAAAAAAAGTCATTTACCTTTCAACAATGATTTTATTTATTCTCTGTTAGATGGCGAGTAGAATTGCCAATGTACAGAATGACCTCTGTAGCTCAGCATTTCTCAGCACCCTGTTAGGCACAGATGACCCAGGATAATATTTATTTTCACACTATGACAAGCGTTTCCTGATGATTTCTGGAAAAGCGTTTGAGGTCAAAGCACAGCAATGATTCTTTTTTAAAACAAAGAGCACATGCAAACCTAACTTCTGGGCTCAAGGATTCAGAATCTTACAAGTGGAGTCAACAATGTTTCTCCCAGTCAAGCTCAAATGCCTTTAACAAGCACAAATCCAGTAGCTATCATTTTTCTTACCGTATAATGTTAGGTAGGTTTGACCTACTGGATATCACTTGTAGTGGATCAAAACAGCAATTTTCTTATCTTTAGTAGCATCTAGCCCAAGGGTGGATTCCTCCCAGTTCGGACCGGTTCACCCGAACTGGTAGTGATCCACTGGTGATGTCACGAAGATGTCACCGACCCAGTTCGGTCGTTGCCGGTCCATGGGCGCCGCCATCTTTTTTTAATTTTTTTTAATTTTATTTTTTTAAAAAAATTAAAAAAATGTTTTTTTTTCCTTCTGAGCATGCACAGAAGCCGAGTTCCAGCACTGTGCATGCGGTCGCCATCTTTTTTTGGCTTTGGTTTTTTTTCGGATTTTTTGTTATTGCACATGCGTGCACGCATAAAGTGTGCACACACAAAGCATGCACGTGGCCACGCAGTGCGCCCACGCAGTACGGGAGGGAGCAAACCGGCAGTGAGGTAAGTTGGAACCCACCCCTGATCTAGCCACATATTCAAAAACAGCATCTTATCCTCTCAAAAATGTTAAGATTTAATATGAGACTTCAAAAAATATTGAAACTGAAGGTCAAGTTGACAGTGAACCAGACAGAAACCGGTAACTACAATAATAAACATTATAATCTGAAAATAAACATACATCCCCAAAATGTAGGCCTGGCATAAAGTGCAGAGGCACAGCTGTGTTATGGAGGAGGAAAAAGCAGAGTAACTAAAATAAAGCTGCACCAAAAGAAGAGAAATGCAGCAAATTCTGAATTAGTAGTACCTTTTTGATGTTTTCTTGGTTTCCCAGCACTATTTATTTAAAAACAATTTGAGTGATCCTTGAATGACCCAATGATTTAAAAATTCCTTATACAACTGACATATTTGTCAGTTTGGAATGACTGACTCATTTTATTATTCCCAGCTCTTTTTGGAAGTGGCTCCCAAATAAGTCATTTTCACACAACTGGGAAATCATCTAAAATGCATCACATTTTAGGAAGTTACTGGTCTGCTTCTACTTTCAGTAAAAAAAAAAGTGGGAAAGGAAAATAAATTGTTCTCAATTGATTTAGATCTTTACCATGGAGACATATGAGAGTTTGCCATAGTAAACACGAAAAATATTATTAGCCTACACATAACCTTGAATATCCATATCCATGCCTTTGGAAACCCCATCTAATCCAAAGGTCTCCAATATGTAAATACGATGCATATTTACTAAAGGAAATATTGAAGCATTTGTAGTTAATATGATAATCTTCTAAAGTATGAGGCTGCTTTCACATACAATGTGCTAAGACTTCAAATAAAACTAACATGCTTCAAACAATTGATTCTTGATATTATTTTATGATGAATTCTTGATAAAGGGCATTTATCACTTATATTTGATACTGAAAGATTTTATGATAACAGCACTAGACAGTAGTTGGCAAATATAATACAGAAATTCCATGTCAATTTTCAAATGAATTATAGAATCCTATTTGAAAACTGGCATAAAGCAGCATTAAGTTTACTGTAACTGACAACAAACACTATGCAATACAAGCACTGTTTGCTGGTGTTAAAGATAAAGAAATTAACATTTGGCAACAAAGTTGTTAAATTTAATAATCTTTTAGATTAAAGTAGCATTCTGCATTTGGCAGTATCCAATACTCAATAACTTACAAGTGACAATATTTGTGCACATATATGCTTATTTATTGAAAAATTTAAACCATTCCATGGTCAAAACTCTCTAGGTGGTTTGCAATAAATTATTTGTAATATACAAGATTTGCCATGGCAATAAATATTTCATATTATTGGGATGGCTAACTTTCAATGCAGATCATGCAGTGCAGTACCCCAAGGCTCTCTTTTAGGCCCAGTACTCTTCAACATCTTCATCAATGACTTGGACGAGGGGATAGATGGGGAACTCATCAAATTTGCAGATGACACCAAGCTGGCAGGAATAGCCAACACTCCAGAAGAAAGGCTTAAGATACAGAAGGATCTTGACAGACTTGAACATTGGGCGCTATCTAACAAAATGAAATTCAATGGTGAAAAAAGTAAGGTTCTACATTTAGGCAAGAAAAACAAAATGCAAAGGGAAGTATATGTGGTATTTTTATTTATTTATTTATTTATTTAAACGCTCTTATAGGCCGCCCAATCCCGTGGGACTCAGGGCGGCGTACAGCATGAATAAGAACGTACATTTAAAAACAATCATAATTTAAATTAAAATATAATTAAAAAGAACATTATAAACACAACATTCAGGGGGAATCTGGTTGTCCTATTCACCCCATCTGCCGGAAGAGCCATGTTTTTAAGGCTTTACGGAAGGCCAGCAGGGTGGGGATAGTCCGGATCTCTGGTGGAAGTTGGTTCCAGAGGGACGGGGCTCCCACAGAGAAGGCCCTCCCCCGTGGCCCCGCCAGTCGGCATTGTTTGGCCGACGGGACCCGGAGGAGGCCCTCTCTGTGGGACCTAACCGGTCTTAGGGAGGTATGTGGTAGGATGCGGTCCCGCAGGTATCCTGGCCCTGAGCCATGTAGGGCTTTAAAGGTAACGACCAACACCTTAAATTGCAACCGGAGACTAATCGGTAGCCAATGCAGTTGGCGAAGGAGAGGTGTTACGTGGGTGTATCTTGATACACCCACTACAGCTCGCGCAGCTGCATTCTGTACCAACTGGAGTCTCCGGATGCTCTTCGAGGGTAGCCCCATGTAGAGCGCGTTACAGTAGTCTAGCCGTGAGGTGACAAGGGCATGAGTGACTGTGAGCAAGGCCTCCCTCTCCAAGTAAGGTCGCAATTGGTGCACAAGACGGATTTGTGCAAAGGTCCCCCTAGCCACAGCTGAAAGATGTTGCTCCAATTTTAGCTGTGGGTCTAGGAGGACACCCAAATTGCGAACCTGTTCTGAGGGAGTCAATTTTTCTCCCCCAAGAACCAAGGAGGGACAGTCGACATAGTCCTTGGGAGGCAATATCCAGAGCCACTCAGTCTTGTCTGGGTTGAGCCTGAGTCTGTTCACTCCCATCCAGACCCTCACATCGTCCAGGCAGCGGCACATTACATCAACTGCTTCACTGAACTGACACGGGGTGGAGATGTACAACTGGGTATCATCAGCATACTGCTGATACCTCACCCCATGTCGTCGGATGATCTCGCCCAGCGGTTTCATGTAAATGTTAAACAGGATGGGCGAGAGGACCGAGCCCTGTGGCACCCCGCAAACCAGGGGCCTAGGGGTCGACCTCTGTCCTCCTGTCAACACCGACTGCGTCCTGTCAGAGAGGTAGGAGGAGAACCACCATAAAACAGTGCCTCCCACTCCCATCTCCCCAAGACGACGCAGAAGGATACCATGGTCAATGGTATCGAAAGCCGCTGAGAGGTCAAGTAGCACCAGGATGGAGGAATAACCCCCATCCCGGGCTCGCCAGAGATCATCCATCAGTGCGACCAAAGCAGTCTCCGTACTGTAGCCGCGCCTGAAACCCGATTGAAAGGGATCCAGATAATCAGTATCCTCCAAAAGCCGCAGGAGTTGGAGCGACACCACCTTCTCAACAACTTTACCCAAAAAGGGTAAGTTGGAGACTGGACGGAAGTTCTTTAAATCCGCTGGGTCCAGGGAAGGCTTCTTGAGGAGGGGCCTCACCACCGCAGCTTTTAAAGGCTGTGGGATGGATCCCTCTCTCAAAGAAGCGATCACAACCGCCTGGAGCCAGCCGCGTGTCACCTCCCTGCTGGCAGAAACCAGCCAGGAGGGGCACGGGTGGTACCCTGCTCAATAGTAGTAACTGTGAAAGGGATCTTGGAGACCTAGTGGACAACCATTTAAATATGAGCCAGCAGTGTGCAGCAGCTGCCAAAAAAGCCAATACAGTTCTAGGCTGCATAAACAGAGGGATAGAATCATGATCACTTTAGAATGCCTTGGTAAAGCCACACTTGGAATACTGCATTCAGTTTTGGTCGCCACAATGTAAAAAAAGATGTTGAGACTCTAGAAAGAGTGCAGAGAAGAGCAACAAAAATGATTAGGGGACTGGAAGCTAAAACATATGAAGAACGGTTGCAGGAACTGGGTATGTCTAGGTTAATGAAAAGAAGGACCAGGGGAGTCATGATAGCAGTGTTCCAATATCTCAGGGGCTGCCACAAAGAAGAGGGAGTCAAGCTATTCTCCAAAGCTCCTGAGGGTAGGACAAGAAGCAATGGGAGGAAACTAATCAAGGAGAGAAGCAACTTAGAACTAAGGAGAAATTTCCTGACAGTTAGAACAATTGAGTCCTGTGGGAGTTGGGCAGCCTATAAGAATGAACAAAAATTAATTAATTAATTAATTAATTAGTGGAACAACTTGCCTTCATAAGTTGTGGGTGCTCCAACACTGGAGGTTTTTAAGAAGATGTTGGATAACCATTTGTCTGAAATGGTGTAGGGTTTCCTGCCTAAGCAGGGGGTTGGACTCAAAGACCTCCAAGGTCCCTTCCAACTCTGTTATTTCTATTTCTATCACCAGTTGTTTGCATTTATTTAAAAATGAAAATGAAATCAATAAACTAGAAATAAACTGGAAACCAAGAAACAGTGAGTTCTAGTCCTGCTTTATGCATGAAAGCCAACTGGATGACTTTGGGTCAGCTTAAACCACTTGAAAGGGTAGTCAAAAAAAGAAACATGGAAGGTGGACTATGAATCCGCAGATACTACCGGAAGATGAGTATCTTCAGAGAATTAAAAAGGAATTGACTTTATTTCTTGATATAAATAAAAACAACAACAAAACCCTTTACAAAATTTGTGGGATACTCTAAAATCTTATACAAGAGGAGTAACAATAGCTTACATGTCAAAGAAGAGGAAAGAAAAACAGAAACAACAAGATATCTTAATGAAAGAAATAGGTCAACTGGAAAAAAATCTTCAAATTAAACCAGGTGATGAGCAAATTGTCGAATTGTTGGCATTGAGTAAACACAAATTAAACTTAATAGAACAAGCAGAATATGTAAATAACATCAAATACATGAACCAACACCTTTTTGAAAATGCTAATAAGCCGGGAAAGTGGCTGGCATACAAATTAAAAAAGGAAAAAGAAAATAGGATTATTCACCACCTGCAAGATGGAGGGAATTTGCAAAATAAGGAAGAGGAAATTCAGAAGATTGTAATTAATTACTTTGAGAACCTATATAGACAGGAGGAAATTGATTTAGGAAAAAAAATGATTATTTAAAAGAAGAATCTAAGATAATATTGGAAGAAGAAAAAAGAGAGATGTTAAAAAAAGAGATAACAGTAAATGAATTAAGGGAGGCAATCCCAAAACAGAAAAAAAATAAAACCCCAGGCCCAGATGGTATACCAGGCGAGTTCTATAAAAATACACAGGAACTAATAGAACCAGTACTTATAGAACTCTATAATGAGGTGTTATTAGAAGCCAAAATGCCTCTGTTATGGAGAGAAGCATACATCACAATAATTAAGAAAGCAGATACGGATGAAAGTCAAATCCAAAACTATAGGCCAATTTCACTTCTAAATGTGGACTATAAAATTTTTATGAATATCATGGCTGGAAGAATGAAGAAAATCTTAAATGACATAATACACCCTGATTAAAATGGTTTCCTCCCAATGAGATAAATTAGAGACAATACAAGAACAGTGTTAAACATATTAGAATATTATGAAGCGCATCCAGAGAAACAAGTTGCACTTAATTTCTGGATGCGCAAAAAGCCTTTGACAATTTAAGTTGGGAATATATGATTAGACAGATCAAAGAAATGAAATTTGGAAAGAGATTTGAACAAATGATAGAGACTGTATATTCTACCCAAAAAGCGAACATAATAATAAACGGAGACATCACAAGACCATTTGAAATAGCAAAAGGAGTCTGTCAGGGATTCCCTTTATCACCTCTGCTATTTATTTTTACACTAGAATTTTTATTAAGGAAGATTAGAGCAAATAAAGAAATTAAATGAACAAGGATTAAGAAGGAAGAGTACAAAATTCAAGCATTTGCAGATGACCTAGTATTTTTTATGTAAGAGCCAAATGAGAAAGGACAAATTTTATTAAGGGAAATAGAGAAATAGGGAGAAATAGCAGTTCTTAAAATTAATAAATCCAAAACCAAAATGATAGTGAAAAATATGACTCTAAAACAGGAAAGAGAATTAGAGGGAAAATTGGGACTAAAATGTACAAAGGAAATTAAATACTTGGGTATCTGGCTAACAGCGAGATGCTCTTCAATCAAAGAAGATAATTACGGGAAATTAATACAAGAAATAAAAACAGATTTGGAAAGATGGGGAACATTACAATTATCCATACTAGGTCATATTGCAATGATTAAAATGAACATTCTGCCAAAACTGCTCTACTTCTTTCAAACCATACCCATAAAATTAGATAAAAAATTCTTTACAGAATTGAATAAAATTACAATAAAATTTATTTGGGCAGGGAAAAAGGCAAGAATAAAATTAATAGACCTTCAGGATGAGAGAAGCAGAGGTAGGATGGGTCTCCTGGACTGGTGACTGTACTATAAAGCAGCAACTTTGGTATGGGTCAAAGACACTGTTCCCTCTAAGGTGCGCGCCCACGCGGCCGCGCACGTGATTATAGAACGCCGCGCGGAAGTTTTTAACTTCCTGCCGGCATTTCCTAATGGGAGAGCCTGTGCGCATGCGCAGCCGCGCAGATGAAACGAGAACGCGGCGCACCGTTTTTTTTTCTTACAGGGAACATTGGTCAAAGAGTGGATCAATTTAAGAAATAAACTATTATTAACGTTAGAGAGACATGACCTATCAAAAGGGTGGCATGCCTTCCTATGGGATAAAGAAAATAAACAACATACATATTTTAGGAGACACAAAATAAGAGAAGCCTTGATGCACGTATGGCAAGAGATTAAAAGAAAACATTACTTTAAAATCCCTAGGTGGGTATCCTCAATGGAAGCGATAATTCACCCAAATACTTTAGATGCAAATAAGATGGTTAACTATCAACAACTTCTAGACAGACAAGGGAATCTTAAAAATAGACAACAATTGGAAGACCAGGGCATAACGATAGATTGGTGGCCATATATGCAAATCCAATCACGATATAAAAAAGATAAAGAAGACTATGGATTGGAGACAGTTCCACATCAATTAGATAAAATATTGACGGGCCCGGATGAAAAACAAATAAAAAAAATGTATAGTTATCTACTAGAATTTGATAGAGCAGAAGATATAGTGAAAGGAGTTATGATAGCATGGGCAAAAAATATACCATAGAATTAGAAGACTGGGGGGAAATATGGAATAGAAATTATAAAATAACTACATCGGCAAAATACAAAGAGAACCAATATAAAATGTTGGTTACATTTTATATTGGTTTATATTGGTACATGGCACCAGCAAGACTGGCAAAAATCTATCCAAACCTGGAAGCAAACTGTTGGAAATGTGGCCAAAAACAAGGCACCTTTCATCATATATGGTGGTCATGTACGGAGACAAAGAAATATTGGGTAAAAATTCAGAGATGGGTCCAGGAAATAACAGGCCTTCAAGTAGAATATACACCAGAATTATTCTTGTTAGGGATTACCAAGGGGGACTATAATAAAACTACCACATACATTATTTTACATATTATAACAGCAGCAAGAATAGCATTTGCGCAATGTTGGAGACAAAAGAACACACCCTTGGAAAGTTTGGTAATAAGAAAAATATATGATTGTGCTGAAATGGACAAACTAACAACTGAACTGAAAGGACAAATGAATTCGGAATATTACGCAATATGGAAGAAATGGTACGAATGGATTGGGTATAGAAAATGAGAACAAAAAGAGGTAAAATATAAAAGGAAGTAAAATGTATATTTGAAAAGTATGGATTTGAATGAAAGGAGGTGTAAATATTATGTATGAAGTATTCTTAAATTTGAATGTCATGATATGACAGAATAGACATGTAAATAATAGGTAAATGAGCACAGTTATATATAAAGTATGGAACTTGTTAAATGGAAAAAATACAATAAAAACCTTTTAAAAAGAAAAAGAAAAGAAAGGGTGGCTTTTGTGGGGAAATTAGGAGGAGAAAGGAGTGTTAGTATGTTTTTTGCCTTGAGTGATTTATAAAAATAATAAAGGTGGAATTAAAAAAAAAACCTTTGCATAATGCATATAAGTCCATATTCAGATATATATTTGTGTGAATACATGTGTAGAGATAAATAATAATAGTATTAATAGATTAAATTTATTTGGCCAGGACAAGAGAAATTTCTGGCCTGCCAAATAATGTTGGAATATAATTCCCACTATATCTGACCATTGACTACTCTGACAGGAATTATTAGCAACTGCAATCCAACCATATTGAAAAAATCAGAGGTTTCAACCCCAATTTTGATATTTAAATGCAAACCAATTGACGCATTTAGGAAGGACGGTATAGAAATGAAATATAATTATTTCATCAAGCAGGCAAGTTTCAATGTTCAGTCCTAAACTTCATAAATTGAACTCCGAGATCAAATGTTGCCATCAAAATCCAATTTCCAGGGCGATCTAATTTTAAAATTTTACTCTGCTTCAGTATCTTAGGGGCAAAAAAATATTTTAATGAAGATGAGTCACCAAAACATAAGATTAAAAAAAAAGGAAATGCAGGTGGATTTGATTTTGTAGAGTTTCATTTTATGATGCTTCAGGCAAATTCGGACAGAAAACATTCTCCATGCAGTGCAGGTTGGCTTGGGCAGTGAATTGCCTGGGTTATACTTTATTATACCTTTGTTTAACAGGAGCGACGGAGAAGGCCAGCTCTATACCACCATCTGTAGGTGGTATGAGAAATTGTTGCTCCCATTCACCAACATGAGATGGCAGGTCTCCAAATGGGCTTTTGTCTCCTGGACAAAATGAAAACTCTTACTCGTTGTTTTCTTTCAGACAAAATCAAATCTCTTTATGGCCACAGCCTTTAAGGCAAAGTCAAATAACTCTTCTAGCCAGAAACAACATCAGAAAATCGCCATCAGAGGATTAGAGAAATGATTCCAGTAACACAAATTCAATAGTCCTCTCACTTTTTGTTCTATTTGGGGGAGATATCCTTGAGGCTATTGCTGCGATGCTGCATAAAGAGCAGCCCCAAAAGAGCAGGATTCCCACAACACTCCCTTCTTCACGAAAGCTGATACTTCAGATTGCAAATCTGCATTGCATATAATTCAAATTGACAGCAAAAGGAGACTGCTTTTCCCTTATTCCCAACTCTTTGACAGACAATTCACATTATCACTGCTACACAGATGGGGCTACTAGGTAGCATTTGCAGATGGCATAGAAAGGATGGCTGCTAAGTCATTAGTAAAACATATACCTGTAGCACTAATACCTGTCAAAAACACCTTAATACCAATTCTGTCCAATCTCTCACTTATTTTTCATTCACACATACTGAAAAAAGTACCGTATTATTCAGAGTATAGGACGCACCTTTTTCCTCCCTAAAAGAGGCTAAAAATTTGGGTGCGTCTTATACTCTGAATGTAGCTTTTTCGAAGCTTTTTTCCAGCCCTAACGAGCTGCTAACAATCTTCCCAGCTCTTACCTTGCAGGCTTTTTCATTGTTACTCTCTCCGAAGAATGTTTTTCCAGCCCTAAGTCTTTGCAGGGTTTTTTTCATTGCTCTACTTGCTCCGAATAATTTTTTTTTCTAGCCCTAACCAGGTGCTAACGATCTTCCCAGCTCTTACCGGCTTGCTGGCTCTTTTATTGTTACTCTCTCCGAATAAGGTTTTTTTAAGCCCTAACCAGGGGATAAAATAATGTGCTGAAGCTGACCAGACTAAGGACGCTAGCCAGATGAATACCTAGCAGGCAGATTTTTTTTCCTTATTTTCCTCCCCAAAAACTAAGGTACGTCTTATACTCCGGTGCGTCTTATACTTTGAAAATATGGTATATCCAAAGAGCATGTCTAGCTGTAATTTCTTATACCTTTTCCTATATATTTACTTAAGCTCATGTTAGGCCCTATTTGAAATTGCCCAACCTGCTAAAGAAAGAAGACAAATTATTCAGGAGATGATTTTTCTTAGCAGTAACAGCTGCCCTCCCCTCATTCAAGAATACACCCTCCTCAGTGAAGTTCACCTACTTTGTTGTGGGGCACAACAAAAGATTGTTATCCTTTTCATTCCATTAGGCCTTTTAATTATCTTCAATTTATGTTGGTATACTGTTCTTTAAGTATAATGAGATATGTTTAAATGTGATACTAATTATTTTTTAGCTACTGCTGATTTATGTTATGGTTAGGTTTTCATTTATTGTATAAGTTCTTAATTTGATTTATACAGATTTTATTTGAGGTTTGGGTTTGTTGTTTTCTAAGTGATTTAGCTGTAAGGCAATTTAATAAATAGGTAAACTAATATCTAAGTGTACCTTGTATGTTTCTGGGTAAACAGAAAGCAGTTCTGTTATCTGAATAAAAATCCATTCACGCTACAGCACTTACGAGGGTGAGTCAAAACGTAATGCCATTTTCTTTAGGACAGTTATAATTACCAACACAGGAACATGTAGCATACATCAAAATGAAGCTGGTCCTCTGTGGATCACATCCCTACTTCTCAACATAGTCACCGTTTCTCTCAATAGCAATGTTCCACCTTCGAATGAGAGCATGTATCCCTGCCTCGTAAAATTTTGTTGACTGTTCTTTGAGCCACTTCTTCACTGCAGTTTTCACTTCCTCATCACTGGAATAATAATCCTCCATACTCACCAGATTTAGCGCCTTCAGACTATCATCTCTTCGGCCCCATGAAAGAGGGTTTGAGAGGCAAACATTATTCCAGTGACGAGGAAGTGAAAACTGCAGTGAAGAAGTGGCTCAAAGAACAGTCAACAAAATTTTACGAGGCAGGGATACATGCTCTCATTCGAAGGTGGAACATTGCTATTGAGAGAAACGGTGACTATGTTGAGAAGTAGGGATGTGATCCACAGAGGACCAGCTTCATTTTGATGTATGCTACATGTTCCTGTGTTGGTAATTAAACCTGTCCTAAAGAAAATGGCCTTACTTTTTGTCTCACCCTTGTACATACGTTAACTGTACATTCTATCTGTTTTAGGTAACATCTATGTCAGTGGAGGGTTCTCAAAATTTTTACTACCACTCTGTGGGCGTGGCTTATTTTGTGGGTGTGGCTTGCCGGCCATGTGACCGGGTGGGAGTGGCTTGCCGGCCATGTGACCGGGTGGGAGTGGCTTTGCAGTCATGTGACTGGGTGGGGGTTGCTTGGTGATCATGTGACTGGGGGGTCATGTGACTGGGTGGGCATGGCCAACTTGACGTCACTCACGTCAAGGGTTAGGGTTAGGGTGCCTGGCCTCTCCTCGCCTCAAAGGCCTCAATGAGATACAATTTCCCTATCTATTTACTACTACTGAACATCCAAAATATACTATTTAATCCTATGTAATGTGTACATACATATTACACACAGGCACACAAAAATATACATTATCTACTATATATACTGTATGTGTATGTACACACACACACACACACACACACACACACACCCCTCTTCTAAAACTATACACATTCAACCTTACCTACTGCATTTGGAAAAACGCACCCAGAGTCCACTTTAACTTTTTAAAAATCAAGGAAATTTCTTTCAAAGTTTTGCTACACTTTGATTTATGAAGGATCTGGATATTTTTGTTGCATTTTCTGTACCATTTCCTGGAATTCTTTTATTTAAAAATCCAGATTTTCATCAAATGTTTATCTCTGTGGAAAAGTGTAACTTATGCTACACAATGTTGATAGATTCTTGGAGAGGAGGTATCACCCTCCCATTCTCTACGGATGGTATGGATATGACAGGATTTTAGAGAACCTTCCTGCTAGCAAATGTGCTGCTTTTTGCAGTGAGAGCAGAGATCATAATGAAGTATCAGAAAACAAGTTAGTATTTCTCTGCCCTGCAGATCTCTTGTTCCGATGTCCAGGAAGTATTGTTTCACTTGTATGTTGGATGGGGATCTTTGAGACCAAAGATATAGGAATAGGAATTATATGCTTCTTTTTGCAAGATGCATTATTTACAACAAAATAAAGCTATAACAATAACAAGTATGCCTCTAGAGTATTGGTTTAACAGACCCTTAGTTTAGTGACTTCAGATGCAGCAGACAAAATCTGCCTATGGAATTTATGCTTCTGCATAAAAATCCCTTATACCATTGGCTAAAAATGAAAAATTAACTTAAGAAAAATCCCACTTACCATTTGAATTTAACAGACATTTTGTTTTAACAGACAAGTCTTCTCCCCATTAGTCCATTAAACTGATATCTTACTACAACTTCCAGCCAGTTGTGCTCCCTAAAAGAAACAATTGCACCCCCATTGCCAGCCTTCCTTCCTTTCCTTCCTTCCTCTTTTTCCTTCTTTTCCTTTCTCCCACCTTCCTTTTCTTTTCATCTCCTTCCTTCCTTCCTCTTTTTCCTTCTTTCCCTTTCTCCCACCTTCCTTTTCTTTTCACCTCCTTCCTTTTTCCTTCTTTTCCTTTCTCCCACCTTCCTTTTCTTTTCATCTCCTTCCTTCCTTCCTCTTTTTCCTTCTTTTCCTTTCTCCCACCTTCCTTCTTTTCATCTGCTCCCTCCCTCCTTCCTTCCTTCATCTTTCTTTTTCCTTCTTTCCCTTTCTCCCACCTCCTTTTCTTTTCACCTCCTTCCTTTTTCCTTCTTTTCCTTTCTCCCACCTTCCTTTTCTTTTCATCTCCTTCCTTCCTTCCTCTTTTTCCTTCTTTTCCTTTCTCCCACCTTCCTTCTTTTCATCTGCTCCCTCCCTCCTTCATCTTTCTTTTTCCTTCTTTCCCTTTCTCCCACCTTCCTTTTCTTTTCAACTCCTTCCTTTTTCCTTCCCCCAATCATTAGGTAATTTTGACAGCCAATATTTACAGGATCTTCCCTCCAAACCAGGGGTCTCCAACCTTGGCAACTTTAAGACTTGTGGACTTCAACTCCCAGAATTCCTCAGCCAGCTTTGCTGGCTGAGGAATTCTGAGAGTTGAAGTCCACAAGTCTTAAAGCTGCCAAAGTTGGAGACCCCTGCTCCAAACGAAGCAAGAAGGGGAGAGGAGCCCCCCCAGGTTTATCCAGGAGAGGGGGAGAGAATCGCAAGGCTGAGCTGGACTCCAATTCAGGGAAGGCAGAACGGGTGATGATGGGAACTGCGCACTCTCCCCGCAAGGCAAGTGGAGCCCAGAGGCGCCCGGGGACCCCTCTTCGCCTGCAGGCGTTCCCCCCGCCCTCCAAGCCCCTCGCCTGCAGCCAGCACCACCCCAGCCAGGTGGGCCAGCAGCTGCGGCAGCCACGGGAGCCCCAGCAGCACAGGCGGAGCTCCTGCCGGATCGCTCGTTCGCTCTGGACTGCTGGGGCAGGAAAGCTCCAGAGTTGGGGCCTCCCTTCCCTTCCCCCTTTCCTAAATAATCCTTTCCTTCCCTGCCACCGGGGTAGTTCCATATCCCCAGTCCCATCCCCCCCACACCTCCCACGCCAGAAAAGCACAAGCGGCGGCAAGATAAGCGAGCGTCTCTGGCTTCCTCTCCACCCCCAGCCCTTCACCCCAGCACCTACAGCATCTTTGGAAGAATACGGCTTCGTCTGGAGCTGCTCCCCTGCTGTTTATCCCTGCTGCCCCCGGGTGCGAGGGAGCAGGGCGGGCGAGAGGCAGCTGTATGTTCGGGCAGGGTGAGGGGGAGAATGGCTCATCTGGAGCTGCTCCCCTGCAGCTGAGGCCGTGGCTTGTCCCTGCTGACCCCAGGTACGAGAGAGCTGCTCCAGATGAGCCATTCCCCCTCATTCCTGGCCTCTTTAAATCAAGGACTGCCCGCTACTGCTCTAGGGCGGGGGCGGGGGCGGGGGCGGGGGCGGCACTGAGCGCCCTGGGTGATTTAAAGACACTGCGGCTGCTGCTTCTGGAAGCGCAAAGCCGCCAGGGAACCTGCGCCCCCCGAGCACCAGCGTGGAAGGGACCCAGGGGTGAAATCCTCCCGGTTCGCCCGGGCCAGTCCTTCGGCGTATAGCCAATGGAACTGGCGGCGGTCGCGGCACGGAGCTTCTCCCGCCCGCTTTCCCGGCTGACCACAATCATTCGGGTTATTTTTCCATGTACAGAGGGAAAAATAACCGGAATGGCGGCGTTCAGCCGCGCCGGGAAAGCGGGCGGGAGAAGCTCTGCGCCGCAACCGCCGCCAGTTCCATCGGCTATACGCCGAAGGACTGGCCTGGGCGAACCGGGAGGATTTCACCCCTGAAGGGACCCCTTCCAAAGCCCGCGTCCTCCTCCTCATGCAAAGTGACCTGGCTTGCCGGCTCCTCCTCCTGCTGCTGCCGCTGCCAGAGAGGCGGCGCCCGGGCCAGTCACAACGCTTTTTGCCCTCTTTTCAGGCCGAAAAGCTGCCTAAATTTCAGGTTGGGGCATAGATGGATCGGAAAGGGGCAGTTGCGGTGCTTTATAAACTGGTCGCTGGCTGGCAGCAGAAAACAGTCCCAGCTTCCATCTTCGAAGGGCGCGTCCATGCCATCTGCCCCCCCATGACTTAGAGTTTGCCCGCCGGTGCGAAATCCCACGGGGGAGGTTTGCAGAGGGCGTGGAACCGCTCACATGGGATGGCAGGTCGGGAGTCCTTAGCTGGACGGCGGAGAGAAGCTAGCCAGCCAGAAGGGAGAGAAATAAAACCTTCTACCGGAGTCTTGGCCCCTACTCAAGGCGGAGCGGCAAGGAGAGGCGGGGGGTGGGGGTGGGCTCCAGCAAGCTCCAGGGATGGGGTGGGGGGGCGCTAGCACGACCGCGACTTACCTGTAGGCAGGAGAAGGCAGCTCAGTTGCGGCGCAGGGCAGGCACCACGTGGGAACTGGGAAGGCAGCTTAGGCAGTGAGGAGTGAGTGAGTGGGCGGAAACAAGATGTAGGCACATGCGCAGTGCCGGAAATTCGGCTTCTGCGCATGCGCAGAAGAAAAACCCCCGAAAAATTCAAAAAATATTCAAAACAAAAAACATGGCGGCGCCCAGGCACCGGCAACCGACTGCACCGGGCCTGTGACGTCACCAGCGGGCCGCTACCGGTGCGGTAGAGTGGACCGCACCGGTAGGAACCCACTACTGATCTATGTTACATAGACCATTGGTCACACTACTGGTTAACCTTTGTTTGGGACTAAACTGGAGGTAGTGTGCTCCTTGTGTTCTGTTGGACCTGTCATTCAACACCATCAATCATAATATGCATCTTCAACACCTATGAAGTTAGGCGTTGACACTGTCCACTTCTTTATTAGTGGGAAATTTCAACCAGTAATTATAGAAGAAGAAAGATCCACCCTTCACATGTGTTGTACTGGAAGATTCAAGCAATTGTTTTACTACATAAGTGCTATAATGAAATGTCACAAAGCAGAAGCCCTTTTCTCTTTCAGTAAGAAATTAAGGGGCCCAGATGCAAGCACAGAGCATTTATTTTCATTTTGTCTCCCTGTTAGACTTTAAAAATTAAAGGAATTTTGAAAAGTAGGAATGTGCCAAATTGTTGCAACTGAACCATGGGAAACTCAAAACATTTCATCTGAAGTGTGAAATACCCCATTTCCAAAGTACAAAACCTCTTCCAAAGCAAAAGAGGCTGTTTTGAGCATTTTTTTTCACACTCAAAAACAGCTATTTCACATCTGAAACGTGGGGTGTTTCACATTCAGTTCTCTTCCTTTTATTATTTAATACTGGCACGAACCCAGTGGGAAAGTTCATTTGTTGTTCAGGATGTAATATCAGGAATATGCTAATGATACTCAGTTTCACATTGCCACCCCGGGAGGCTATGAAGACAAAACAGGTTGAAGCTGAACCCATGTAAAATGGAATTGCTATTTATAAAACAATGTTCTTTCTCAGTTGTGATGTCATCTCTCAAGCATTATTGCTGAGATAATAAATTGGATGTCCTTTTGGAGTCAAAGTAGGCAAGTAGAAGCTATGGCCAGTGCACAGTTGCAGTCTGGGGATACAAGGAACTTGCAATAACAATTTATGTTGTACTACTGCAATGCACTATTCATGGGGCTGCCTTTGGAGACCATTCAAAAGCTACAATTGTTACAAAATGTGATGGGCCATTTGTTGGACTGTGCACATCATCACAAAGGCATTATACCTGTGCACAAGATTCCCAATAGGTATGCATATGCAGTTCCCAGAAGGGCCTTTGCACTATCTTATCTTGTGTACCAGTTTTGGCTTTTCTGGAATAGCAAGCAGGCTTTATGCGCAGTCACTTATACACTTGGGTTATTAAATTTTACTGTACATAGCACTGCCTCTGAGGTCCACCAAGAAACTTAGTTGGTCAAGCATTTTTTTTACTTTATTACAGTTGATTTTATGCCACTTCAATCAAGTGAAGTGACTGCATCAACTGAGTGTAACTCAGTGTAATACTGGTTAGCTGCCTGCAATTCAAGGTGCTGGTTATTATGTTTAAGGCCCTACATCAAAGATTGCCTGGCTTATTACTCATCCCCAACCATTGACAGTTCCCACTCAGGGAAAGAGGGCTTGTTGAGAATCCCTTTGTCAAAAAAAAAAAAACCTATGCAGCAACCTTCTTGTAGGAACAAACAGATGGAAACATACACACCAAATTACGTGAAAAAAGAAGAAAGAAGGATTTATTGTATCTGAGTAGCAAGATGCTTCAAAGGGATACTTCTTTGTTAGAGGACTGAAAAAAATAAATGAAATAACCTGCTAACATACTTACAATGTACTCAACAAGTTTCAGGTGTGAACTCATTATATAATCTGAAATAAGAAGAACTACACACAAGAAATCCACATGTACAAAAATACAAAATGGGACTATGGAAGGAGACAAGCTTATTATTTCTCTTATTGATCTGTGTAAATGCCATCCATTTAATTTACATAGTCTTTTTTTATGTGTTCCAGTGAAACCTGAAACCTGTTGAATATACTGTTATTTATTTTTCCAGTCCTCTGATGATGAAGTATCCCCACAAAACAATTTTATCTTTTTGATGCTTTCAATTCATTATCCACTCCTGGTGACTACCTGGATATGTTCCTGCAGTTTTCTTGGCAAATTTTTGAAGGGGACTTGCCACTGCCTTTTTCCTAGACCTGAGACAGAACCAAGGTCACCCACCTGCTTTGTGTCTAAGATAGGACTAGAACTCATAATCTCCTGACTTCTAGCTTGGTGCTTTATCCACTCTACTAAACTGCCTCAAAACATGGGATTCAGATCCCTTTCATGCCAATTCCCTTCTTTTACCCGCTCTTAGCCTATCTATCCCTTCCTTAGTTTTGAAGAAAGTTAGCACCCACCCCGCTCCTAGAAAAATGAAATATCCTAAGAGATATTGAAAAGGAAGAATATGTTTCCCTGGATAAGAAGAAACATGTTCTAAAGATAAAGCAGCTTTCTGCAGCTCCCTGCCCCCCCCCCCCACCTTCAGCTCCAGATTAAGACCTTCACCCTTAGGACATGATAGGATTAGCCCTCTACCCATCTCACCACCTGAGAAGATTGCATCAGCCAGCAAGGCTGAAGCAAACTTGGACTCAGGACAGCCTACAGAGTTGCCCCTGCATGGCCCCATGGGAGTCTGACAGCGAATCAGTGCATTTCTTGCACAGGAGCAGGAGGCCCCGGGGCAGGGCCCAAGAGGGCATAAAACCAAGGGACTCTCAGCAGCTCCGTCTTCTTTTTCTTCAACCAACATCTAAAAGCATGTGATCCACCTTTTCTGTTCAAGAGCTCAAGCCATGTGCTCCTGTCCGCCTTTAAACTTTCTTTCCAAGCAACTTCCATGAATCCAGTGTCTTTTTCCCCACTTGGAACTGAACCCAGAAGGATATTCCTTCCAACAGTTTGTTCCTGAAGAGAGATGAAAACATAGCTGTTCAGGAAAGTATTTAGGGACAAATGAATACTACTGTACCCCACATGTGGCACATCTGTTTGGCTGTTGTCAATGATCATAAACTTTTGTTTGTTTTAAATTCTATATTATATTGGTTGCATAAGCTGCTTAGAGCAGGGGTCTCCAACCTTGGCAACTTTAAGACTTGTGGACTTCAACTCCCAGAATTCCTCAGTCAGCAAAGCTGGCTGAGGAACTCTGGGAGTTGAAGTCCACCAGTCTTAATGTTGCCAAGGTTGGAGACCCCTGGCTTAGAACCTAAGTGATATAGAAATCCAACTAAATAAACAATGGCCTTCCAAAAAAGCTCCAAAAACTGAATTGCTTCCGAGGACCTTAGTGGTTGATGTTTGTCTTCTTGGTGTTTTTAGGGTGATCTTGGGATAACATTTTGTTCTTACTGTGGGATTAGCCCAGTGATGACAATTGATTATGTGCTGCATGTGGGTATATGCCAACATAAACTCACAGAGATCCTTTATTGATTGGTCAACATAATCCACAGAAAAAGCAAGCTGTTCCCTGTTCATTCCATAGCTTTCCCTGACATATAATACAATATTTGTGTGTTATTTCATTCAAAATTTGTTATTTGAATTTCATACATGAAATGCGCATAAACTGTAGTGCTAATGGAGACAAAGCTTGTCAGCCCCAACACTAAAGAGCAAAAACTGCTAAATTACTTCCTCTGTATAAATAAAAAGCAAGCAGTTCTCCAAGCTCCCATAGCAGAGAAACCTAGAATTAAGACAGTTCCTATTTATAGCACTATGATTAGAAACTCGCCACTTCAAAGTTTTTATTTCCTTTATCCATTTATAAGGCCATAACGCAGTTGGACTAGAACTAAATAGCCCAGTGTCCCACAGATCTCACCAGAACTTAATGTGCCATTCAGATACAGTTAAATTAGTATTAGACAGCAGTCTGTGCTCCACAGGACTTTTTCTGCTTCAGAAAACACTCTTTAGTCCCCTCTTCCCCTTTCTTCATGGTTTAGGCAGTAGAGAACCAAATGGGAAAATAGCCAGCTTGGATATAGCAGAAAGCTCTTACCATTCTCAGCCTATTGTTTCTTGCTGTATATCCTGAGGGGTAAAGTTGGCAGGAACAGGCTTTATCATGAGGAATACCAGAACAATTCTGCAAAGAGGAGCTAAGAGGCTGAGCAGCTATGAGATGCATGTGATTTCCCTTAAAGTTCTTGCAGAACATGCTGCAGTTAGGATGATTATGTTGTTGCAGAAAAGGAAGGGATTCCAGACCACAGGAGACCAGATAAGCTTTTATTATTATTATCTGCGCAGATAAGGTTCAGACAGAACATGTAGGATACAGCATTTGAAAATCTGAGCTGAACAAATTCTTATGGAAAAGCAAGCAACTTTATACTTCTTCAAAGTAACAAGGACACGTAAACATCAGGGATTGGCTTAAATTACAGATCAGCTTTTTGTTGCCATATTAAGAAGTTCCTTACTGACACGTATACTTGCTTTCCCTTATATGGGACATAGGTTTCATTCAGACCTCTCTAGTTTCCTAAGATTCCTGTAACTGTTTGTGGTTAGGCTATGCTGGGAGGCCTAGCATTGTTACTTCCTCTTTTGTATTTTTCCAGCACAGAGACTCTTACTTCCTTGTTAGGCCTTTTTAATATCAATTGCTAGAAGGGACCCTTACAGGTCATCCAATCCAACCCTGTTTATGGCCTCTCATTTCACTTAATGACTTTGCTTTATTTTACGTCCTGTCTCAATTTGAGTATTTCTACAATCAGCATTTCTCCATTAATGTAGATGTGATTGCCTATGCACTCTCGAAATGCCCGGCACTTCTATTTGAGACAATGTGAGTATGACTTGAAAGATGGAGGTTAAGAGCTAGGTTGTCTTATAGTAAAGTGACCAGATTTTTTTTTTAAGCGGGACGGGGGGCGGGCCCGCCTGGGCGCCATTTGAATTTTGCCCTCTGCGCATGTGCAGAACGCTGCGCATGCGCAGAGAGCAAAAGTCAAGAGCTGAGTACGGGGCACGGGGTGGGGCAGGCAGGACGGGGTGCCGGGTTGCAGGCCGGCAGCGGCGGAGGGTCGCTTGAACTCGCTTCCCGCCGCGGACCGCATTCACGCGCGGCGGCGGCGACAGCAGCAAGCCGGGAGCGCTCACCTGGAATTGGAGTCAGCGAGCAGCTGGGCATCGGGGCTCTTCCCCCGCCTTCTCCATCCTCCAGGGTCGCCACTGTGGGGGTTCCGTCTCTCCGGTGGTGCCTGCGTTGGAAGGGAAGGGGGGGGAAGAAAGGCAGCCTGCGGGGCTTGGCACGGCTGGGAGTTGCGAGGCGGCGTAGCAACCGGGCTGTTCCTCCCGGTGTGCTAAAGTGCTCGAGTTTTTTCTCTCTCACACACACATGCACAACCTTCCAACGACCGGGAAGTCGTGCTGGGAGATCCAGTCCGACCCGGTCGTTGGAAGGTTGTGCATGTGTGTGTGAGAGAGAAAAAACTCGAGCACTTTAGCACACCCGTAGGAACAGCCAGGTTGCTACGCCGCCTTGCAACTCCCAGCCGTGCCAAGCCCCGCAGGCTGCCTTTCTTTCCCCCACTTCCCTTCCAACGCAGGCACCACCGGAGAGACGGAACCCCCGCAGTGGCGACCCTGGAGGATGGAGAAGGCGGGGGAAGAGCCCCGATGCCCAGCTGCTCGCTGACTCCAATTCCAGGCGAGCGCTCCCGGCTTGCTGCTGTCGCCGCCGCCGCTCACCCTTCAACAGCCAATCAGCGTGGGGCGCCGACAGCAGCGACGTCATCTCTCCGCGCCCGCCTTGCAGAGAGAAAGGCATGGGTGGGTGTTTTAAGGTGACCAGAAGTCCCGATTTTGAGAGGGCCTGCTGCTGCTGCTGCTGCTGCCCCTGCGGCTGGGCCCAACCTGGCCGTCCTCGAGTGCCTGCAGGCCGATTTTTGGAAAGAATGCCCTAGTCGGGCATTCTTTTAAAAAATCAGGACTTTTTAGAGGACGGGCGGGACGCGGTACAAAGCATTAAAAAGCGGGTCTGTCCCGCCAAAATCGGGACGTCTGGTCACCTTATCTTATAGAGAATTTTGTAGAACCAGTGACATGGTTGTAAAGTTCTCTATAGTGTCCCTCTAAAGGAGAAGGTTGGTGAAGACTATAGAACTTGCTGGGGAAAAATTGACCTGTCTGATGATAGAAAAGACGATATCTATGTATATTGCTGACTGGAAACCCTTTATGGACTTTATGTGTAAAACAGAAAAACTTATGATCTATGGTTTTGATGATTAGATAGGCTAGATTATAGACAGAAGAGAGTCATGATAAAGAAAGGGGTAAATCTGCAACTGCTGTAAAGAAGATCAGAAGCCACTTCTTTATATCTTTATATCTTTTTTTCTTTTCTATTTTTTCTACCTTTTTTCCTTTTGCAATTTAACTTTCTCTTTTATTTCTTCCTTTTTCTTCATACACTGTTCCAGTCTGTATTAATTTTGAATCATTCTGAAATCATTTTGAATCATTTTGAAAGCATCCAATTAATTGCAAACAAGAGTGAGCAGACCAGATCAAGCTCACAGATGAGCTGTAACGAACAAAAAGTTAATATTTTCTTAAAGTTGATATTTCAACTTTAAAGTTGATAAAATGAATTTTTATTGCCAGCTTATGAAAAAGAGATTGGGCAACCAGTCTGGAAAGGTATAAGATGTCCTGCCAGAGCAGGGGTTTGGACTAGAAAATCTCCAACCCTTTTATGTTTTTTTTTATTATTTATTTATTTATTTATTTATTTATTTATTTTTGTCAAGTACGTGTTGGTAATATACATAGATATAACATTGTTTATATACATAAGATGAGTACTGATAAGAGGTAACATTAGGACAGGGACGGTAGGCACACTGGTGCACTTATGCACGCTCCTTACTGACCTCTTAGTGTGTTGTATTAATTTTTACTCTTGTTTTTAAACTTTCAGAAAAATAAAGGGGGAGAGAAGGAATGTTGGTGAGTCACTGCTGATGTTGTTTTGCAGAATGGTAATCCCTTTTAAGCTTCCTGTATCAACAGTCAGCAAAATGCTTTCCTCTTCTTGACAAATCCCTGCCATTTTTTGCTGACCACAGAATTTCAAGTCTTTGACAAGTTAAAGTACCTCCCTCAGGGACAAGCCCACAACATTTTGTGAGCTGTATAATGGAGAAAACATTGTAACTCATTTAAATCTGATAGTATTTGTATACATCTCACACACCAACCTAATGAAAGAAGAAGAAAGACTTCAGTTGTTTCTTTTTCCACTGTCTCCAACCTTCCAGATGCATGAGGTTATTACAGATTAACAGAGCTGGAAGGGACCTTGCAGGTCATCTAGTCCAACCCCCTGCCCCAAGCAGGAGACCCTACATCTGCCTCTACCTAGGATTGAATTCACAAGCTCCTGATTGTGATAACTTCCGTCATGCCTGGCCAGTGGCAAGCTGACTAGCATAATACGGATCGGTAGCATTCACAGAAGAGGTTCATAAAAATCAAGATGACAGTCACAGCAGCAGCATTGAGTCCTGATGGCACAGTGGTTAAAGTGCAGTATTGCAGGCAAACTCTGCCAACAGCCTGAAGTTCGATCCTGATGTGGCTCATGGTTGACCCATTCGGTAAAATGAGGACCCAGATTCCTGGGGGCAATATGCAAAAAATGTTTACATTGTGAACTGGCCAGAGAGTGCTTTAAAGCGCTTATGGGGTGGTATATAAGCCTAAATGCTGTTGCTATTGCTGTTAAAGCCCCACATCTTATATTTGTAAATCAATTCTAACTGCCCTGTTTGGCATCAAGCAGTTAATCTCTGGGCATTAATCACTCCAAGATGCATTGCTTAGGAATCTGCTGTTTCCATCAACTTAAGGGAAATAACATGTTTTCTTTAGCATGCACTAAAACTAATTGGAGCCATGATCAACTGTGGAGAAGATTTCAGGATTTTAAAGAGTGACATGGGTTCCTTAAATCTCAATATAATTTAAAGATTTGGGTGTTAACCTTAATACTCCCTCTCTCCCAATTATTTAACATTTTTAAATGATTAAAAACTGGGGCTTATCATCACTGGTTTTGGGATCTCAAAAATCTGTCAAGTTACCTGGGACCTCCAAATTGTACTTTCTGCATCCCTGGCTGAGCTATAGGGTTTGTTGTTTTTTAGTCTTTGTTTATTCAATAATCCACAATTGTATGTATTTGTACATGGTTGTCACTATAAACAATAATGATGCCAGGCTTATGAATGGCTGGATTCAAAGATGTGTGATCCCTTCATTCGTTGATCTCCTTCAGCTTTGAGGCAACTGCATAGTAAAATTGAGTTTCAGTGGTACACAAAGCATGATGGCTTGTAGAAACTGTTGAGACACCATCTTTAATGCCTCCTCAATGCCCATAGACATCCCAATACATTTCTAGAAACATTACAAGAGTTGATATGTCATAAGTTTGCCAGGTTATGTGAGATTTCAGGGTTCTCATGGAAGTTCATATGGGTTTTTAATGTTCCTATCCAAGATCTTTTCAGATTTCAAGGAGACATGGCTGAAATTCCTAAAATCTGAACATTTAATGAGATTTTAAATAATGCTTTTAAAAAATATTATATCCTGGATAAGGCACCAGACCTACTGCACAAGGCTATCTGATGATACACAGCACTTTAAAACTTTAAGATGGCAATATTGCAATAAATATTCGGAGACGTGAGATGAGAACACAACACTACTACTCTTGTGTTATTGCTATATTAGTATCTTTATTAGTCCTTGTCACAACCTGCTATGGAAAGGAGGACTTTTTTTATCTGATACATCATGGATGAGAAGAATGCATTAACAGACTGCTGAGATATGATATGGGAAGCTGAATGACTGAATTACCTAGTATTGATCTTCTTTTATGGACCAAGATTTTGTTTGTCAAACATCTACAGAGCAGGCACAAATCTACAGCTGAAACTTTTACTGGCAGGAAGATACAAGAATGAGAGACGCTCCAACTGTTGGTTATTTTCCCCCATCACAGGTAGCTATTGAAGTCTCAGCGCTTCTGTCTATTAACAGATGGTAGTTCTATATTTCAGCAGATATATATTTAGGATACTCACTGAAGCAGAGCCCATTCTTATAACTTTACCAAGCTGTGAGTTTATCATACCACCCAGCCATCAGTGTGGCAATGTGAAGTCTGTCTTGATTTGTGTTGTATATTGTCACAGAGACGGCTGGATGACACTATCAATCCCTAGTGCAGAAATGCTCTTAAGACATGATACAACTAAGGCAGTTTGAAATGCCTCAAAACAAGCTTTGTTCATCCCACAAAACAAACTATATGAATTAAACAACAAAGACTGAAGTGCCATCTACTGGAGCTGTAAGCATTCACACTAAGTTGGAACTCTTCTCAGATTTCTTTTACCATCATACATCATTGGTTGGATGAAAAAGTGGAATATAATGGAAATGTATAAAGCATGGCTTGTTGGCATCTTTTCTGCAGCCTCCACAATCCCACCATTCTGGGATAACTTTTGGCCTTATTTTTTTTTCCTTTTGGAGGGGGGGTGGGCGGGATATTTGCTTATTTTAGCGTTTCCTGAGGACTAAGACAATAGGATGTCTTAAGGTTTGCAGTTTAAGGCATCCATTTTACTCCTCAAACCCTCACAAACGTGTGTTATGGTGTTCCACCCTTGCTATGCCATTTATATGTATATTGTCCTGAAACTAATAGAAGTTGCACATTCCCACAGTAGATTTTAAAAAGCCTCTGTAAGATTCTTGAAGTGTAGAGTATTGTAAGAATTCATATGGTTTGTACAGCAGGAATTAATGAATTTCGCTAGAAGTCAGCTGTCCATTCATATTAAGGATTATGTTAGGGTTAGGGTTAAATTTTTACCCTAAAAAATTTTAGGGAGGGAGGGAGGTCAAAAGAAAATGAAATATAGGTTGAGACAAAGAACGTGCAGTTCTATACCACCTCAAAAAAGATTTTTAACTATAAATTCACAGTTACAGGTTCCTATGTTAGGAAAACAGCTAATTTAATCATCACCATAAATAATCAAAACATAAATATTTATCTTTTGGCATTAAATTTTGGTCAAAGGAATAAATGAAAGAGTAGAGAAATACACACACACACACACACACACACACACACACACACACACACACACACACATGTAACCCTAACCTGATCATGTGTTCAGGATACCTGTACTTCCTACAGGGGATGAAGCCCATGTCTGCTGCATTTTATGCTTTTCTTATATTTCTTATTGAGGCAAAGTAGCTGATTCTATAAACTTAACATTCTACAAAGTTCAAAGATTTATGCACTCACTGGTTTGTACATTCATGCCTCCCTAAGAAAGACTAATTATTTTGATAACAGATGTGATTTGGGGGGGGGGTAGTAATGCTCCCTCAATCCTATTTGAGGCTCTTAGCATTCATAAATGATGACAGCAAAATGGTTTTTCCAAATACAAAAATGAAAGTAGAAGTTATACTTGGAGGCACCCTCATTTCCATGTAGACTTTTGTAGGACAACAATTCATCATGACATATGCTCATTGCATCAGATGTCAGGAAACAAGTATGTATAGCTGGGCTTTGCATTGTGACATGACCACACATATATGACCATGTTCCCATCATTGTGCCTTATTGTGAATGTCTACGCATTGCTACCTTTTCATTTCCTCAAACTAATCAGCTGGAGATTATTATTATTTTTTAACAATGGAAAATGAGAACGATTTAGATTGTCCCTAAACCCCAGGAAAAAAAATCATCATAAAAATTAAACATTATACCTTTCGATAATATCTCTGTTTCAGTGGTGGTCAATGGGTTGTGTTTCAGCCGCTGACCTTGGGATACTTGCCCATTGATATTACAAGTATCTGGGACAAATTCTAGCATAATTCTCTGTCTCTCTGCAGTGCCCTGCCAACTGCTAGTCTTTTGCAAATAGTTGCAATAATGAATCCAGCCTAGACTGTGCAATTAAAAGAGCTTAGGCAAGATTTATAGCAGGATTATATCTGCAGGGTATTGTCAATGTCTAACATTTGGACACTATGTGGTCCTTAAAAATAAGCAATTACAAGAAGCTTGATGTGCTGTATAAACATATAAACACAGACGCTTTTGCACAAAGTTGGAAAATATACCTCTTCTGATTAATATAGCAGATGGAGAGAGAGGAGCAAACTACACGCACAAATATCTATCAACAAAGCCTTTTAAAGAACCAATCCCATTTGTCAATGAATCTCTGGAAGCTGAAAAGTAATTCTGCAGAATCTCCCAAGGTCTGTATCCATGGCTGAATTGCCGTCTTTTGTATCAGCCCTATTCTGATGCTTTAAGTGGCAACCTGACCTACAGATTTCTACAAATTTAGTAGACTAAGCAATTTCTGGCAAAGAAATACTGTAAGAAATTAATTTTACCTGCTAATATGCATGCCCTTAGGCAGCTCTTAAAGACTCAAGAAAAGAGATAATAAAAATAGGATAACAGTTCTGTCTTATGCAGGCTATGTTTTTATAATAAATGTATTCAAGTTTACATATACAAAGATTAAAAGATTAGATTAAAAATGAATGCAAAGTAATAAAAATATTAAAAAAATACAGAGAAAAATAAAAAATAAAAGGAATAATAAAGATATATATATATATATATATATATATATATATATATATATATATATATATATATATATATATATATATATATATATATATATATAATATGATTTCTCGCTTCATCAAAACAAATATAATTTCAATAACTTATCACCTTCTCTGATACTACAACAAAAAATCCTTTCCTACCATATCTTATCTATAAACAAATTTTAAAGCCTTATCATTCAGTCGTAGTCAGCAAATGTCCATTAAAAGTTAACAGGAATAACATATACTGTATATTTTAACCTTAATCAAATAAACCAGGTTTATATTTCTTTACTTTTAAGACAATAGCTTATCACTTTCTCTAAAAATACAACAAAGATCACTTCTCCTATTTTATCTCTTATCTAAGAACAAAACTTTAAAGCCTATCATCCAATCCTGATCAAGAAAAATCCACTAAGAGCTAACAGAAACCACAACACATAGATTTTAACCTTGATCAAATAAGTGGACTGAAGATAGCTCCATAGAGAATACAATCAACTATTTCGGTAGAACAAGGATCCATCAAAAAAAAAAAAAACAGCTCCTTGGAATTCCTCTGCAAAACAGGGAAAAGACCCAAGATTGCCCATTTAATGATTTTGGAATGTTATAAAGTTATAAATGGATTAAAAGTCCATATGGATTTGTAGTAAGATTTTGAATAAGACTTCCTGTGGGTTGTTTAAATTCTATTTTAAAAATGAAGATTTTGAAACTACCATATTTTTCGGAGTATAAGATGCACCTTTTTCCTCCCTAAAAGTGGCTGAAAATTTGGGTGCGTCTTATACTCTGAATGTAGCTTTTTCAAAGCTTTTTTTCCAGCCCTAACTCGGTGCTAACGATCTTCCCAGCTCTTATCTTGCAGGCTTTTTCATTGTTACTCTCTCCGAAGAATGTTTTTCCAGCCCTAAGTCTTTGCAGGGTTTTTTTCATTGCTCTACTTGCTCCAAATAAGTTTTTTTTCTAGTCCTAACCAGGTGCTAACTATCTTCCCAGCTCTTACCGGCTTGCAGGCTCTTTCATTGTTACTCTCTCAGAAGAAGGTTTTTTTAAGTCCTAACCAGGGGATAAAATAATGTGCTGAAGCTGACCAGACTAAGGACGCTAGCCAGATGAATACCTGGTAGGCAGATTGTTTTCCCCTATTTTCCTCCCCAAAAACTAAGGTGCGTCTTATACTCCGGTGCGTCTTATACTCCGAAAAATACGGTAAGTATAACTACCCTTCCTGTGGGAAAATGTTTTTGATTAGGGGGGAAATGATCATAGGGAACTTTGAAAGTTGGACACTAGAGGGAATCAAAAAGAATTAAAGATTATAATTAATATTTAACTAATATAGAATGGAGCAAAGTATTCTAACTTTGGAAGAATTCAAGGATATTTGGGAACAATGCACTCAGAAATTACTTTTAAGATTATCTGCCATTGTTAAAAATGGATTTAAAAGCTATGATAGAAGAGAACAAGATTGATACTGAGGTTGTTTCGAATATGGAATTAAAAATGACACCTTACAAGAATAAAATGGAAAAAGTTGTACATTAGAAGAGAACATGCATAGCTCAGGATTGAACTATGGAGTCCTTGGTGTTCTCTGAACTTGGTTGTTTGCTTGCAGACATTTCATAACCCAATTAGGGAACATTTTCAGTACTAGGAAGTATGAGGTTTGCTCCTTGTTTATATGCAGTAGCTTACTCTGCCAGTGTTGGTAGGATTTGGTTTTCTGGCACATATGGCCCAAAATAACATGGTTGGAATTTTACATGTGCAGAGGAGGTCATAGGGTAGAGCAGGTTTATTATGCTTTCAGAAGAACAACAAATCTAGATTTATAAAGAGCCTGCATAAGACCTGAAAAGCACCAGTCAGGTCTTAAGAAATCTAAATGTTCACTGTCTCTTCACCCAAGTCAAACTGTCTAAGGAGGGCAGTGCCCAGTAAGTAGAAGGGAAGGGGTATGTTCACACAACCTGAAGTAACCAATAGTATCTGGCCAGAACCATCTCATCAACTGCATTATCAGTGATACACACCAGTGAAGAGGGAAACATTGATGTAAATTTGGAACAACTAAGGATGATTTTAAATTGCCTCAGCCATCAGTTGGGGAGGAGAGAAAGCCAAATAAAGTAGTTATTATAATCGTTTTAATATAATCCCTTTTCTGTTCGCATAGCAATAAAATGTTTTTAAAAGTCAGCATGTACCCATAAAGGAGAACTTCCATTTAATAGACAATGTCCAGCTGAATTATGACAGGAAATAGAATGTATACCCAATTGTTAGACGATCTGTTGGTTATCACCATTTTAAATACCTTAAGGCAGCAATTTGGTTGCATTTCAAGAAATATAAGACTTCCAAATATCCTTCTGAGCAAACCAATTTATAACAATGACTTCCTTGTCTCCCTCATACATTATCATTTTTATTCAATATATCTAATGGGAACCAATTATTCATTCAATTAATACTTTCAACACAGTGTCTATAGATACATTATCCTGAAGCTTTGTAATGACATTCTGTGACTTCCAAGTCTGGCATTTAAAGATAATTCCATTAATCTATGTCAAGATGTTCTATTATCCATATACCCAATCTTTATAAGGATATAAATTTACATACCACTCTCCCTGGATTTCTGGATGAAGGCTTCTACTCCACTTTCACCATAGCTCCCTTCAGAAGCTAAAGTTGAAACATAATTCCACTTGAATGCTTTAACAATGTCTACCATAGCCTGTGCTTGGTAAGTATCAGAGGGGACCACGCGGGAAAAGAAGTCATATCTACTGTTGTCACTCAGGTCAGGGGCTGTAGAAGCATAGCTTATCTGAGGAATCTGTGAAAATAAAAGGAGAAATCACCACATTAAACAGTAGAACAAGACTTAGATATCCCTAAACCATGTCCTACTTTTCTAATGGATTAGAAACACTAAATAAATAGACAATGAAACTTATAACGTTTCAGAGCAAAGACAGATAGATTAACAACTGTATTGGATTTAAAGAGTTCCCTATATTCCACCAGATTTAAGTCATAATTTGTTGTCACAACATCTGACAACATCAATCACTCCCTTATACTGAGGAAGAAAATTAGACCAGGAATGAGCAACCCAGCACCTTCTACGCATGTTAGACTACAATGTTTACAGTCCATTCCACTCCCGTTTATCCAGTTAGGTGAAATAAATGAGAGCCAAGATCCTAAGGATGAATTGGGCTTTTTTTTCTTCAGTTGAATTTCTTCTTTTTAGGGTGCATACATCAGGTTTTTGTATGTTTGTAGGTAGAGAAGACTAACCGATTTCTGGAGGTTCAATCAAAAGGGGCTCCATGGGCTGCATAAAATGAGAGGTTTGGAGTCTGCATGTGGCCTGGGTCTCCAGTTGCCTTTTTAGTAAAACAGTCAACTGGCAGATCACCAGTTCCATGCTTGCATGATGCCACCTTAGATATCCTTTTCTGCCCCTCATGTTGTTATGGCTGTTAATAAGGATACAGAAAAGGCTCCATTGATTATCACTCAGTAGCTGCAGCCTCAGGGGTTGCCACAAAGAAGAGGGAGTCAAGTTATTCTCCAAAGCACCTGAGGGTAGAACAAGAAGCAATGGGTGGAAACTAAACAAGGAGAGAAGGAACTTAGAACTAAGGAGAAATTTCCTGACAGTTAGAACAATTAATCAGTGGAACAGCTTGCCTCCAGAAGTTGTGAATGCTCCAACACTGGAAGTTTTTAAGAAGATGTTGGTTAACCATTTGTCTGAAGTGGTGTAGGGTTTCCTGTCTAAGCAGGGGGTTGGACTAGAAGACCTCCAAGTTCCCTTCCAACTCTGTTGTTATTATTATTATATTATTATTATTATTATTATTATTATTATAATCTTCCAGATTCTGCACTTTTATAAGTCAGCTCTCATACCAATTACAGTGGTTAGAAAAGTTTGCTGACAGTGGTTAGAAAAGTTTTTAAAGCTCAGTAAAGAAAGTGTCTTTTTCCATAGTAGCTTTATTACAGACTAGAAATCTACCTCAATTTATGATGGGAGTAACTAGACAATTGTTTTGCTGTCACAAAAATTAGAAACAGTGCCCTCTGAGTTTCAACTTTAGAAACTCTGATTTGTTGATTTCAGCAGTGAGATCAACTCAGCCCACTGCCTTGACTATTTTTTGCTTGTTTGTTTTTCTGTTGACATTTTTTTCCAAAGAGGCAGAAGGGAATAATGAAGTTTCTGCATATACAATCTCTATTTCTATTTGACCTACATTAAAGGAAACTCAGACTAATGCTATTAGCTTCCTTTTAGTTTCTAAAAGTCTTGTTGATCTGAAATAACTGACGTTTCATATTTCTTATTCAAGCTTCTGAACAACAAAAATCAAAATACAACTGTACTTTTTCAATCTGAGATCTTCTTAATTGCTACAGTTGAATGGTTCATACTTTAATTCTCATATTTAAAAACCTGCCAACCAGTAAATATTTATTGCCATTATATGTTTTTTTTATTAAACACTGTCTAGGAAAAACATTACATACTAAATATAGTGTCTAATATTAATACAATAACATTTCCATAATTAAATATTATCAAATATGATATAGCAATGGGCATCTTTCAAAGAACTCTGAGTTCTTTGCAAGCTATTGAGAATTCTCCCCCCATACACACACACATCTTTTTTCTTAGAGATGGAGATTTTACATCCCTCATTACTAATATTCTGTGGCAATACATAGCAACATCTAAATGTAAGATGTGTTCCAGGACATTCTCAATGCACAACTGAAAATGTTGTGCCTACTGATAAGGAGTTATTGTGCTGTTGAGCACATACAAAGCGAAATAGTGATTGTGGTTGTGCTGTTGCAGTTTGATATGAATGCTATTCAGTCAATAAACAAATACGCTTAGTATTTACAAATAGTTTACTTAAAGTAATAGCAAAGTTCAAATAGGAAGTCCAAGTCATACACAGTAAGTCAGTCCATATGAAGAATTTTCTTCTTGCCTATCTTTGTTTTAACTAACTAAGATTACAGCTAACAATTAATTCTACACTATCACAGATAGTTACTCGTTTCATACAGCAGCTCTTCACAGTAATTCCACACAGTCACAAAGACAATTACTCATCAGTGAAGCAGTAGAGTTAATCAGCAGAGAGTCAGCACTCCGGAACACACCTTCAAACACACATAGACATTAATCACCATTCTGAGCATGATCTCTTGCTTCCTTGTATAATAATCAGCCTTCAATGCAGTTAAAGCAATACACACATAACATTGATTTGTGGCTTGTTCATATATTAGCAAACCAATCATTTGAACAGGGTTCTAGCACCTACACCGCCCTGAGTCCCACGGGAGTTGGGCGGCCTATTGGGTGGCCTATAAGAACCATTAATAAAGTAAAATAAAATAAATTGTAAGAATTGGAGTCATTCCATAAAATACATTCTGGAATCTTTTGTGGAAATGTATCAGTATGAAACATGGGGAGATAAAAATATAATATAGGGTTTTTTTCAAATATTGTTAAATATTAAGAATCACTGAATGTCAATTCAGTGCATCAGCTGTCAACTATTGCAAAATACCAACAAATAGTCAACTGTTGAAAATCAAATATAATTGAATGTCAGATATGCAGAAAGTCTAAAGAAATTTCCAGCAGGTGACTAAACCTGAAGAACATTTACCATCAAAATTCATAAGAACTTTGAAAGAAAATGTTAGGAAAAAGGCCTGAGTTTTTGTGCCTAGAGACCACATAGTCAATTAATTATGAAGCATAATAAAATTTATAACCAACACTTCATTTCCACAGCAGTTATTCCACAGTACATTATTACTGACAATATTTAGATTGATGCTCCAACCTAAATCTTTATATTTCTGAGTAGGTAATACCTTTTTTCATTGACTGAGATAGATCACCCCCATTTCATTTTACTCATGAAGAACCAAAGCTATTGTTTAAGCGATTAACCCCAAATTATCAAATGACCTTCAAATCCAGACTAAGGGCCATTGCAGGAAATCCTCAGGTTATGTCCATTCTGTTCTGACCCAGGTTTAACAGAATCATGAAACAGACTCCTTGTCCTGAAAAAAACCCCCTTTTTATTTGGTTAATTCACATCCAGAAAAGTCCCAGCAATAAGCCTTTCAAGGTTTAATTGCAAAAACAGACCTTATCAGTCCTTGGATAGTTGCCAGGCCAAGAGCTTCCAGTCGCAAAGCTGTAAAATGAAATACCTGACAAGAAGTCCCTGTGAAGCATGAACTCAGATAAGCAAATCTTCACAATAATAAGCGAACTAATTGTCACCTGCAAACACCACTCCACTTTTGCTCCTATTTATTCCCTATGGGAGGGGCCATTCATCATCCACCTGTGCCTTTACTTCCGAGTCGACCCCTGTTCCTTAGTTGTTCCCTTCTCCTGACAGCTGGAACAGGCTCCAGCTGTTCTTCAGCCCCACTTATCTCCGACTCCAAAGCCAACTGATAAATGTCGGACAGCCCTGGCCCCATCTCTGCCTCTGATGCAGAGCACCCATCAGAGCCTTCCCCAGACTCCAGGACTGGCCCAAGTTCCTCCCTAACCTCCTCACTGTCCGAGCCTGCCGCCAGTTCCACTGGCAGCTGGCGGGCCACAACACATTCATTCAGTGACCATTCAGAGTTATAAGGGTGCTGACTAAGGTGGACTTAAAACCAGCTCTTATAATCTCAGCCATCACAGCCCTGCAATAATGTGATCAAAATCTGGGAATTTGATGCCCAGCTCACAATTATGACATTGCAATGAGCTGTGGTCATGTGACTGAGATTTCCAACATCCCCTACTGGTTTCCCATAAGAAAAAATAAATGAAAAAGTCAGCAGAAGACAGAAATCATGGTCACATGAGGTTCTCACTTAACAATCCATGTTTTCACTTAATGATGGCAACCAGAACTGCCTTTACTAAGTGATATTGTCACATGATATTACACTTTATGACCATGTTGTTTAGAAATGACAACTCTAGTCCCAATTGCCAAAGATTACCTGTATTATAATTTGTTAGTCATACTATTGAATATAATTAATTTAGATTAACTCAGTTAGTAAAATTATACTAAGTTATGGTTGGCTGGTGTTGTTAAACAAGAGAGGTAGTTGGCATTGCTCAATGGGATATTTTGGAAATGATTGGAGATCTTTCTTCAGTATTCTGAATATCAAAACTATTCAAAACAAAAATATTCTAAAATTGGTGTTTATAAGATGATACAATTGGGTTGTGAGTGAAGAGAGTGCTAAATGTTATGTCAGTGCTGCTACACATAGATATGTATTTGTAGAACAGAACAAGTTGAATCAGTTATATCACACATCACTTACTATACAGCCCAGTTTATGAAAATATCATACTTGAAACTGTTAATTTTCATACTTGTTGATTTTAAGGAAGTCTTTGAGATAATTGAATTGACTTAATTCTATTAATGCACAAAACTAGGGACCAAATTTTAACTTGGCTGGGAGACAACCAAGAAATCCTAGGTGTATAGGAAACAAAATCCTAATAGAAGGCCATTACAGATTCATTTCAATATTGTTGTTAGGAAAAATTAATGTGATTATATCTGTGGAGTTACCAGGAGCAGAGCTTAACTTGAGAAAGTCTTTAGATATTAATTCTGTGAAAAACAGTAAAATTAGTTTTAACAAAATGGCAGAGAACAACAAAAATGATAAATACTATGAAAATAAAATTGGAGAAACACTGTTATTAGTTCCCCCATCCCAGTTTGGGTATAGTTGCATTTGTGCTGGTTTATGACCACAATAAATCTTTGATTAAAGTACAAAAACCTTTCAATATCACCAATTATCAGTGGTACACAGTATTGTCACCAAACATGTGCTACCATATGTTCAGAAAATACATAAGTGAAACAGGGGCAGGTTCCTAATTTTTTAACTACCACTCTGTGGGCGTGGCTTATTTTGTGGGTGTGGCTTGCCAGCCATGTGACCAGGTGGGCGTGGGCCTCGGGAGCTTTGCAGCGGCCAGAGAAGCAGGGGGCATTGCCCACCCGCAACGCAGCCCCCCCCACAGCAGGAGCAGCAAGACCACGGCAGCGGTTCTTCTAGGAGGCTCCGTCCGGTCTGAATGTTTCTCCCCATTCGATGATCCTAGGCTCCTGCCACCCGTTCCCCCTCCCTTCAGCAGCTCGAGAAGCCTCGAACATGCACAAATGCCTGGGATTATCACCGCGAGTTCGTGGCTTCTCGGACTGCTGAAGGGAGGGGAATGGAGATAGCTCCTGCCGCCTGTTCTTTCAGCGTCTCACGCACTCCCTCAGCCATCCTCACCTGCTTGGACTCACTGTGGGGTAGGAAGGCAGTGCATGCTCAGTGCCGAAAGCTCAGCTTCTGGGCATGCGCAGAATAAAAAAAATTAAATGTAAAAAAACATTTTTTTAAATGGCGGTGCCCAGGCACCGGCAACCGACCACACCGGTACTGTGACATCACCAGCAGGCCGCTACCGGTGCTATAGAGTGGACCGCACTGGTAGGAACCCACCACTGAAGTGAAAGGAGAATAGTGAATAATAAAACAGCCAGCATAATAGATTACAGATTAACAGAGTTGGAAGGGACCTTACAGGTCATCTAGTCCAACCCCCTGCCCAAGCAGGATACCCTACATCTGCCTCTACCTAGGATTGAACTCACAACCTCCTGATTATGAGAGAAGAGCTCTACCTCTAGACCACAGAGAGGGAACAGTCTACTTTTACAAGAAAGCAACTTTTCAGAAATAAGTGAAAATGAAAAAGAGCTAAGCCAACCAAGTAGAGGAGAAATCAGGGCAACATCAGTTTCTTACATCTCTTGTTCAGTACTCACAAGAGATATTGATTCCCCAGGTGAAAATGACATAAAAGGGCAGCCTAATAAAAGGGGAAAGCAGTGATGGCAATGGAACCATAGATCAGAACAGATAACAATGGCCTACCCAGTTGCGTGGGGAAGACTTACATTTCTCCATTAGCAACTTATAACATTCTTTCAAGTCACCCAATCATTGCTGTGTCCAAAATAACAGTAATGAAGACAGCCTTTATATCACTTTAGCAATGGCTAGATGCTGAAGTGATATAAATAAATTTATACCTAGGGAAAGCTACAAGCTTTCGGTGGGGAAATGTCTTAGCCTAAAGCTTGCTGAAGCACAGTCTTGGAATGGAAGCTCAGTATTAAAAGCTCTTATCAATGAAGCGGTAAATAGCTCTCTTAAATTAATCACGGTTGTCTCACACTGAATTGTGAATTAGAATGATTTAGCACCAGAGGGGGTTTACGTCGCTTAGCATTTATAGTGCACTTTACATTGGCAGAATGTTCGGCAGACATTCATGAATCTCAGTGATGGAAAAGACTTATTCAGTCACCAAAACCTCCCTCTTGAATGCTATGGAAGGTGTTAAAACAACATCCATTTCTCATATCATATTCTTTTATTTTTATGATATATTTTCCATTCAAGAAGATGACTATGGGTCTTCATGGAATCTCCTTCAACGTGTCAGCCAATGATCCAAATCTAACCAACTCACAGAATTGTATATCGGTTGAATCAAATAGCAAATGACAAAGAACAGCACCTGGCTGTAACATTAATTTAGATTTGCTTTATAAAATATGCTATTTTATACATTATTATAATTTTAATTTGGCTTACTTAACTTCCACAATATCATTACTCTAGTTCTCCACTTATAAGCTGATCATAAATGAACTAGGGAGTCCCCAGACAAAATACAGAATATCTCACACTGTTTGAAACAAATTGCAGAATACATGTGACCAATCAAAGAAAGAGGGCTAAAAGGGTATTAAATAAAATTATTTAGTCACATTGCAGTCTTCCTTAGGGAAATAAAGCAATAAATTAAGTTTATATCTTAAGCAAAAGATTTGAGGAATACTCTCCAACTGAACCTCTTTTATCCTGAAATATAAACAGTAAAAGATAAAATGTAGAGGTCACAGCAGTTTCTAAAAAATAGAGGACACTAAGGCTCACCTTTTTATTTTGTTTTGTTTATAAAATGCAACTTAGAGATTGCAATCTAAAATAGAAGAGTATACTTAACCCTTTCACCTCAAGCTGCTTTCTGTTAGAAACCTGTTTGGGGGAAAATAGAACTACACATATTTTTTCTTTTGCAAGAAGAAAAGTAGCTGAGGGTAATATCCCCATTATACCATTCTTTCACTTCACATGGCACTCTTTGTGATTACAAAACCCCAATTATAAGAAAAACTGACATGAGGCTTAGATATAAAGGAAGTAAAATCCATAGCCCTAACCCCTCTTCTCCTTTGATGTCTGCAGCAATGTTCATATTTTTTGAACAACCTCCAATTCTTCTGAGTTGATGAAGGTTGTTTGCAGATAAGCTGGACACAAATAAACTAGCAGAGGCTGTGCCTAACTTGATCAAGATTTGTAAACCATGCCAAAGAAGCAGCCCAATAAAAGGAGGAATGACATACAAGTGAGAGATGATGATGATGATGATGACGATGATGGTGGTGGTGGTGGTGGTGGTGGTGGTGGTGGCGGCATCCATTCAGTCATGTCTGACTCTTGGCAATTCTATGGGTCAGTTCTCTCCACAATCTTCTGAACTTGCACTATTCCTTTAGTTGTTCTATGCTCTGGCTTGTCAGCTTTGATGGTGTCCAACCACCATGTTCTTTAGCGGCCTGGTTTCCTTTTACCACTAACTCTTCCAAACATAATTGCTTTCTCCAGTGAATTCTCATGCATGACATGGCCAAAATAAGTGAGATGGAGTTTTGTTATTTTTCTTTCCAGTGACATGTCTGATGTTATGAGCTCCAGTGGAAAAACAGATTTGCATCATGACACTGCTGTATAAGGTTGGGCTCAAAGTTATTTTCTCATAGCCATGCTACCAGCCCCAGCTAATTATACTTTCTTTTGATTATGTTTATTTATATAAGACACTTGACTGTTGCTTGAAATATTATAGTTGTCAGGGTTCCAAATAGTATCGAAAATTAAATCAGAGTCCGAGGCAAAGTATTCCTCAAAGTTCCAATTTATTAACAGAGCCATGTTGACACATCTGGGAGAAATCCGAATCTGAAGTCCCAGGGGTTTCTCCATCCAGTTGAAAGTTCAAGCCCTTGTCCCCACACCCCCAAGTCCATCACATTGACCAATCTTCATCTGCCAACTTGGCAGCAACTCCCATCTCCTTCAGTGCAGGTGCAGGAGTACAAAGACAAAAGATGACCTTGACAAGGAATTTGTTATGGCTACATTCAGACATCCCACATGCAATGACCGCTCCCAAATTCCCATTGCAAAAAATACATTTTAAAATAGCATAAAGTGTGACAGGCCAAAGCCCCCAAGTAAAATGGCTTCGGCCTGACAGGCAGCCTCCCTTTAGGAAAAGACTGTGAATAACAAAGGGGGTTAATACAGCATCCTTAACCACCTCTCCCCCTGGGGGACCCTTTGGTTTGTCTGGGTATTTATCGTGGAATTGTTTAACTAGTTTGTCAGCTTTTACATTCCAACTTTTCACCCAAGTAACTTCAGACAAAGTGTACCCCTTCCAATGGATTAGATATTGTAATTGACCCCTAAACATTCTGGAGTCTAAAATTTTCTTCACTTCATAGTGTGTGTCTCCTTGTATTACTACAGGGGTGGTGGTGGTTGGTTTTGTGGTCTTATATTTGACCCAATCACCAGTTTTAATAAGCTGCAATGAAATACCGGGTGAATTTTCCCCAATATTCTAGGCAATGCAAGCTGCACAGTGACTGGGTTGATAATTTTAACTATTGCGAATGGACCCAAAAATTTTGGCCCTAGCTTTTTGCTGGGCCTTCTCAATCTGATGTATTTTGTGGACAAGAAAACTTTATCCACCACTTGGAAGGGGGGCTGGAGCAACTGGTGCTTGTCTGCTTGCTTCTTATAGACTTCTGCCACTTCAGCTAGTGCTTTCTTGGTGTTCTCCCATGCTTTTTTCAGCGTCTCCATCTACTCAGTCAGGGACATCGAGGTGGGAGCCTCCATAGGTAGCTCAGGCATGGGAACGAACTCCCTGTCTCTGGTAACCTGAAAAGGAGTTAGTCCTTTGGTTAGTTGGTTGTCTTGCTTGGCCCCGGGTGAGGACTGAGGCCACTTTTCCCCTGGTGAGGGGGGAATGACGGAGTGGACTTCTTGCTCCCTTTGGCTGTCATATTGTGGTTTAATCGATAAAGCATCAGCCAATAAGTTCTTCCCAGCTGGGATGTGCTTCAGTTCGAATTTGAATCTCTTGAAGTATTGCGCCCAGCGTACTTGTGAGAGTTTCCTGGGGATTTTCAATGCTTCAAAGTTCTTATGATCTGTCAATACCTTGAACGGTACTTTGCCCCCCTCTAGGAATTGCCTCCAAGTGAGCAGCACCCAACGAACTGCATAGGCTTCTTTCTCCCATATGCCCCATCTCCTCTGTGAGCTTCTTCGAGACGTAAGCGCACGGCAGGAGTTGGCCCCGTTCATCTTTCTGCAACCGCCACATTGCTGGTGTCCAACTGAATTATAAACTGCCATTCTTGGTCGGGGTGTTGCAGGATCGGTTCTTGGGCAAAGAGTCGCTTCAGCCTTGCAAATGCTTTTTGGCATTCCATTGTCCACCCAATCATCTGGTTAGGCTTTGGCGTTGTGGGCGATGGGCCTGTCTTTAGCAGCTCGGTCAGTGGCAGTGCCACTTCTGCAAACGTGGGGATGAACTGTCGATAGAAGTTCGTGAAGCCCAAGAAGCTTTGAAGTTGCTTGCAAATGCATGGGGGCTGCCAGTCTAGCACCGCTTTCACTTTTCCTGGGTCAATCTCTATCCCTTCCCTGGAGATGTGGTATCCCTGGTAGTCTAGGGAGGTTTTATGGAACTCACATTTGGAAAGTCTTGCATACAGCTTGGCGGCCAGAAGTTTTTCTAAGACTTGTCGCACTAGCTTCACGTGCTCCTCTAGGGTCTCACTAAAGATGAGAATGTCATCCAAATAAATGAGCGACCCTTTGTATAGAAGGGGGTGGAGCATCTCATTGATGAATTGCATGAAGACTGGCCCTAGGGGCTTTGGCTCCTTTGGGCTGCTTTGCTTCTCTTTGGGGGGTAGAGGCCCGATGCTCATGGTTAGCTTTCGGTATTTGTCCTCTCATCTGATGGTGGGGGTCCACTTATCTAGCCATGCGAGCCCCAAAATGATTGCCTCTGACATCTTGGGGGCAACTATGAACTGGATGAGCTCATGGTGACGTCCTATTTGCAAGTCCACCAATTCGGTGAGAAGTATGGCAGGGGCCCTCCCAATTAGAGATCCATCCACTTGTTGGAAGTGGATGGGGCTGGCCAACGGCCTGGTGCGGATCCCTAGCTTCTCTACCATGGATTTGCTTATTAAGCATCGCGAGCAGCCCATGTCTATCATTGCCTCCACCTCTTCTTCCTCCCCCATCTCTGGCACCATGGTTTTCACCTTAAGGAGGAAGGGGCGGACTGCATCACTCACCATTGGGTCGTCTTCGCCACTGCCCCCCTTGTCCCAACGCGGGGATATTTCCTCTCCCGGCAATGTCTTGGCCTCATCAGACAGGGGAGGGGATTCTTCCGCTTGTTGGGCCAGAAGGCTCAGCTCTAGTGGCTTTGGGGGCTTTCTTGGCATCCCATGGGGTGGCCTGGCCCTCGGCTGCGAAATTGGGGCCGGCGCTAAGCATTCCAAGGCCCGATGGCTGGGTTGGCCGCATCTATAGCACTTCACACCTCCCATTGCTTCAGGGCCTGGGATCGCGGCTTGATTCTTTTGGGATCGGTGGCCCAGAGGCCTTCTGGCTGGTCTTCCACCCAGGGTTTTCTTGGGGTCTTGGGTCGCATGATCCAGGATAATGGCCGTGTTGTACCAGTCCTGGATCTGGCACAGGACTCCACGGATTTCACATGACTTTCTCAGTTCTGGGTCCAGGGCGTCTCGGAACATGTGCACCAAGAGTCGCTCAGGCCAGTCCCGCACTTACCCTGCCACCCTTCGAAATTCCCACACCAACTCTTTGGCTGGGTGGCCTGCCTGCTTCAATCCCTTAATATGCTCTTCAGCCTCCACTTACCGGGCTGCGTCATTGAATCGGACCTGCATCAGTTGGATGAACTCGTCAGCGTCATCGAGTTCTGGGGCCACTTCATCGTGAAGTTCTTCCACCCACTCTGCTGCTTCCCCCTCATTCATCCCCTCAGTTATCGCATCGATCAGTTCCCTGTCAGACGGGAATTGGTTCCCTGTCAGTCAGGAATTGGTAAAGGTAAAGGTTTCCCTCACACATATGTACTAGTCATTCCTGACTCTAGGGGGTGGTGCTCATCTCTGTTTCTAAGATGAAGAGTCAGCACTGTCTGATGACGATTCCATGGTCATGTGGCTGGCATGACTTAATGCCAAAGGCACATGAAGTGCTGTTTATTTATTTATTTATTTATTAAAATTTCTATGCCGCCCAACTCCCGGGGGACTCTGGGCAGCTCACAGCAGGTATAGAAACATATAATAAGTAAAAACAATTTTTAAAAAGCCATGTTAAAATACTATCCATTTAAAAAAACTTTCATTCATACCCCGCCTGCCGGAAGAGCCAAGTTTTTATTGCTTTACGAAAGGCCAGCAGGGTGGGGATAATCCTGATCTCTGGAGGGAGTTGGTTCCAAAGGGAGGGGGCTCCCGCAGAGAAGGCTCTCCCCCTCGGCCCCGCCAACTGGCATTGTTTGGTCGATGGGACCTGGAGGAGACCCACTCTGTGGGACCTAACCGGTCGTAGGGAGGTATGCGGCAGGATGCGGTCCCAAAGGTAACCTGGCCCTGAGTCATGTAGGGCTTTAAAGGTAACGACCAACACCTTGAATTGTATCCGGAAACTAATGGGCAACCAATGCAGCTGGCGGAGAATTGGTGTTATATGGGTGCATCTAGGTACACCCACCACAGCTCGCGCAGCTGCATTTTGCACCAATTACAGTCGCCGGACACTCTTCAAGGGTAGCCCCATGTAGAGCGCATTGCAATAATCCAGTTGGGAGGTGATAAGGGCATGAGTGACTGTGAGAAGTGCCTCCTTCTCCAAGTAGGGTCGCAATTGGTGCACAAGAAGTACTTGTGCAAAGGTCCCCCTAGCCACAGCTGAAAGATGTTGCTCCAATTTTAGCTGTGGGTCTAGAAGGGCACCCAAATTGCGAACCCGTTCTGAGGGAGCTAATTTCTCCCCCCCCCCCAAAGAACCAAGGAGGGACAATTGGTCAAGTCCTTAGGAGGCAATATCCACAGCCACTGTTACCTTCCCACCAAGGTGGTCCCTATTTTTCTACTTGCATTTTTACATGCTTTCAAACTGCTAGGTTGGCAGAAGCTGGGGCAAGTAACAGGAGCTCACCCCATTACGCAGCGCTAGGAATTCGAACTGCCGAACTGCTGACCTTTCTGATCAACAAGCTCAGCATCTTAGTCACTGAACCAACACCCCCCCCCCAATATTATAGTACAGTGATGGCGAACCTTTTTTGGTTCGTGTGCCAAAAGGGAGGGGGAATGTGGGGGATCACGTGTGTGCATGCCCACACTCATAATTCCATGCACCCCCACACATGCACACATGACCCCCCCTGCTCCCAGCATGCAATGGCAATCCCATTTTTCGCTCTCCCCAAGCTCCAGATCCTTTCTAGGAGCCTGGGGAGGGCGAAAACGACCTTCCCCACCCCCTCTGGAGGCTGGAAACAGCCTGTTTCCCGACTCCCAGTGGGCCCAGAAGGCCCGAAAATCAGCCGTCTGGTGCACACATGCACGCCGGACCTGAGCTCGCGTGCCCACCGATATGGCTCCACGTGCCACTTGTGGCACCCGTGCCATAGGTTCGCCATCACGGTTATAGTAACTAGCTCAAATGCGACCAAACTCAATGTATCTCAGTCTCTACATTTTGAAAACAGCAAGCACAAAGGCACCTTCGAGATTAGACAATTGTTGTCAGGTGCATCAAATAAGCTGAAAAGGAAGCCTTGCACGTTGTGTGGCACTGGTTGATTGGATGCTGCCTGGCACCCTGAATCTAAGGAAGAAATCCTTTTCCATTCTTGGACAACATCCAAGAACAGCTAGAATCTGTACAGAAGCCCACACTATTTCTAAAAGGAGTGAGACACTAAAGCCTAATGTTTTCTTGTATGTTACATCCTCTTTGAAAGCTGAGTAAGAGTGGTTTGATGGCTGAGTTATAAACAGTGAAAAGAAAGCATCAAAGAAATTGCAGGGCCAGAAGAGAGGAATACTGGCTCTGTTTTGTATAAATGGCAAAATCCCTCCATGGTCTTGCCATGCTAGATGCTCAGGATAAGGAAAAAACAGAGGTATTTCCACTTGGCCATTGGGTTTTCCCCATCTGAGCCCCTTCCTCTCTGCAGTAGCTTTCTCTAACTACATTGCTGTTTTATAGCCATAGAAAAGAGGAAGAAGAAGGGGAAGATAACATCCATGTGGCTGGCTAATAGAAAAGCAGAAAAATGAGCACGGTGCCCACAGGATATGATCAAAACACTCAAGATGTCAGCTTTGACAATGTGGATGAAAGCTCCGCTTATTTCTTATTTGAGTCGCATGTGATGCACATGAAAAGCCGATGAAGCATCCATCTTACCATCAAAGTCAACCTCTTGATGATTTTTATTCTACATTGCAGATGCCCCTGCAGTACTGCAGTGCAGTACTGCAGGCCACTTTAGCTGACTGTGTTCAGCAGTTCAGCTGTTCAAATCTCACCGGCTCAGGGTTGACTCAGTCTTCCATCCTTCCGAGGTAGGTAAAAATGAGGACCCAGATTGTTGGGGGCAATATAAATATACATTGCTTATTAGTGTAAACCGCTTAGAGAGTGCTTGCACTATGAGGCGGTATATAAATCTCACTAATAAATAAATAAATAAATTTCTGATGGAAATAAAAATAGGACAAATCGCAGTATTAGGAGTATTAAAATTATGAATTTGTTTTCTGTTTGTTCAATATGGAAAAGTAAAAGATAAAAATTATGTTAATAATCAGAAATGTCAAATGAGAGAAAACTACCTCAGATTCTCAGCTGGGGTTCTACAAAGTTTTTCGAGTTAGAAAGTAAATAAAGCTGAAGAAAGAGGAACGATCTGGCTAGTGTTGAAGCTAAGGTGACTATATTTAGTTGCACCCTGAAGAAGGAATGTGGAGGAAAAGGTTTCTGTCTGGAATCTGTTAAAAACATAGTACAGGTACTCCTCATTTACCAACTGCCTCGTTTAATGATCATTCAAAGTTACAATGGTGTAAAAAAACTTTTGCAACCAATCCTTGCATGTATGACCTCTCAGCATCTCAGCATCTCATGGTCATGTGATTGCCACTTGTGGTTCACAACCAGCTTACACAAACAAGTAGAGTTAATTAATAAAGCAGAAGTAAAATTGCAAGTCATGGTCATTGATAGTTTACTGAATGACCAAATGTGAAGTGACATCATTAGCCTCTTATAGTCACATGATTTTTCAACTTAGCAACTGCATGGCTTAACGATAGAATTGTTGGCCCCAATTGTAATTACTTAGTGTAGACTACTTGACTCTGTTAGATACTCTGAAGGTTTTAGATAGCGCTTAGGACTATTGGGGGGACTTCTAGATTCATCATCAGACAGCCATATTTGTTCCATTCCCCATCACCACCTCCACTGTTTCGTTTTACATCTGGTATAATGGAATCTTACGCTCTATTTATTCCACATTGGTAAATATGTTAGCATGTTGTAAGAAAAAGAAAAAAAAGACACATGGCCCTTTAAAAATTAACACATTTTAATATGGCAACAAAAGCTTATGCCTTCATAAATTTGGTCTTTGAAGTGTCTAGAGGAAACTTTTCTTTTTAACGTTCTGACTGGCTTAATGAAGCTCCTGTGGAAATAATAAATATTTAAACTTTAATTAAGTCATTGTGATGTTATCTTCCAACAACTGCATAGAGAGTGCACAGTTCTGTCCCATCGAAAAATTCCAAATTAGGAAACCTAACAGATCAAGACCCTTATGTGTATTCCATCCTCTATTACAGTAGCTCTCCTGTGGAAGACAGTCTTTGGTTTTCCCTTTTCATTACTTTATTTAAGCTGATGCTATGTCTCTCTGTTCTCCAACTGAATATCTTTCAAAAATATTTTTCCATTGCTGCTTAACTCCCTTTTTTTTATTTATTTCCCTCTTTTCATTCCATCTCCCACTCTTTCCCTATTAAATGAGATGCCAGCATTGTAAGTGGAAAGCTGCACCTGAATGCTAAAAGAATCTTGTAGACTTTTCTAACTACCTGCAGAGAAAGAAAGAGAGGGAGGGAGGAGGGGGAGAACCTTTATCAAAGCACAATTGGGATTATTATATGTGACAATCTGCTTTGTGCTCTGTTCCAAGAGGCTGTGATCTGCTTATTAGGTATCTGTGACCAAGACTATTTAATGTGATGCTTGATTAAAGCTCTGCTCAGACAATAAAGCTCTGATGTGTTAACGATTTCTTTGGAGATGGGGCACCTTGTTTTCTCCTTCTCTCCCCACCCCCCTCCATCCCTCCTTTTCTACAGAATCTGAAGTAATGGGATTTATCCAAGCTAAAACACTGCATGCAGACATTTGAAAGGAATGGTCATGGATTACAAGCAATTATTCATAATTATTAATCAAGCATTGCAATGGATGTGAGTATGGAGCATCCTCACCAGGTCCCAAAACTGGCACATGCTTTGGAACAGGTATGCTGCACTTATGCTGCACCTTCTTAAAGTAAATGTGTGCTTTGTTTCCTGGGCTTCTATAATAGCCACAAAATAAAGGTAAAGGTAAAAGAGTCCCTGCAGATTTTACTCCGCTAGTCGTTGCCGACTCCAGGCAGCAGTGTTCATCTCCATTTCAAGGCCGTTCAGCCAGCACTGTCTGGAGACATTTCTGTAGTCATGTGGCCAGCATGATGTCATGGAATGCTGTTACCTTCCCACCAAAGTGGTACCTATTTATTTACTTGCATTTTCATGCGAACCGCTAGGCTGGCAGGAGCTGTAGCGAGGACCACACCCCACTGTGTGGAGCTCAGGTCTCAAACCTGAGCTGCCAGCTTTCCAGCCAACAAGTCCAGCATCTTAACCACTGAGCCACGACACCACCCTCAATAGCCACAAAAGCCCAGGAAATATATACATTTGAGTTAAGGAGGCATCAACACCGCATCCATTCCTGAGTTTTGTCACACCTTATCAAATGGAAAGGAAAAATTCTTGTTTGAATCTTTTCTTTGAACCCTGTACTCTGTCTTGATTGTGCCAATGTGGGAGATATCCGTAACTGTACAGTGAAATGTTGGTACAGTTAGCAGGCAGATGAGACTAATAAAGATAGCAGTCGTGAAATCCATTTTTTTTTACTACTGGTTCTGTGGGCGTGGTTTGGTGGGCATGGCAGGGAAAGGATACTGCAAAATCTTCATTCCCACTCCACTCCAGGGGAAGGATATTGCAAAATCTCCATTCCCACCCCACTCTAGGGCCAGCCAGAGGTGGTATTTGCCAGTTCTCCGAACTACTCAAAATTTCCGCTACTGGTTCTCCAGAACCTGTCAGAACCTGCTGGATTTCACTCCTGAGATAGCCCTTTAAGGGGGGAAAGAGTAAAGTTTTATTCGATCCTGCAGGTTTACTTTCACATTTGGGGTTGTAAAATAGGGATAGGGGTAGGATCTGCTTTGCTTAAGAGAGGAAAAGGAATAACTCAATCACGCAATTCAATTAATTAATTTACGCTATTTCAAAATTTGACAAACGTAATATATATTTAATCTTGAATCTGTCTTTCAATCACTCTCAATACAAAAACCACGCTAGTACACTCAATAAAACACTGCTTCAAACTCCACGCCACAATGGCTCACTCAGAACTGACTGACCATATCGAACGCTCGCCGCTCATTCGCACGTGACTTCAAACACATGATGTGTTGCTAGTGTGCGGTGTTTGCGATCGTTTGAGCAGGAACGCGCAATGGCAACACCGATAAAAATATTCGTACATTTGTAAACCCACCTAAAGTAACATATCACAAGTTCCATTCTAAGTTTCAGACACCGAGAAGTTGAACATTACCGAAGGCTGTACGAATTGGACTGAGATCACTTTGGTGTTGAAAATATTAAGATGGATTCAGTTATGACACCTATTTAAAAAAAATAAGTAGGCGCAAGGATGCAATGCGCCACTTGTAATCATCCAATGCGCCACGTTTGGCGCATGCACCACGGTTTGGCCACCCCTGTTGTATAGTAACCCCAGAAGCATGCAGGACCAACTATGAATGAGAATGCTTTGTATGTGAATGCATATATTAGTGAGAAAGTAGTACAGATACCATACTATACATTACAGACATTAATTTATTGAAGAGAGAAAAGTTATAAATCCCTCTTTATCACTTTAGTTGCAGAAAAACGTGATACATGAAGGAATCAGACATGAGAAAACGGAGAGGTCAAAAAGAGAGAATGGTAGATAATGATACAATTAGCACTCTATCACCTGCTTGGTTCACTTCTATGATATAATTGGTTTCAAATCTATTCTGCCAATGCTTTTACTTCTGTAAAGCACTATGAGACTGAAGCTGATTTGGCAGACTTAACTAATCCGAAGGAATTAACAACTATACCAGAAGGATTTAATTTCTTTTTTATCACATTTATTCCCAAGCAATCAAAAATCATGGAGAGGAAAGAGGCCATTTAAGCCATATGTTCAACCTCCTGTTCATATCAGGAATTAAAATTAAAGCATACAGACCAATGCATCTCCTGAGCATATCCAATGAAGAGGCATCCACCACTGCATAGAAAGTGACATCTTTGTTTTTTAGCTGACAAAAAATAGACCAAATCAAGAAACAGACACCACAATAAATATTAGAACTCTATTTATAGACTATAATAACAGAATATTGAAAGCCTGACAAGTTTCTCTTTAATTCACCATCTTATACCCAAGAGAGTCAAGGCAGGGCGATCTTGAGTTTCTTCCTCTCTCCTTCCTGTGTTTCCAGGGTAAGATTATAGCTTTGTGAAAGCTACTACACATTTTCTTTAAGGCAATCTCTGTACTAATCTGTTACCGCCAAATGTATAAAGGAGGCAGTCGAATTAACATGATATAGTAAAAAGAATCCCTTATTTAAAAGCCTTCAAGCACTCAAGAAGTCTTTGCCACATCATCATCACAGTTATTTGTCAAAAATCTCACATATAATATGGCAAAAGTACAACTTTCACTTTGGAGAAGAAAATTCCAAACTTTGACAATTTCATTTATGAGCCGTGGTTGAGAAGAATGTCCCATCATGAAGCTGTGACCTTAGAAAACTGCTAATAAGGCATTTTAAGACAAAATTAGAAGGGCCCATAATCTCAATATGTGCTGAGAGTTATAAAAAAAACTGGATCCCCTGTTTACATTCAGTAATTCAATAGGGAATTTAAATTTAATGTCCAAGTTGCAGTGAATTAGGCAAGCCCCACACAGCTGGAGAGCACCAAGTTGGAAAAGTGGTGTATGTCCTCTGTAACCATGCAAGAGGCAGCAAGAATAAATTGAGCTAATTTGGGGGTGGGGGTGATCAGATACAGTTCTGGGCATTTTGAATTCCCATGACACTTATGCTTTTATGTATTTAAAAGCTAGCCACTTTCATTTAAGCAGATGGTTTAATAATTCTTTTCACTTTCTTTTCCTTAAAAAAAAGTGCATTTAGCAATCTGAGCTTTAGATTTGTAGCTCTCTACACTTCCAGGCTGACTGTATTCTCCCTTAATCAGCTGTCTCTCTTTCCAAGTGAAATGTCAAAAAGAAACATGACTAATCACAGAAGGGAGGGAGGGAGAAAGGAAGGAAGGAAGGAAGGAAGGAAGGAAGGAAGGAAGGAAGGAAGGGAGAAAGGAAGGAAGGAAGGAAGGAAGGAAGGAAGGAAGGAAGGAAGGAAGGAAGGAAGGAAGGAAGGAAGGAAGGAAGGAAGGAAGGAAGGAAGGAAAGAATTTACTTTCTGAAAACACATGAAAGCTAACTAAACTTGTTTCAATCTGTTGTACACCTTACTATGAATCCGTTGTAAAGAAATCCCCAATTTACTGCCACTACATCCTGTATACCTACTCTAGGGAAATCACTTTGTAGCCCTATACATTATCTCTGGCACATCATCTGTCCTTTGAGGTCTTACCAATGCACATTTAGAATCAAATTTTGTTCTTCAGTATTATCTTAAGAATGCTTCCTACATTTATTTATTTATTTATTTATTTATTTATTTATTTATTTATTTATTTATCTATCTATCTATCTATCTATCTATCTATCTATCTATCTATCTATCTATCTATCTATCATCTATCTATCTATCTATCTATCTATCTATCTATCTATTTATTTGTCAAGCATGTACAGGTATATGTATAAACATGGACATGAACACAGGAAATGAGTACAAATAAATGGGGACAGTAGGACAGGGACGGTAGGCATGCTGGTGCACTTATGCACACCCACTTTACAGACCTCTTAGGAATGGGGTGAGGTCCACGGTAGACAGTTTAAAGTTGAAGTTGTGGGGGTTTGAGGATGTAACAATGGAGTCAGGTAGAACATTCCAGGCATTGACCACTCTGTTGTTGAAGTCATATTTTCTGCAGTCGAGTTTGGAGTGGTTTACCTTGAGTTTGTATCTATTGTTTGCCCGTGTATTATTGAGGTTGAAGCTGAAGTAGTTGTTGACAGGTAGGATGTTGTAGCAGACAATTTTGTGTACTATGCTTAGGTCAGACTGTAAGCGGGCTAGTTCCAGGTTGTCCAAGCCCAAAATTTTGAGCCTGGTGGCATAAGGCATTCTATTGTGAGCAGAGGAGTGGAGTACTCTTCTCATGAAATACCTCTTGACCCACTCAATTGTATTAATGTCTGATATACAGTGTGGATTCCAGGCAGACGAGCTGTATTCGAGGATTGGTCTGGCAAAAGTTTTGTATGCCCTAGTTTGCAGTACAATGTTACCGGAGAAGAAGCTTTGCAAAATTAGGTTAACAACTCTTAATGCCTTTTTGGCAATGCTGTTACAGTGAGCTCTGGTGCTTGACTGTGTCTTCCTATTCGTTCTTTAAAAATCACTTTAAATCAACTTTACCAGATGTTGAGTTTTTACCATTTTGTCCAATTCCTTATAAATTAACATGAAAAGCATTGGGGAACCATTTACAGAAACTATAGAAGTATTTTCTCATCACATCCATTTGATTAAACAGTAAACCGCTTAGAGAGTGCTTGCACTGTGAGGCGGTATATAAATCTCACAAAATAAATAAATAAATAATAATAAATAAATTATATATGATATTTATGATGTAAAAAGTTCCACTAAGCAAAGCTAACGTAACATTATTTGTGTTTACTCCATTTACATTCTTTACAGTTTCGACTTGCTATTAATTTTTGGTTGCTGCAGATCTCCGCTCTTCTTCTTACCAGGCAGAATCAGAGAGGCTTGTATCCCATCTTTCCTTTCCTGTTTTTCCCCTAGTCAACAACCACATTCCAACACAAGCCCACCTACCCTCTTTATACAGTATATTAAGAAAGGCTCCAGATCCATCTTAGGATCAGAAATGTTCAGGGAAATACAGATGGCACTTTGGTGATTTTCTATAAACATCATGACACACCAATCGTCAAGGCCAACAACCGAGATCTCACCTACATCCTCTTGATCTCCCTCCTGCATTGCTTCCTCTGCTCCTTCCTTTTCATTGGTCAACCAGGGAAGATCACCTGTCTCTTCCAACAATCTGCCTTTGCCATTCTCTTTTCCCTTGCAGTTTCCTCTGTGTTGGCAAAAACTATCATGGTGGTTCTGGCTTTCATGGCCACCAAGCCAGGGAACAGGACAAGGAAAGAACCAAAACTTGATTTTGAAAAAGCTCTGTGTACCCATTCCTTAAAAAAACACTAAATCAAGACTTCTAAAATATAAAATCTTAACAGATCAGTCCACTGGTTCAAATAGATATGTCTGCAGATTCAGCAATACTGTAAGGGGTCCTGCCTTGATTTGATTTACAGCTTTGCTTCAATGCAACCCTGTGATAAATTGCAGAAATCCAGATCTGCTTCCAGAAAGACACTAACAAAGCAGAGCTGACCAATAAGTGCAGCAAAACTCTCTTAAACAGTCCATAAAAAGCTAATTTTGACCTAGCCTCTTATTAGACATCTAATAATCTGCATTGGATGGATAAGAAGGTCAACACAACTATAGCATAAGGTGACAGGGCTACCATGAGAGATTGTGCACATTTCATCCTCTGTTTAATAGATATACCAGTATACCAACTTTTTATGAAGAAAACAACAGTCAGCTTTGCAACAGTTTAGAATATTGTATAAACTCAGTTTAGGAATACCTGCTGATTTGAAAGTGCTAGTCTTTGAACTGTGAAGTGGGGTTCCCCCCCCCCGTCCCCTCTATTCTGCATTGTGTAGAGCATGAATGCTAGGCTTTATGGATTAATTCCCATCATCATTCTGTGCCTTTTTGATCTTGCACTCTGCAATAACTTTACTCCCAACTTCAGATACTTTCACAGATAAAAGATTTCAAAAATGCTTTTAGGAACATAAAAGCATTTGTAACATGGGAATTGAAGGTTTTTATAAAGGGGATAGAGGAAACAGATAACTGCCAGATTTAAAGCTCAGGAATCAGAATTAACTCTGAATTTCCTCTCTGTAAAAGTGGTCGGGTTATTTCTGCTACTCGCTGCATCGAATGACTGAAAATGGCACATTGTGGCTTCCTCTAACTTGGTGTTCTCCAAAAGTGTTGGGCTTAGTTGGCCCATTGCAAGGAAGTTGATGAATATCAACTCTCTCCTGAATTTCTGCAACTCTACATAAGGCCAATTATTTAAAACACACAAGCATCTGCTACCCATACCTGGCTCTCCATGGGCATTCACAGGCTGAAATAAATCTTATCAGATCCTGCTTTGCAAGCCTTCTACTGGAGCCTGCCAGGATGGCATTTTAACCTCCTATACTTGCTCCCATTAGGGAAAGCATTAAGTAGTAAAAGCAGAACTCTTTGCAAGGAGGCTGCTATCACTTTTAAATGCCCTTCACTTATCGTCAACTGAGGAAATCATAAGGCACTCATAGTATCATACATGTACAGAATGTAAGAGTTGAATGGTAACTTTGTTAAGATATTCATGAACTGGGAGAGCCATGTTAACAAGGTCAGCCAATGAATGGGCATAGCAAGTACCGTATTTTTCGGAGTATAAGATGCACCTTTTTACCCCCCAAAAGAGGGTGAAAACTTGGGTGCATCTTATACACCGAATATAGACCCACCCACCCAGCCACCCCCACCCTTTGGCCTCTGTCTTCCAGCAATTTACCTGTTTGCAGCAAACAGGGAAGAGCCTATAAAGCCAAGCAAGTCCTTAGCAGCTTCCCAACCTACAGCTGATTTGCCAGGTGCTAAAATGAAACTGAAACTAACTGCAAAAAGGCAGATAGCTGGAAGAGACACGCAGATTTTTATTTTCTGCTGAACTGGATGCAAGGGGGTAAGTGAATAGCTATAAATGTCTGTAGAATGTTCAAATTATTAGACTTGTTTTTTAAAGTCTGCTTTATTATTGTTCTAGAGCAGGGGTCTCCAACCTTGGCAATTTTAAGACTTGTGAACTTCAACTCCCAGAATTCCACAGCCAGCTTTGTTAGCTTTGCTGGCTGTGGGATTCTGGAAGTTGAAGTCCACAAGTCTTAAAGTTGCCAAGGTTGGAGACCCCTGTAAATCTAGACAATTTAACAAAATAAAGAAGCTTTGTAAAATAAATGCTTGCTCTGAAGAGGCCCAGTGCTACTGTATCTTCTTTTAAATAATAGAGAATAATGTATACAGTACTTCCAGAAATTTTAATTAATTTTAACAGCTCTGTACAAGTATAGTCTGAAATGTAACAGTGTCCTGTTTAGTATTAGAGTTAAATCCTGACTTACCTTGGAGTTGATCTATTTAAATAATTGGGAGGAGTTAGTGTGACTACATTTAAGAAAACTTTCTGGCAAAATGTACATTTCTCCAATTCTTTGCTATTTCTATGGGTCAGACACACATGCACAGAATACACAGCAAACAGTGTATATCATCTGTGCTGTTTGCTGTTTGCTGTTTGGCAAATTTCTTGGAGGCAGAGGCCTTTTTTCCTTGTTTTCCTCCCCCAAAACTAAGGTGCGTCTTATACTCCGGTGTGTCTTATACTCCGGAAAATACTGTAAGTCAGCCAATGGGAACTAACCACTTCTGAGTCTGTGCAGAGAATCGAAACTGGAAGGCTGGGTGAGCAAGCACCCCTGCTATAAAGAAGTTAATGAATCCAGCTAAATCAGTCATCTGTGTGTGCTTTTGGAAATTGATTTTTATGCAACAAACTCTGATAAACTTTAAGATTATCTAGTCCATGCCTTGTCCAATATATGAATCCGCTGTAGCATCCCTTACAAATGACTATCCAGACACTCTCTACGCACCTCCATTTCAAAAGTGTTTATGTGGGATTGGAGGATATGGAACTGGCATTGTTTAAAAAAATCAGAACGCTTTACTTCATATAACTGAATCTTGTTCAACTTTAGATTTTTTTTTGTTTTCAAATTATAGTATATATTAATATTATATAAAATTATATAGTAGTATATATTATACCATATAGCAAAAGACCTAAGTGTGATGCTGAACTACAATTTTAAAACATGGAATTGTGATTTCATGAAGAGTTTTGGCTTACCAAACCTGGAGTACAACAAAGAGGATGATTTTACATAACTGCAGAGAAATTTGTCCTTAATATTAAGGAGAAAATGTAACAAATATGAATTTACTATCTATTCCTGACAAGTTTTGATATCCAAAAAATGAAATGGTGAAGTGATATATTTTTATATGTCCTACATTTAATGATTAGCTAAGGATTGCATTATTTTTATATTAATACTCAATAGACCTTATAATGGACCTTATACTAAATATAAAACTAAATGAACATTATAAGAATTTTCTCTTTTTAATTAGATTTTCTAATTTTTTTACATTTAGCTTATTTTAATTACTGTAACATTCTGTTTGCTATATATAACTGAGAGAGAGCGTGAGAGAGCACAAGTGCCCTGTTTCTGTAATTGTCTATATTCCATCATCTTCTAAAGCAATCTTTTCGATTTCTGAACTTTGGTTTTACCAAAGTTTTCCAACAACTCTGAACAATTCTGCCCCCTTCTTCTACATGACAATTTCTTCAAATGGTTGAAGCCACTGTCATTTTATTCTGCAGTCTCCCCTTCTCCATACGCCATGACTCCCAACATTTGACTCAAGCTTTTCCTTCCAGACACGTCATCATCTTGTTTACTCTCCATTAGACAGACTCCAGATTATCAAGAGCCGTGGTGGCGCAGTGGTTAGAATGCAGTACTACAGGCTACTTCTGCTGACTGCTGGCTGCCAGGAGTTCGGCAGTTCAATTCTCACTGGCTCAAGGTTGACTCAGCCTTCCATCCTTCCGAAGTCAGTAAAATGAGGACCCAGATTGTTGGGGGCAATATGCTGACTCTGTAAACCACTTAGAGAGGGCTGTAAAGCACTGTGAAGTGGCATATAAGTCTAAGTGCTATTGCTATTGTTATCAATGTCATTCCAAAAGTGTGCTGCCCAAAATGGAAGTAATATTTTAGGTGCAATCTGACCAATATAAAATAGAGAGAAACAATGGCTTTTTGTAATCTTCATAGTATTCTTCTGTTGATGCAGCAGCTTGTATGGTGCTCCTCCCATCTTCTACTTCAATGGTTTCAAATTTTTTCAGGCCATAGAACATGTTAGTTAAAAACAATTTCCACAAATCCCTGATCAAGAGGAAAAGTTCTAGTAATCAAAAATTGTGTTTAAGTGAACTTTTTTTTCTCCCTTAGCCTCTCATAGACCCCCACGTTTTCTTGGACAAAAAGACTTCTATGTTAGAACTTTGCTCTTTGCTCTTTGCTTTCCCCCATATCCATGACATTTGCAGATTTGATGAATTTACAGTATTTTCATCCATTATTTATGAATATGTCAACCAGCACAATATGAAAGTCCAAATGGTCAGACTGTGTTTACCTGGGTCCTCAGTTATAGGAATAACATTTGCTCTTCCCCTTTGCGACCATACTTGGAGAAGGAGGCTCTACTCACGGTCATTCATGCCCTTGTCACCTCTAGATTGGACTACTGTAATGCGCTCTACATGGGGCTACCCTTGAAGAGTATCCGGAGACTTCAACTGGTGCAAAATGCGGCTGCGCGTGCTGTGGTGGGTGTCTCAAGATACACCCACATAACACCCATACTCCGCCAGCTGCATTGGTTGCCCATTGGTCTCCGGGTGCAATTCAAGGTGTTGATCATCCTCTTTAAAGCCCTACATGGCTTAGGACCAGGTTACCTTCGGGACCGCATCCTACCTTCCCTTTGACCGGTTAGGTCCCACAGAGTGGGTCTCCTCCGGGTCCCGTCAGCCAAACAATGCCGGCTGGCAGGGCCTAGGTGGAGGGCCTTCTCTGTAGGGGCCCCTGTTCTCTGGAACCAACTACCCCCAGAGATCCGAATTATCCCCACCTTGCTGGCCTTCCAAAAAGCCATTAAGACATGGCTCTTCCTGCAGGCGGGGTGATTTTGAGACAACTTTCCCCCATGTATGCATGGTTTTGTATGTCTTTTTAAACTCTTTTTAAATTGTTTTTAATAACTTTATTGTTTAGTTGTTCCTTAAAATGTTGTACGCCGCCCTGAGTCCTCAGGGAGTAGGGCGGCATAGAAGAACACTAAATAAATAAAAATAAATAAATAAATAAATAAATTTTGACAACGGGAACAACAAAAGGTTGATACACAGGATCAAGATTTTCTGATGAAGAAATCTGATTTTAAAATTGAGGGAAAAGGTTAAATATTTGAGTGTTACTTTGACTAATGTGAATTGTATGTTGTTTCAAAATAATGTCAAGGTATGGAACGAAGTTTTAAAAAGAGGTATGCTGAGATGAAAAAAATTACAATTGTCATTGTTGGGAAGAATTTCTGTGATTTAAAATGAATGTTTTACCTAGCATGTAATTTTTATTCCAGGCAATACCCATATGGAATTGGATTGAATTGGATTGAACTTTATTTGGCCAAGTGTAATTTGACACTCAAGGTATTTGTCTCTGGTACAAAAGCACTCAGTGTACATGCAAAGCAACAGCATCATTATCATCATCATAAAATAAAAGGGGGAGCAAAGAAGATAAGAAGGAGAAATAATACTACAACCACACTGTTGTGTCCTGAGATCTGCATACTAGCTGGAAGTTTTCACTCAGGTCCGCTCTATTGAGCAGAGCAGGTAATTGCTGATTGGTTCCTCCCAGCCATAGGCTCCCTATTTAAACCACAGTGACCACCTGGGCCTTTGCTGAAGTTTGCTCGCTGTAACCAGTAAAGAGCTGAAGTCACTCAACCTGTCTCCTGCTCTTCAGTATCAAAACCCAACACACACTACATGGGTAAGTATAGATAGACATTAGACAGTACTATAAGAATTAGGTGTTCAGCAGAGAAATGGCATGGTGGGAGGGGAAAAAACTGCCCCTGGGTCTAGTTATTTTGGCATGGAATGCCCTATAGTGCCATCCTGAGATGAATTGAAATGTATGATGTTTTATAAAAACTAATCTTACAAAATGTTTATAATAGGAGTGACATATGGGAAGGTGAGGAAAAAAAACCATAATGTATAAGGAGGAATCTCTGCAATTAAAGAGATGTCTCCTGGTCACGGTTAAGCAAGAAAGTAATTAGATAAATTATATAACTTTAATGAATGTGGAAATGCTAAGTTTTCAAAAGAAGTTAATAAGTCACCGGAAAGTTCAAACCTACTTTCCACAATCTTATGTTTTCAGAAGTGTAGGAGTTCAGTTTCTATAGTCCCTAGACCAGTGGTTCCCAAGCTGTGGTACGTGTACCACTAGTGTAAAGTGACCAGATTTTTTTTAAGCGGGACACCGACGGGGGGGGCGCTTGGACGCCACCATTTGAGTTTTGCCCTCTGCACATGTGCAGTATGCTGCGCATGCGCAGGGGCAAAAGACGGCTAATGTCGGCGTCCAGGTGGGGGGGAGGCGGGAGGCCTTTCTTCGCCTCCCGCCTCCCCTTCGGGAGCCGGCAGTGGCTTGGGCTGGCTTGGGAAGGGGAGCAGCCCCCCGCGTCTCTTGGCTCTCCTCCTCCTTCCCCTCCCACCCGCCCAGGGGTCCCGCGCCGCCCACTGACCTCGCGCACGTCCTTGAAGGCTGCGAGAAGCAGAGCAGGGCCCAGCCGGACATCGGCCTCACCTTCCCTCATGGCCCTGGCACCGCCGCCGCTGCTTTAACACGACCCACTCGGCGGAGGACAGAGCGCCCGGAAGCTGGCCGTCGGGCCTGCGCTTCACATCCGGCGCGGGGTGATGACGTCGCGCGAGGGACTTTTTCCCGCCCTCGCTTCAGCAGTATCTCAATTAAAGCTCGATGATTTAAGGTGACCAGACGTCCCGATTTTGAGAGGGCCTGCTGCTGCTGCTGCTGCTGCTGCCCCTGCAGCTGGGCCCAACCTGGCTGTCCTCGAGTGCCTGCAGGCCGATTTTTGGAAAGAATGCCCTAGTCGTGCATTCTTTTAAAAAATCGGGACTTTTTAGAGGACGGGCGGGACGCTGGACAAATCATTAAAAAGCGGGTCTGTCCCGCCAAAATCGGGACGTCTGGTCACCTTACACTAGTGGTACGCGAGGGCCTTCCAGGTGGTACGCGAACACTTTCGGGGTCATGAACGATTTTTAGTTAGTTATTTTTTACTTCACAAAAATGTTTACTGCCTAACACAAGATAATCTGGCAACAATTTGCAACTGTTGCCACACGCCACCCACTGGTCCCAGCGGCGCGGGGCCAAAAAAGGAACGGTACAATTACAATTAGGGCTTAGACAAATAGGCAGGCTTGCTGACCATAGAAGGACTTGGTTCAACACATTTGGAAGGCATGAAGCTGAGATATCATATGACAGATTTTTCTCACTCCAGAAAAAGGGTGGAGGGGAAGCAGATTGCTGTGTCACACATATAGAAAATGGTTCTGTTAAGTGCTTTCAGTCAGATTTGAAAGCCAGCAAAAAATTCATGGCATGCTCCATGTGATCATTCACTAATAAATGGCTTTGGGGCCGTTTTTCCTTTGGCAGAAAAACTCCAGATGTGCAGCAGACTAAAGGAAGACACTGTATGTGATCAGAAGGAAGAAGAGAATTTTGTCTGAGGCCCAAGTCCTAAAGAAGGAGTTTAACTTTTAAACCACACTTCTGACACCTTGCCCTTCCCACAACAGAAAATATAATGCAATTACCTGTTATACTTCTCTTATTTTCTACCTGCTATTTTAAGTATTGTGGCATATTTAGGATGGGGAGGGGGGTACTTTTTAAGATATTTCTCCTGTTGTGTGATATCTTCTAGGAGATGACTGGTATGTTTCTTCCTTTTTTTCTCCACACCCAATTGCAGAAACATTCTGTGCACTGTGCTTTGTCTCCAAGTTTATGAACCATTGCAAGGTTTTCTTTAATGTCAATAGAAGACACTAATTTATAGGAATCAGTTTCAGATTGGACAGAATTAGAAAAAATTACAGCAATTTTGTGTTTTCCACCAATTGTGGTGCACAGGATGAAATTCCTAAACTTAAACTATCAATTTAAGGCTCAGCATGATTAGCCATAGCAGCAAATATGTGACCATTTTAAGAAGTGAGAGAGTTTCAAGGAGAAGCAGTAACAATTCACCCTTGCTAGCTGGGTCCCTGGGGATATAATTTGGACAAAAAGAGTGACTCTGTACCACTTCATCCAAATGATGAGCAATGGTCAAGCAATCTCTAGTTGTCACTTCCTTTTTTGGATGACTGTGTATCTCCATTTCTTGAAGTCACGAGCTTCTCGGATCAATAATGTGTCTGGCAGATGCTCAAAATCTTAGCTGAAGAACCCAAGGGCATCTTTCTTGCTTTCTAAACAGCTGTTCTCAAAATATCTGTTCACTAAATTGAAGGCACATAAAGAAAACTGCTCTCAAATACCTAAATAGCCCTGTCAATAAAAACAATAAGAAGCTATTGTTCACTCAAACTTCAACTATAAATTCAAAAAAGCAATGTGTAACGGAATAAAATATTCTTGCCACTTGAAAGACTTCCCTTCTAAATTCTGCTCTATTTATTTATTTCTTGCCTTTATTATTTTTGTAAATAACTGAAGACAGTGAACATCCTAATACTTCTTCCTCCTCCTATTTTTCCTGCTAGATTGGGTTGAGCTAAGAGAGAGTAATTGTCACCTGTCAACTGTCATCTCAAAGTCAAAGTCAGTGGATTTTTATGCCTAAAATGGGACTACAACTCCAAGACTCCTGGTTTCTACCCTAAACTACTGCACTAAACAAGCTATAAGGCCGTGGTGGCAAACCTATGGCACGCGTGCCAGAGGTGGCACGCGGAGCCATAGAAGCTGGCACGCGAGGGTTCCCACCGGCAAACCGGAAGTGCAAAAAAACCGCACTTCCGGTTTGCCGGTGTGCTGTTTTTTTGCACTCCGGAGGGTTCAGGGAAGCTCCCTGAAGCTCCGGAATGCAAAAAACTACCAAACAAACAAACTGGAAGTGCACTTTTCCGCACTTCCGGTTTGTCCGTTTTGTAGTTTTTTGCATTCCGGAGCTTCAGGGAGCTTCCCTGAACCCTCCGGAGTGCAAAAAACAGCATACCGGCAAACCGGAAGTGCATTTTTTCACACTTCCGGTTTGCCGGTTTCGTCATTCCAGGCTCCAGTAAGCCTTTGTGCGGGGGTGGGGGGTGTGCGTATGCGCAGGGGGCACCATGGGGGGGTGTTGTGCGCATGCGTGGGGGGGAGGGAATGGGTGTGGGCACGCGAGCGCGCGTGAGCGCCCCCCCCTTTTTGGCACACGAGCCGAAAAAGGTTCGCCACCACTGCTATAAGGTATCAATCTGACAAATGTTTATACTTCTAGAGATGAAGTGATATTTGTAATTTTTAATAACCAAAATTTAGATTGGAAATGATTCATCATTCTAGACTTGCAAATTAGAGGATGAAAAAATCCTGGATAATTTATTATTGCCCAAGAAGCTTTAAACTCCCATTTTTTACCAAAAGCCTAATCTGAAGAGTAAGAACAAGGTGATTAGGTTTAGAATAAGGAATGTGGCATAATGCTGTCATGGCTCCATGGAGTAAAACAGGAAAGTACTGTATAAGCTGTGCTTCTCCAAAATCTCATCATTTTTTGATGTGCAGCTCATGACATGCCACTCAAAGTTCAAATGTGACCTTCAACCTGAAAAAGATTCTGAAATTTCTTTCATATTTTCTAGAAGAGCACTCTATTGCTTACAGCTCAATAGTACATGCTAAAGCAATGCTTTGATGACAGCTTGCCAAAATGTAAGAGTTATCAATGGATACAAGATACTTTGCCATCAGTATGTGAATGACATTCAGTTTTATTTCATCTTAATATTTGATATGTGACACTCTACAAATTAAATGGGTACTTAGCCGCAAAAATGGATGGATAAAGGCGAACAAACTGAATGCAACAAGAGAAAGGTTATTTGGAGGCAATTCTCAATCCCAGGAATTATTCAGAAGTTTCTTCCACTTGGAGCTAGACTCCCTTTGAAGGGGTAGGTATACAGTATTATATGAGAGTGAGTGATCCAGTTTTGTCACTGTATGAGTCACAAACTCAATTACACTGAGTGTATTTGCTCCAGCTATAACCATTCTTGGATTGACAATTAACCATATTGACTCACATGCTGGTTATTACAATATACTATAAGAAGCTTCCCATAAACTTGATCTAAAAGCAGAAACTGCCAAGATGTTAGCCAGGGATAATATAACTCCTGAAAAAATTCTGCAGTAGCTACTTATTTATTTCTAAGCCAGATTTCAGTCTGTTCTCTAGATCCAAACAGTATCAGGTAATTCAAACAGATTTTAATTTCCAAAGGGCAGAACAGTCTTGTTATTGCATGACTAAGATTAGATCAAATTCACAAGTCCTTGTGTTGCACTGGTCATGATCAATGTTTGATGGGCTGTATAGTTATTTTCTTTTTTGCTATTGGATATACACACACCTGCCTACTGTGATTTTTAAAGATTGATGTTACCTGTCTAGAAATGTTTTTTCAAAGGGCAGATCACATCTGAAAATAGCTAAACAAATAAAGGCATCCTTGGTTTGCTACTCCCCTAAGTTATAATAATAATTTTTATTTGTGCCTCAAATTCCTGAATAATATTATTCTAAATTTTGGAAATCATTCTTTGCTATTTCTGTTTCTGTTTGTTGTAAATATTACAAAGCTCTACATTATTTTTAAGCAAAATGAGATGGGAGGAGAGTATATTTATAACAGATATGGCTCTAGAAACAGCTGGTTGCAAAACAATTATTAATTTCATGCTTTATTTTATGCAAACCTTGAGTTCACATCGAAGTTGAGATTGATTTAATTAGAATTTGTATCATCAAGCCATTTGGATTTGAGCTTTTAATTAGGGTAGCATTAAAAAAAACTGTAGAGGCTGCCAGAACATGATTGTGTGTGTGTGTGTGTGTGTGTGTGTGTGTGTGTGTGTGTGTGTGTGTGTGTGTGTGTGTGTGTGTGTGTGTGTGTATCTCTATATCTGGGTTTGAAATAGATGCCTGCTGACTTTCTAATCAGTACTGGGAGACAAGATATCTTTCCATACACATTTTCCCTTTCCCAAAAGACTATCGACAAGCAGCCACAAATGGATGGATATAAAGCTAGTTCACTTCTATCTTTACTGTAATTGCATTCACAAATCTTCTATTTACTCTGTAATACGCAGGGATTTAGGTACACTTGCTTTCATGATCATAAACAGAAGTCTCCATATTTCAGATATGGACAGATATATACAAGAAAAACAAGTGTGATAGCTACATGTTTTGTTGGGCTATTATTATTTCATTCATTTAAACATATCCATGCTGCCTAGCACAATGTTCCATAAGTAATGCCCACACAACACCCATTACAGGGGTGAAATGCTCCCAGTTCGGGCGGACCGGTCGGTCGTCGTAAAGCCGATAGAGCCAATAGCGATCACAGCATGAGGCTTCCCGCACCCACTTCCCCTGGCGGCATCCAGGCGGGTGGGGAAAGCAGGTGGGGGAAGCCTCGTGCTGCGATCGCTATAGGCTCTATCGGCTCTATGACGACCGACCGACCCTCCCGAACCAGGAGCATTTCACCCCTGCCATTATCTACATCGAATGGTATAAACTAAATGGGTCTAATATTATGCAAAATATATCATATACAACTATCATCTGAATCAGAAACAACCCACTAAGACCTTGACAAATAACCACTAGCCTGAACAGAAATGAACTACACTGGTCCAAAGAGATCTACTAGATTTTCTGGGATTTATATTAGTACAGGTACTCCTTGATTTATGACCAAAATTTATGACCAAAATTTCTGTTGCTAAGTCAAAAAGTTGCTCAGTGAATTTTGCCCCATTTTATGAGTTTTCTTACCACAGTTGTTAAGTGAATGACTTTAGTTGTTAAGTTAGCAACATGGTTCTTCCTCATTGACTTTGCTTGTTAGAAAATCACAAAAGTTGATCACATGATCCCAAGACACTGCAACCATCATAAATATGAGTCAGTTGCCAAGTATCTGAATTTTGGTCACATTACCATGGTGCAGTGTTCTGGTGTCCCGCTAGGGGCCGCTCTAGGAGCGGAGTTGTTGGTAAGCATTGATTGGCTGCTCTGTATGACAGCCGCCTATTTAAGGAGCTGTCAGAAGTGTTTTCCTTAGACGAGTTCTTAATGGTTATGCTGTTGTTCTGAATAAACATTATGAGTTACCAGATTCCATTTCATGCCTCAGTTACTGCCCAGCTCGCTATTAAACATAGCACTGGCGACGAAGGTGGGATGCAGAACTGAGGCGATCTAAGCAGCCACTGAACAGAGCGTTCACAACGATATGTGCCACACTGAGGAAAATTTTTTTCACTTTCCCGCTCTTCTGACTGAAACCAACAATGTCTACTCAACACACCTTCACACCATTTAATCCGCCCGCTGAGACGTGGGAATCATATGTGGCAAGATTTGAATGTTTTCTTATCGCAAATGCTTACACTGAGCTTTCAGGCGACAGAAAGCGAGCCTATTTCCTGGGATTTTGTGGCACTAAGATGTTTGAGACAGCAAGGGCACTTTTCGCCCCCCAATCCATACATACTGTGTCCTGGGAGGATATGTTGGCTAAATTAAAAGATCATTATGTCCCTCCGCCGTCAAGATGTGCCTGGAGGTACACATTTTACCACAGTAACCAGGCTGAAGGGGAACAGTGAATCAACACGTGGCTGCGATAAGGAAAGCGGCTCTCAACTGTAATTTTTTTAATTTAGAGGACTATTTATTAGTTAGGTTGGTTTTTGGTGTAAGAGATAGCCGCCTCAAACGCTGCCTACTCGCCCACCAGATTCCGTGTCACGCCTCAGTTACTGCCCATCTCGCTATTAAATATAGCACATGGGGATGTTGCAATGGTCGTAAGTGTGAAAAATGGTCATAAGTCACTTTTTTGTGGCATTGGAACTTAAAACAGTCACTATCTGAACTGTCGCAAGTCAAGGACTACCTATAGTAGCATTATAGGGTCTAGCACTAAAGAGATGTTCCACCCTTATATCTCTGTGCTCCTGAATACATTCTGATAAAAATTTTCCCCAACTTGGTGGCTTCTAGATGTTTTCAGAAATGATCCCATTTTTCCCCGTTACTTTTGCTACCTGATGTTGATGAGAAAGAAAATACAATAACTGTAGAAAGTAAAGAATCAGGGAAATTTGACATAATGAGAATCTAAGACCAAGAGAATTTTTTTTATATTTGTATATTTAAAATCTTCTAGGCTAGTTTTGTTTTTACAAAGTTTTTCTTTTTATCTCAATGGTTGAATATTATATTAAACAATATTTAAATACAGTAAATATAATTAGGATTATAAAATAAAAGCACAACACATTACCAAGCTATTTAACATTTATCCATCATGTTGTTGTTGTTTTAAATAGCTCATTTTTAGAGTCTTGAACAAGCTATCAATAAAGTACAATTACTCAATGTACTCAAACAGAAAAACAAATATCTATATTCATAGACACTTGGAGCATGTTTCCCACACGGAGTGAAGAGAGAGAGCCATCTGCATATATATACTAGGATTTCTCCCAAAAAAATCCTTATTTGTTGCATGTTATTTCACTAGCACCTTGAACTCAGAACAGCTATATGCCTGTGAAGAAAATTGTTAGTAAGCACTAAGAAGAATGGGCTAGAAATAAGTCCATTATTCAGTCCTCTCATCCCAAGCATTAAGGACTAAATGTGATCTGAGTGTAATCCCTACAGGGGGAAAAAAAGATGAATGGTGGGATATGTTTGGCCATATGTGTTTTCAGGAGTAGAGGAAAAATAGCAATCAGTGTAAAGAAACAAAAAAGCCAGGATGGTGATTCAAAATGCTAACAAAGGATTGGAGTATTTTGATGCTGGCTCAGAGGAATTACTAAAGATAAGAGAAGCAGAAATCAAGAGAAGAAAAGGAAAAAGAAACTTCAAGGAGGGATACAAAAGAGAAACAAGATTTTCAAATCAGCACTTGTCCTATTTTATAAGCAAAATGTAGATCAATACATTACATTCACTTTTTGAGAGTTAACATGCTGACTCCATAACCTTGTCAAGAACAATATATCAACCAAGAAAGCAAGATGATGTCCGGGAAAATAACTATAATTTGAGAAGAAACACATCAGAAGAAGAAAAGAAGAAAGGAAATTTCCCCCTTAGGATAGACTGTTTGGCAATTCATCCCTTATCTTAACTGTTTGCTATTACTTAAATTATATTTGTAGCCTTTTTATGACATCTCATATTCTATATTCTCCTAATAGAAAAGACTATTCAGCTGTTTCTCCTAGGAAAGAATTTAGGAAAAGTTCCCAAAGGAAAGTGAACATAGAATACCAATCTGGAAAAATGGGGGTGAATTTTTGAATCAGAGTGCCCCAAGATATTTTGTATTTGAGGTGAAAAACAAGAGGAATTCCATTTAAGGAAGCTGATCAGATGACAGTTGCCTCATACGTTAACATTACAAACATTACCCTGAGGTTCACAGCTTGTTCAGGGCATAAGACACACCACAGGGCATGTGAGACGACTACCTCAGGGTATTTTCTCTCTGAAAACTAAGTGAAGATTAATGTTTTCTTGTAACTTGGTCACTTTTGATTTCTTTCATTTCACTAGAACTGTTCTATCAATAACTGCTTCTTTGAATTCTCCTAAACTCATGCTTGTATCATCAGTAATAATATCTAGCCAGTTTACCTTTAATTTTTCAAAGTTTTCTCAAATGGCTTTTGCCTTTGCATTATGGGCCCAAATAATTTATAGCAGTAGCGCTTAGACTTAGATACCGCTTCACAGTTCTTTAAAGCACTCTCTAAGTGGTTTACAGAGTCAGCATATTTAATTTAATTTAATTTAATTAAAAGTTCTTATAGGCCGCCCAATCCCGTAGGACTCAGGGCGGCGTACAGCAAAAATAAGAACAATAAGAATATAATAAAAACAATTTAAAAAATTACAATATTCCCAATATTGCCCCCAACAATCTGGGTCCTCATTTTACCAACCTCAGAAGGATAAAAGGCTGAGTCAACCTTGAGCCAGTCAGAATCAAATTCCTGGCAGTGAGTAGAGTCAGCCTGCAATACTGCATTCTAACCACTGTGCCATCATGGCTCTTTGCTTTGTCCTCTTATCCTTGTGTTTCATTACTAGAGCTACTAATAAAGAGTTGCTTGTTCTTCATCAAATGTAGAATGATTTGTTCTTCTTAAATCCAAAGAATTTACAACAATTTTCTCCAGCACCACCAATGCATGTTTTTTTTTCTTCATTCAACCTTTTCTGGTGGTCTAGCTTTCATAGCTATATGCTACAGCTGGAAAGATCATTTCCTTCATCATAGATATCCATGTTGTTAAATGTGATGTCACTGAACTTTGATATTTTTTCTGTCATAATCTTATTCCCAGGCAGCAGACACACCTTTCTTTAATGGCTACACCATCACTTTGAATTTTTGACCCCAAGATCCCAAGTCTGTTAATACTTCAACTTCTCTGTACTGTGTTGCTATTATCTGGCAACTTAAAAATTAGGGTAAATGACTACAATGTTTAACTCTGCTTCATTTCTTAAGCCTCCTCTGTAATCTTAAATAGCATTTCTGATAGCTTGGAGAGGCATGTATGCATAAGCTTAAGGTGACCAAACATCCCGCTTTTGGCGGGACAGTCCCGCTTTTTAATTATTTGTCCCGCGTCCCGCGGCGTTTCAAAAAAGTCCCGCTTTTTTAATTTGAATTTGCCCTGCACACCCCTCTGCCTCCTGCCTCGCCTGCCTCCTCCTGCCAGGCGAGGAGAGAGGGCAGTGAGAGGGGCAGCGGCGGTCTTGCCTGTTCGTCGCCACAGAGCCGAAGAAGCTGGTTGCATTCGGGGCGTGGGGCTTCCCCCGCCCGCTTTCCCCGGTCTCTGGGATGCTGCCATTTGCATTCTTTTGCCCTCTGTGCAAGCAGAACACTTTGTGCATGCGCAGAGGGCAAAAGAACGCAAATGGCGGCGTCCCGGCGGTCGGGGGAAGCAGGCGGGGGAAGCCCCACGTCGTGAATGCCACCAGCTTCTTCGGCTCTGCGGCAATGAACAGGTAAGCCTGCGCCGGTAGGAACCCACCCCTGGCTGCGATGAAGAGGGTTGTTTGGGGGGGGCTGCAGGATAAGAGAGATGGACCCCTCCCATCTTGCTCCCCTAGGAAACCTCCCCCCGTCAATGGTGTCCCGCTTTACAAATATTAAAATCTGGTCACCTTACATAAGCTGCACCTAAACATAAAAGAAATCACAAGCCTGTAAACCTACAAAGGTATTCATTCAGTGTGTATGTGCCAAAAAGCGTACTGATAGAATACTCATCTACATGCATTGCATTTAATTTCTGCTCCCAAGCTGGATGTGCTAGTTACATGTGGATTTATCTTTATCCTCGTATGATAATCAGTACTAATCATTGCTGACAATCAGTAATAAACATGCCAGCATCCACAATAAATAAAGCAGTTGATATTATATTATTTGAGAACACTTCATTGATCAATATATTAACATGAATGCAAAAGTTAGATCACCATCATCATTTACCCATTTTATTCTAAGTGGAAGGATTGGGGGTGGGGGGGATCTCAGTCACCCGAGATCAAGAAGTATTCCACACATCCAACACTTAATGGATAAAAGCCAAGCAAGAATAAATATTAGAATGTTTGATGTTTTAAAAATGAGATTCAACAAATTAAATTGTTAGAAAGCAATGCTGGGTCTGGAAAAGTATTTTTAATTATTTCAAAGACCATTTGTTAATCTTATGCAGAAATAGACCAACAACAAATAGAACTCAAAACAAATGCTGGTCTTAAGGAGGGTAATTCAAATGATCATTTAGAAACTGATGTAAAGCTTGGATTATAAAGCTCTCTTGGCAACTGAAAGCAGAGTTATCTTCTAAGAAGCTACAAATCAGCTAATGGAATAAAACAGGATTGGCTCTTCTGTAACAGCCCATGTGAGGCTCTTGACAGCATCCTCCATACAACTGGGCTAACAAATATATTGCAACTTTGGTAGCTTTCGAATACCCACATAGAAAGCTACCATAAGGGACCTGTTTTGCAATTTTCAAAAGGGGCTGCTGTATATGACGCTTCCTAGGTAGCTATGACTAATAGACAAAGGATTGGCAATAAATTAAATTAAAAAGGCACAAATGATCAGAACTATCAGAATTGTCATAAGAAAAACATACAACTAATGGTTTATATGCTGCAGAAATGAAGGGAGGAGAGAGAATCTGCATTATATATCATAACACCAATTAAACCGCTAAGAGAAAAATACAAAAAAAATCAAAAAGATTAAATAGATGGGACAAAGATCACTGTGGCAAAACCAGCAAAAATGTTCTATATTATTGGAGATATAGTATAGAAGCAAATCAAATTCTGAGGAGGATACAAAATACTCCAACACAGATAATTATTATGGGTCATCATATCAGTAGGTATGAATTTAATTTTTCTGCTACAGAATAATGCCACTAATAATAAGGATTTTCCACATTCTTGAATATGATAGCATCTCCCTGCTGATGCATTCAATCAGCAATAAGTTATACTTTTTTCTACTATGTAGAGAGAATGTAATAAGGATAATAGGGTAATTATTATCTAGCCACTTTTACTTGATTAAATAATAAAGTTGTTTGCAAGCTGAGTGAATCTAAGGTATTTGGTTTTTTAATGACAGGTTTTGTGATAAGCATGCACTGGAACCAAAAAAAAAACCTCTCCTCTTCTTTCTATCATTTATTTCAATGCAAATAAAATATGGTATTTTATTATAATAAAATTATATTAATCAGTCTTCTTACAAGATTACATCATTCACCATAGCAAACTGCAATCATGTTTATTTATGTATTTATTTATTAAACTCAATTTGGTCACCACTCAATTCCAACTGACTCTATTTGTGCAGTTCACAAACAGTAACATAAAATCCAATTCCAACCCAAAACAAAATAGCATCCTGACACATATAAACAGAAAAATAGCAAGCACACCTAAGGGGCCATAAACATCTCGCTCCAAGACCAGGGAATGCAACCAGATCTTCAAGGCTTTATGGAATGCCAACAGGGTGAGATCCAGATGTAATTCAGAGGTAGACTACATTCCAAAAGACAAATACCACAACATAAAAGATACTCTTCTTTTCTTTGCATTGGACTGATGGTTATTCAATGAAAACAAGGGACAAAATTTCCCACCATCTCCTTTTCCTTGTTATTTCTAACTTGTGTAAATTATTAATAGAGTTTGTTGTTCTGCATCATGGATCGGGCCAAGCCTAGATTTGCATGCGAAGAGACTGAGGAAATGGATGCATAAGAAAGACTACAAACTTTTTTTCTACAATTTATTCTGCAGACAGTGACCCAATTTTCTTAAACATCCCTGGAGGCCACTGGTTTATGTTGTTGCTTTCTTGCCTCTCACAAGGAAACTGAAATTCTGAACTTCAACTGGTATAAAGCCATTGACTTCAACAGAGCTACTTTAGTTGGCTACCTGAGGGTCTGAAAGTCACTGAATTATATAGGAGCTATTCATAGAATAAAATACCAAACAATTATAACTGTCACAGTATGGTCTTTTCAGCCACCGGCATACCTGAAGCATGGCACCCAGCCATCTGCTAGACCCAGCTTATGCTCATAGCCTCAACTGCAAAAGTGCATTTTCTGGGAATAATTTACAAAAAAAATAGGTGAAAAGCTAGTTCAAACAACTATGTGGAGGAAATCAAATTGGCAATGTCCAAAAGGTGTTAGCATCACATTTGTCTCTCCATTTGGTGATGCCCAGCTCATAAGCAAAAGAGCTTAATTGGTCAGATTTCAATAAAGCAAACATTCCTTTAGAAACAGAAGATATATTTGATTGTCAAAGTCCTGAACATCTATTGTATTGTTCTATTGCTGCTTTTTCAAGCATAAAAGTTGGGTGAGGCCAAGAAAGATGGTAATCTGGAGCAAAAGGTGTTGGTTTTTCTTATTTCTAGGGCTACTTGTTCCCTTCTTCAAAATATTGTCTATTAACTTAAGAATGCTTGATACCTAGTGGCAGCATTTACATGGGTAAGAGATTGGATAAGACTAAAAAACAGGAGGCTATTAGCGCTGGAAGGGCACGATATGCAAATAGGGTGGCATGCAGTCCTTTGGGATGGGAAGCACAAGGCCCACCAGTACTTCCAGAGGAATCACATTAGACGGACTCTATTGGATGTCTGGGTAAAAATCAAACAACAAAATTATATGGAAATCCTGAATTGGTTATCGACACTGGAGATGTTTGTACATCCTAACTTCATCAACCTATGGAAAGTAGCTACATACAAGGACATACTAAACGAAAGAATTCATGGAATTAGATAAAATTTTATTTGGAACAGATGAGAAAGTGATTATATATATACATATATACATATATACATATATATATATATATATATATGTAACATTTTTTGCTGATAAATGAAAATAAAGGGAGACTATTATAGATCTATTTCGAGCTATTTTGCTCTCGTCAGATAGCCATACCCGTAGTGGGAATTGAACCTGGGCAGTCTGCTTGAAAGTCAGAAGATTAACCTCTGAGCCACAAGGTTCAGCATATATATATCAATACCTACTGGAATATGCAATGGCGGAAGAACAAGTGAAAGAAACCATGCTAGCCTGGGGCAAAAATTTGATGATAGTATCGAATTAGATAAATGGCAGGAATTAAGGGAGATGAATAGAAAGTTAACCTCAGTCACTACGTATAAAGAAAATTTATACAAGATGTTTTACAGGTGGCATCTTCCACCCACAAGATTACCTAAAATGAACAAAAACATATCACCCTTGTGCCGGAAATGCAAGGCAGCACCAGGAACTTTCTACCACAGGTGGTGGGTGTGTCCGAAAACTAGAGATTTTTGGCATCAGATAAGAAGTTGGCTGGAAGAGATGCTAAACCAAAGCGTAGATTTAAAGCCAGAACTATTCCTGTTAGGGATTACAAAAGGTAAATATAGGAAAGGAACAATATATTTAATGTTGCATATACAGCAGTAAGATTGGTATTCATGCAAAATTGGAAAAGCAAAAAGATTCCCACTGAAGAAGAGATAATAAAGAAGATATTGATTTGTGCAGAAATGTACAGGCTGACTTTAGAACTCAAAGACAAGGGTGAGACGGAATATTACAAAATCTGGAATAAAATGTATCAGTGGTTAGAAGTGAGGAGGAAATGTCGGGACAGAGAAACATTGAGAATAGAATAGAATAGAATAGAATAGAATAGAATAGAATAGAATAGAATAGAATAGAATAGAATAGAATAGAATAGAATTTTTTATTGGCCAAGTGTGATTGGACACACTAGGAATTTGTCTTGGTGCATATGCTCTCAGTGTACATAAAAGAAAAGATAAGTTGAGAGTTGAAAAATATTATTATAGTATTGTGTGTTATATAGGAATTGTATTTGTATTGAAAGTAACTCTTGCATATGAAGGGATATATGTGTTTGAAGCTTGATAGATTGTACATATTTAAATATTGGGTATGAATGATATTTGTTGTTAGGTAAAGCTTTATGGAAATGTTTGAACCAGAAAATTTGCACTATGTCCAATGTTTTAAATTGTTTATTCAATAAAAAACTATTTATTAAAAAAAAGAATGCTTGATACCTAACTAACCAAGAAAGAAGAGAGGAAGAAAGGGATATTAAAGTGAGAGTTCCTAAATTGCAATTGTTCATACAATGCACGTATTCATCCCAAACTTTTAAGAAATAATTCAACGTCATGGACAAAAAAGAACACAAAGGATCAAAGTCAAGAGAATTGGTACACAGAATTTTTTTGGGAAGGGAAATGAAGAAATAATCTACTCAGAGCTCCACATGAGGCATTGATCAGGAGCAGTACAGAGAAATAAGACAAAGACACCATGTATCTTCTCAGCCGTCTACCGTGTCTTCAGTCTTTTGTCTGTACAAATCAAACATCCTGATCAGTTGGTCTTCCAAAGTGTCCTATCAATTTTCTCTTCACTATGCATCAGGGCTTCACTGATACTCTGTGGAGGCCCAATTTTGATGTGCTCTGATCTATAATTAAGAGCTAAGCTAATTGGAAACCGTACTCAGTCTATTATTCCTTTGCCAATAGTTCAGAAAACACTCAGGAGTTCTTCCTTCCTTGGAAGAAAGTTTGAGGTCTTATCGGATTGCTTCTCGTTTTATCTCTCCTGTTTTTCAAAACCCCTTTTATTTAATTTCAATGTTTCAAACTTTTAAATAGATGTTATCATTAGTAGCTCTGAAAAGAAATGGATGTCATCTTATGGCAGTACATAGACTATAGTTTGTGGGTTGGGTCCAAATATCTTGGGCCGAGCACAAAGAATTTCTCTTTTTTTATGATAAGTGTTTAAAGAAATGTTCTGGTTTTCCTAACTTAAAAGAAATATGATCCATAAGAGTAAAATAAAGCTATATGAAATGTAACACTAAAAAGAGTAAATGATATCAGAATGCAAAAAAGTTATAAGTAATATGGTATATTTGTAAATAATGTAAATTTCAAACCAAATCATATATCAGGAACATGTCAAACAATTGTTCCCATTAGAAGGGCAATGGGCCTATTAATATACACAGCAGTATCCTTTATATTTCTTTTACTGCTCAACTTAAAATTATATTTGAAGCTATGCATAGTTAGATTTTAAAAATTCATAGAAGTCAATCAAGAAAGGTTCTAAGTCTCTAATTTTATTACTTATCTTAGGAACTAATATGCTTCCAATTCTTGTTTATTTGATTGGGAAGAGTTGGTTATAAGATGGGTAGCTGTATAAATGTTTTAAATAAATAAATACATTCCCATCAATATTTTGCTCTTTATCACTAAGCAATCTCATCTAGAATACACAAAAAGGTATTTAGAACTTTTTTTGAGTCAGATAATTTTTTTTTCTATTAGAACTTTACTATCCAGCTATGACTTACATTTTCTTAAAACTGAACATGAAATATAGATGCTATTTTTTAATTATTATTCAGTTCTCATACAGTGAAGGCAATGATTCTGAACATCCTGCCTCAGGACCACATACCTCGGCATTAAGTATTAGCAATCTCCAGAGTTCTTCAGTAGATCTTTAATATCAGCTACAAAGTTCACTATCTTTGCCTGGTCTCGCCCATCTACATAACAGCATATAACCCTCTACTCTCCCAACTATAGTACCTTTTTGATGCTCCAGTGATAGCAGAAGGGAAGACATCTCTCAGTACACTTTGTGTTTGGCACATTGCTCCTTGTGGTAGGTTTGCAGCAACCATATAAAAAAGGTTCCTTCCATTCCTTCAGGTCAAGACTCGTCCATGTAGCTTTCTTGCCACCAATATGGAATTGGTTTGCCACTGCCTTATTCCAAGATATTTACCAAGTCTGCAGTATATTACTTTCTAGAGGTCTCCCTTCCAAGTCCTAGCTAGGCCTGACCTTACTTCGCTTCTGAGCCCAAACAAGGCTGGCTAAGCCATGCTATCTGCTGATATGCAGTCCTAGTATAAAGGAATGTATAGCATTTTTAATGGTACTCCTGGCACTGGGATCACAGGTAATATCAGGAGGCCAGACACAATGCCAATGTCAGCAGTCTGACTGAGAAAAGTAAAATATAGAAGCCGAGAGCTAAACGGGAGAAAGGGATGAGAACTGGGGATTGGAGGAAATAGATCTCCTTTTCATAAAGGGGTACATATTTGACAATGAATTAAATATATTCAAAATAATGAAAATAGTTCAATTTAGTTTGAGTCCAGTTCCAGATGGAATAGAAAGTGCCCCATCAGAGCCTGTTTGGAGAAATACTGCACTGAACAAGGAAAAGGGGGGTTAATAGTCTGGCTATGGATTTCCAGTTTCAAATATAGTGACTTTCCAATGAAGATTCAGCACTAATTAAGATCAGCTTTCCATCAGCCTTTCTTAAACAAACTACCCCCTGTCTGTGGCTTCTAGTGATGTGTCAATCATCCAAAAATCTGGAACAGCTTGAGATTTTACCTGATGTAATGTGAGATATGCTTTCAGAGGCCATAGCCTACATGATCAAATGCACAACTGAGTTAAGAAAATTAACAATATATATATGCATACATGTACTAAGTATCCTGTTGGCAAAAACCAAGTAAGCAGTGTGAGGATTTCAGGATAAGAGAAATACAGCAAACTTTCTGATGGCTTGGTTTCAAAGTGTGAATGCATATCATATAGCCGTGGTGGCGAACCTATGGCACACGTGCCAGAGGTGGCACGTGGAGCCATAGAAGCCGGCACGCGAGGGTTCTCACTGGCAAACCGGAAGTGCGAAAAAACGCACTTCTGGTTTGCCGGTGTGCTGTTTTTTGCACTCCGGAGGGTTCAGGGAAGCTCCCTGAAGCTCCAGAATGCAAAAAACTACAAAACGGACAAACCGGAAGTGCACTTTTCCGCACTTCCGGTTTGTCCGTTTTGTAGTTTTTTGCATTCCGGAGCTTCAGGGAGCTTCCTGAACCCTCCGGAGTGCAAAAAACAGCATACCGGCAAACTGGAAGTGTGTTTTTTCGCACTTCCGGTTTGCCGGTTTCGTCGTTCCAGGCTCCGGTAAGCCTTTGTGCTGGGGTGGGGGTGTGTGCGCATGCGCAGGGGGCAGCATGGGGGGGGGTTGTGCGCATGTGGGGGGGGAGGGAATGGGTGTGGGCAGGCGAGCACACGCGAGCGTGCCCCCCCCTTTTTGGCACGCAAGCCGAAAAAGGTTCGCCACCACTGTCATATAGCATCACTGTTTAATGTTAAAATATATGAGGGTGTAATGCTCCCCTCTTTCTTCTGGAAATTTCCCTTCTGGGGGTGTTCTAAAGCAGCATAACACCTGGTACATCCAGGCAGGTGTAAACCAAAAGACATGCATCAGAATACTGTATCCACTTGCTTTGTTTGTTAGCTAATCAAGCCTTTATTCTTCTTTTCTGATTATCCCCCACAGGATCTGAAGTGGAATAGAAGCTATGGAAGGCTTCTTGCAGGCAAATGGGTCCTTTTCAAAGATGTACAGCTGATTTTGTTTGTCAGAAAGTGGTTGGAATAAGAGAAGAAAATAAAAGCAAAGCAGAGTGGCAAGTAAGCTGTTTGAGACTGGAGGGGGAAAAAGAAACTGTGATTCCTGATGAAGTTCCCAGGCAAAATGCAGTTTTCATGCCCAGGAAATTGCCAGAAAATTAACAAGTGAAAACAGAGTTAGAAATTAATGAAAGTTTTCCCAGTGCAATTGCTACCTCCCCATCCTAATGAAGATTATTTATTCACTGAGTGGTAAAATGTGGAATCAAATTAAGTGATTTTCATCTGCCTTACACCACTCAGGCCAAGTGTCTGGTTGGATTATCTATCTCTTTATAAAATGACAGGAATGTGGGATCTTGAGCTTTTGAAACAACTCAATAGGGTCTTGACATTTATATGAATGTTTCATATAACCCAAACTATAATAAATTTATAATAAATAAACTTGAATAATGGACTCCCCCAGGGCTCTATGCTGGCTCCATCTCTATTTAATCTATACATCTCCGATATACCACCTACGCTATCAACAAAGTTCTCTTATGCTGATGACCTGGCATTAGCATATAGCCACAAGGACATCGATGCTACAGAAGGTGTACTTACAGCTGACCTTACAACTCTGAGTACATATTTCCATCAATGGAGGCTAATCCCAAGTATAAATAAAACAGTTACATCATGTTTCCACCTCAATAACAAATTGGCAAAAAGAGAACTCAATGTATATCTAAACAACAAACTGCTCCCATATGAGACAACACCAAAATACCTGGGGGTTACCTTAGACAGGACCTTGTCCTTTAAAAAACATATCCAGAACATGGCTGCCAAGGTTAACAGCAGAAATAACTTTTTACAAAAACTATGCGGAACAACTTGGGGAGTCTCAGCCCCAACTCTTCAATGTGCAGCCCTTGGGCTTTGCTACTCTGCAGCAGAATACTGTGCACCTGTATGGTTAAACAGCTCACATACAGGACTTATTGATATTCAACTTAACCATACGATGAGACTAATTACTGGGTGTATAAAATCAACACCTAGTCACTGGCTACCAGTTCTTAGTCATATACTTCCCCCGCATTTACAATGACAAGAAGCCCTTATTCGGGAGTACAGCAAGATCCTGGTAAATTCCTCTCTACCCATACATGGATGGGTATGACCTCTTAAGATGTCGATTAAAATCAAGAAATCCACCACTCTTGACAGTGTGTAAATTGATGGCTGACCATCAGAACATCACACAAAAGTGAACGGAGACGTGGAATAGCTGCACCCCCCAAGATGTCTCTGGGCACATTAGCCCTAGTAGTATACCTCCAGGATTTGGCCTACCCCGATACATGTGGGTGACATATAATAGAATTAGAACAACTCATGGGGTGTGTGCTGACTCCTTGCATAAATGGGGAAAGATACCTTCAGCACAATGTGATTGCGGGGCTCCTCGACAGACTATTCAGCATATAGTGAGGGAATGCCCTAATAGAAGATATCCAGGAGACTATAGGGACTTCCTCTGCACAACAACGGTAGCTACTGACTGGATCTCCAAACTTGATATTAAGCTTTGAAATGTTATTTCTGTTTTCCTTTTTAGGTTTTTCTTACTGTTTTAACTGTTTTTAATTTGTAAAAATGAAATGTTTTAATATTATGTATGACCAGCCATATGCTAAATAAATAAATATAATAAATTAAAATACCTTGCATTTTTATGGATACTTAGATACTGGTGGAAATTAACCTGAATAATATTTTTGGAGATAGCAGTAAAAGACAATCAAATGTTTGATTATAAATAACAAAATAATTTAATAAAATTTATTAAATTTAGACACTGCCCAACTCCAAATCAATTATCCAATCTAATGCTCAGATATATTATGAAAGGTCAGAGAATTCTCAGAGTTGCGATCTTAATGTATATCAAGGTCCTCAGGTTTGGGAAGGTTTCTCCCAAAGCAACATCATGTCCCCATTGTTCTTGTGTTGACATCATATAAATAAATGCCTATATAGGCAAGGCCATATAAGTAAGTGGACTCTTTAAATTTTAAGATTATGTAGATTGATTATAATCCAGTTAGAAAAATGGTTTCAGTCCAGCTCATCAGAATCCTTCAGCTTCAGCTCTTTTATGCACAGAGATACAGATTGGCTATTCTGATCCTCTGCTTCGGTACAGAATTTCATTCAAAGGAGTGATTCAACTGAACTTTCACCAAATCAAAGTGCTTCCCCAAAACTCCACACAGCAATAACAAAGAGATCAATATTTTAAGATTTCCTGCATTCAAATTCTTTAATACAACTATAACCAAAACCCTTTCAATCTGGAAAATGCAACACGATTATGCTTGCCAAAAAAGTAAAAAAAAATACTTACACTATGCAATAACTTGATCTTCCTAAGAGTGGCTAATCCCCAATCACAATCTTTCAGGAATAAAAATAACATTCAGAGAAAGATAGGAAGCGTAGATTATCAATTAATGAGATTTATTCAATCTCATTAATAAATAATAAATCATTAATAAAATTGTCTGTTCATCTGGTAATTTTTTTAATCAAAATAACAAAATATGTAATTGTAGAAGCAAAGAGTTGGCTTCAATATGAAATAGTTCATTCAACAATATTTGTTTAATAGATTTATACTGGAAAATATATCCCAATCAGACCTGATTCCTGAGTTGCTCACATATAGAAAGTGAAAGTTTTGACACCCAAGAAAACCATAAAGACTTAAAGTATATCCAGAATCAACTAGTTAGTTTACTGTAGCAATGTAAGTCAATCATGCAATATCCATAACATCATACATCAACATTAATTGATGATAAAGCACAGAAATTGTGATTTATACACATATCCACACATTAATTTCCTTTTCTAATCTAAATAGATCTATTGACCAACCTCCAGAGATGAGAGACACATATATGTCTGAAATGAGCACTAAATTAGTATTTATCCATTCATTAGACTAAAAGGCCAATCCTAGTAATTCATCTTCCAACTTTTCCCCACAAGTCAAAAAATAGGTTGGCTTATAGCCACTCTACAAGGTAGGTTGGCCCAAAGCCATTCAGTAGTCAGTGTGAATTTTATGCTTAATGGAATCATGAAGGGGGAATAGGGATAGTGTGTTAACTGATCCAGCCAATTAACCCTGAGTGGTTTAGTTTTAGCTGCATGTACACCCAGGTTTATCTGGGGCTAAACTAATTACTCCCTCCCAGGTCAACTGGCTCTGCATGAACCACCTACCTGAGGGTTAACTGTGTTCTCCAATGTCTTTAAACAAACAAACAACTGAGAGAGGCTTCATGAATACAGGAATTATATAAGTATTTTTGCCATTACAGTTTTGACCCTATGCTTGGCAGCATTGACCCCAATTGTGCCATTATGGGTTCTTTTTATCAGCAGCTCAGTCATCACTTAATCAGCTATGTTGGTTGAATATGGCAAGTGAGTTTCCATGTCCAAAGGTGGAGTAGAATTTCAATCTCTTTTAATCTGGGCAGGCTGTTATATAAGCCACATCAGATACTGGAACAGAATTGTATTCCTTTATTTATATTTGATTCTCAATCTCAATTATTTCCAGAGCAGATCTGAAATGAAAAATGGGAGGAAATGTGTCTCTCTTTGTGTGTAATTGGTTTGGCTAAAGTATGTAGCTATTAGGTAATGCCATCTACTCACTTTACATCACCAATTATTTAACATCAGTGAAACTCTAGCCTTCCTGAGGACAATACTCTTCACCCAGATACTACAGTATCCTTACTGCTTTTTTTATTATAACTGTAGTCAGATAAAACCTTCATCAATATGGTTTTATGTGAATTTATCCCCAAGAATACCAACAGCAAGCAAATACCTCAATTAACTGAATTATTTATTCTATACATTGTTAGCATGCTAAAGATAGCAACTGTATCTCTAGGCCTCAATTAAAACATCAAGAGTGCTATTTGTCTAACATATTTTCTCCAGATTCTTATTCTACTCCCACATGAGTTGTTCTGGACATTCATGGAACTCTGCCCTCTTCCAGCTGGGCTGACAGTCCTGCCTTTTGCATCTGTTCCTTGTGACAGTGGTAACAGGCGAACAGAAGCTATTTCAGGACCATGGCCAGCGTCTTTCTTAAACTTTGCAATCCAGGAAACTATGTACACATTGCTATTTCAGGGTTACATTAACAGCTGTGGATGCCAACAGAAAAATTGGAATCAGACTTGCCTCTTTCCTCTACAGAGAGATTCTGAATTGCGGCTTATATCGTACAAAAATAAGCAGAAAAGACTACACATACACACACCTGCAAAAAGGGAAATAATTCCTTCAAAGTGTGGTATACAATGGAAAGAAATATAAGACACTCTCCCATAGTAGACCAAACTAGATGTAGTCATATGTATCTCTCTTTAAATGTCTTTTTTTAAAAACCCAATTTCAAAAATTTGAAGATGTAGGTAAATAAGTAGGTAGCTAGGTAGGTTCAATTTTCTCAGTAAATAGAAGGTCCCTTGTTTTTTAAAAATTGAAAAATGGATAATAGGAGGGTTCAGTAGCTCACATAGACAGACACATACACACACAAATCCAATTCCTCTGTTTAGTTGAACATTGAAAGTTAGTTGTGGTAAAGCATTCATCTGGAATAGTTTCTGCTTTGTCCTCCATTTTTAGGTAGATCAAAATATTGCTACCACTTGACCTCCATTTATATGTTAAGCTGCCTGTGTACAAGTGGTGACCAGAATAATGGGTTTTTCATTTCAAAAATATCACATACAGACAACATTAGTGCACTAGTTTCAATTGAAGAATAGCTTTTTCAAAGTTTTAGCATATACAGAAATATCCATACGACAAAGAGAAAAATAGACAGATATAGCATCTGTCCAAAATGTGCTAAAATACAGCTCTCATCATCACTCACCAATAGCTGTACTAATGGGAACTATGGCTTAGCTGTACGTGGAGGGTCATTTACTGTCTATCCTTAACTACAGTGAGTAAGTAAGTAGTTTATTGAATAAGCCTCCAAACTATTTCAAGTACACTATGGATAACAATAAAATGTAATTCTAAACAATCATACCATTAAAATAGCTTAACCTTTATAACATAATAATTTTAAAGGGTTAATATAGTAGAATAGGAACTTAGCAGAGGGTTGGACTAGAAGACCTCCAAGGTTCCTTCCAACTCTGTTATTCTATTCTACTACACCTAGTCAAACTCCTAGGAAACTATTCCTTTCTCCCTGGCTCTGCCTTATCTGCAAAGATAGCAATTGCTATCTTTGGTCACAAACTGCATGATATCTTGTAGGAGAAAATTCAATTTTCTTTCAACCTTGCAGTTCCTTGTGTCATTAAGGAAAGTGAATAAATGATTATCCCTGTATTTAACATACAACTGGCATTCCAATATGTAATGTGTCAGATCTCTTTCCCCTCCCCCGCATAGAGTCTATACAATCTAGCACTGATACCTAGGAATCTGCATCATTACTGCATCATTGTACCATTTGCTTAAACAGAAACAGTAAAAGCTACACAATAATCTCTTTCCCTTTGAGAAGGATAGATTTTTTTAAACTGGATTTAATTCTTGCTAGCCATTTTGTAGACTTCGTAACCAAAAGAGCTGCTATGTCCATCTGTCTTTTAACATCTAATATTCTTTGATGGAAGATATTTTTTATATTGGTACTTGCATACATTTAAAGCCTCCATGCTAAAACCATACTGAATTGCCAGTTTTGAAAAATTGCACAACCAGGACTTGTCAGAGATTTTAACCATCTGCTCATGTAGACAAATCATGGGAAGCCTATCTTCACTCATTTGGATTAATTTGATCTAGTAATTAAACAGCCTAAAACAGAAACTTTTTCCCTACTGTGCAAGCTATCCAAGTTCAGCTCAGAAGCTTTGTGCTGGGAAAGCTCTCGACACTCCCAAAATGAAATAAAGAAAACAGTTTCGGATGTGCTCAATTCTCTTAGTTATAGTCAATTCTCACATTCCTACACTGAAAGTCAATATAGGCAATATCTGTATAAACTTTCATGACAGCTGTAAGTTAACCTTGGATATTTATAGCTGAGCAAACCATTCAAAAATTGAGCACATGCATTTCCTTTCAATTTGTTTCTCAGTATCTGAGGAATCTAGGTTCCTGCAGCTGAAAAAACTACCCAGATAAAGAAAAGATCTACCTTGCTCAATTCTATGGGAATTTAAAAATCACTTATTTAACTGCAGTATCCTATTAATCATGCATTAGTCATTGTCTACTATATGTACTAGTAAAAGCATAGGCTTTTCAACTACTATAACAGAGCCCAATAAATGTGTACATATACTTTTTAAAGAGGAGTGCTCTCTATTGAAAGACTGTGATGGAAAGGACCCTAAAGACCTTAAGGACAGGGAGATCTAGTAGGGAGATCATGATGTAAAATGGCTATAAAGCACAATTCAAAATTAGACCAATGCATCTAATAAGCAAGAAGGCTGGTTCGGAGAACTTACTATAACCAGCTGAAAGACAAGCAAAGGGAGCTTGCCTTTTAGCTTTAAGCATTTCGTTGAACTTGTGTGATCACAATATGAATGTTATGTATCTAAAAAAGGATGTCCCTTAAGAAATTCTAGATGTTGCAAGATAGAGACTTATGAAAGCTTTAACCCTGTACAAGCATCATCAACAATGTTCATCTTCTCCAACCTACAAATAGTCACCCTGATGTTTTCTTTTGTGGTTTTGTTTTGGGGTGTGGTGGAAATAAATTAAGAGATAGTAAGAAAAAGGGTAGGGACTGAAATGTGCTTTAGAATATAAGAAGCCCAGAGATCAACTTAAATTATTAAGGCCCAGAGTTCAACATAAATCATTTCAAGGAAGTATACTCATCAGTTATACCATACAACCCATTAGATATGTTACTTAGTGAGGCTGTGCTCTCAAAAATAATTCAGAAGAAGTGCTTCAGACTTCATACAAGCACAGCACCTCTCTGGCATTCATGAAAGCAGTCTGACCTTTTTTTCCAGGCTTTTATTCTAGCCTGAAACAATGGTGCTGTGCTTTAAGGAAACCATTCATCAAAGTTAATGCAACTCTTAAAAGTTCCATGGAAATATGAAAGCCTGCTTTAGTAAACAGCGGAGAGTTGCTGCGCTTCGAAGCATTTTTCCCTGAATCGTTTTCAAGCATGTATGCTATTATTCGGTATCCCAGCCAAAACATATATAAAGAATAGTAAATAGAATCTGAAAAGATAGGCACGCCGCATTTGCCCTAAGGTCAATTGGGCTTTATCACTTGAATTCATCCTTTTGTTCCATTAGTTTCAGCTCGTACTAAGTCAAAAGCACTTTTCTGTACCAGCGTAAAGCATCCCTGTTTGGAAGTTAGATCAATGTCTATAATAAAGTGGGGAAAATCTGTTTTCTTCTGGAGTCATGAGATGTTACAGAGCAACAGTGATAGGGAGTTTATTGCCTTCCTATTCAAACTGGTGAGTTTCCTAAATGCAATTTGTAGGCCATTGTATGTCATTGGGCTAGACCAGTGGTTCTCAACCTTCCTAATGACGCGACCCTTTAATACAGTTCCTCATGTTGTGGTGACCCCCAGTTCATTAAAGTTTCCTATGATTTACCATTCTCTGTGTTGTTTCTGATGGTCTTAGGCAACACCTGTGAAAGGGTCATTCGACCCCCCAAAGGGGTCGCAACCCACAGGTTGAGAACCGCTGGGCTAGACAGACTCAGTGCTGGAGTAGATGAGCTCTAGCCAAATCCAGCAAGAGTTCCTTTTTTTTTTTTGGCTACCTGATAACATCACAAAGAACCAACCCCCCCCAAATTTGGACTCTGATACAAAAAGCATTCTTCTCACAGTCCCGTAATTTTTTCCCTCCCACTTTTAGTAAATTTACTAGATATGTACCATTGTAATATGACCATGTTCTTTATATGATTGAGATATCTGCAAGAAAAAGAAAATGTTATTTTTGGACTCGAGTATAGAAACCCTGTTCCTATGTTTAGGGAGACTATTACATATGGAGAGATCAGAATATGCCTCCCCCCACCCCATCTCCAATATTCTGTTCTGTTCTAAGCTGCTTTTGTGCCTTCCAATTTCATATCAAAAGATATCAAAAAAAAATTCACAGACACCACATCTAGAAGCTAAAGACAGGGGCAGTAGCAACAACTAAGAGCCGAGGTGGCGCAGCAGTTAGAGTGGGATATTGCAGGCCACTTTAGCTGACTATGATCTGCAGGTCAGCGGTTCAAATCTCACCGGCTCAAGGTTGACTCAGCCTTCCATCCTTCCGAGGTAGGTAAAATGAGGACCCAGATTGTTGGGGGCAATGTAAATATACATTGCTTACTGGTGTAAACCGCTTACAGAGTGCTTGCACTGTGAGGCGGTATATAAATGTCACAAATAAATAAATAAATAAATAAATAAATAAATAAATAAATAAATAAATAAATAAATAAATAAATAAATAAATAAATAAATAAATAAATAAATAAATAAATAAATAAATAAATAAATAAATACCCTGTTTCCCCCAAAATCCCCTGACAATAAGCCCAATCGGGCTTTTGAATTCATGGCAATAAGGCCAAGCGCTTAATTCAGGGTTCAAAAAAATATAAGACAGGGTCTTATTTTCAGGGAAACACAGTAGCAATAGCACTTTGACCTATATACAGCACCCAGATTGTTGGGGGCAATATGCTGACTCTCTAAACTGCTTAGAGAGTCAGCATATTGCCCCCAACAATCTGGGTCTTCATTTTATGACCTTGAAAGGATGGAAGGCTGAGTCAACCTTTAGCCTGTGAGAATCAAACTGCTGGCAGTTGGCAAAATTAGCCTACAATACTGCATTCTAACCACTGTGCCACCACGGCTCCTAATTCTCTTTATTCCATGTATAGAAGAGAAAGTTCCAAAAAGTAGCATCAGATATATGATGATCACACAACACATAATACAATTAGTTTCAGAGAGAGAATGCTATACACAAGCTAAAAAGACATGCAAGGCAAACATTAGCCTAAGAGAAGGCAATGCCTAAAAGAAGACTGCCCCCACTGCAAAGAATCATTGATATACAACTTTAATTAGTTGTGCCATGCAATAAAGAGCATTCTATACTGCAGCACGATGACAAAATGCACAATGAATAGCAGAGGTCTTTTCAATGGATTTTTTTAAAAAACATAATGCTTGAAGGAAAGTTGTTTGTATTTTCTTTGGGCCTGGTTCAGTTTAGTTCTGATCATTATATTAAATGGGATAACCAAAGTTCAAGCAAGCCATTTAATTGGCAGAAATAGTGCCAAATAGAAATAATGCACGTTCTGCATTAGCGGTATAACATTAAAATGTAAGTTGCAAATAAGAGAAACCTGGAAACGTGTTGTGCAAAACTGGCAGAGATACAGGCAAAACAATTTGCCTCAATAATCTCTTTCAAATGGGGTTGTGTTCAGTCTGTCCTAGAGCCAAGAGTAGACAAGAAGTTGGTTAGAAAATATTATGCAGGAGTTCAAGTCTGCTGAATATGAAACCTTATTTCCATGATGTTGAAAGATCTCCCAGACATTATTTCACAAGACACTGACTGCAACTTTTGAGAATTTCTCGAGGGTGAAGCCTTGAGGTAGAGAAATATTGTCTCCTTTTAAAGAGAAGGCAATCTTCATCTATCGACTTCAATTAACACCTCAACACCCTTAGTCATGTGAAAACTAAATGTGATATTTCCAAAGATGACTGGCCAAGCCAATTGGCATCGAATAACTTGGCACCTGCTGCACAAATATGTGCAGGCACTGCAGTTGTTGCACTACTTACTTTAGGTTTGTGCAGTTCACACTTAACATTGGGCTTCAGCAGTGCACTTTCTTTTGTAGTTTAGGATTGACAGCTCTTATGGAGTCTCATAACATCACACAAGGTAGGGAGGTTTTGTTCCAGCATTTCCCAAGGGGTTGTGTCTATGTCAAATGACTTCAGGGAGGCCTTTAATGTGTCTTTGTAGTGTTTTTTCTGCCTTCCGTGTGAGTGTTTTCCATCAGAGAATTCCTTGAAAAGGAGTTGCTTGGCTACCTGCTCATCCAGCATACAGATGACATGACCTGCCCTCCGGGTCTGTGCTCTTATCAGCAATGTGTGGACCGATGTAGTCATTCTCTAGAGAGAACTTCCGTGTCTTTATCTAGCCACCTGATACCTAATATTCTGCAAAGACAAGTCATGCCGAAATGATTGAGCTGTCTTAACATGCCTTTGGTACATTGTCCGTGTTTCACAAGCAGACTGAAGGGTAGTGAGTAACATGACTCCGTAGACCTTCAGTTTTGTGGCTGGACTAATTCTTTGCAATTCCCACATAATGCAACAGTCTCCTGAAAGCAGAAAATTCCTTTGCTATTCTGCAGTTAACTTCTGTATCAATGGTCACTGCTGGAAAGAGGGTGCTGCCAAGGTAATTGAATTGGCCCACTGCCTGTAGTTTCTGTCCTCTAATTGTGATTTTTGGACACTATGTTTGGTACATGAGGACCAAGCTGGTGCATAACTTTAGCCTCTTGAATATTGATGGTGAATCCAAAGTTGTCATAAACCATAGAGCATTTGCCCTGGAGAAAATGACTCCTGATGGCGCAGTGTTAAGGTGCACTATTGCAGTCTAGAGTTCGATCCTCATGGGGTTCAAGGTTGACTCAGCCTTCTATCCTTCCAAGGTTCATAAAATGAGGACCCAGATTGTTGGGGTAAATATGCAAATAATATTTCTACATTGTAAACCACTCAGAGTGCTGTAAAGCACTATGGGGCAATATATGTCTAAATACTATCGTTATTGCTATTTATCCATACTAACTTGCATCCCTGGCTATGAATCAGCATTAAGGGTGGAGTCATTGGCAAAGAGAAAAGCTCCCAGAGCAGGTTTCTTTATTTTGGAAAAGCTTGAAGCCTCTTCAGGTTGAAGAGCTTCCCAACCACTCTGTATTTAAGGTTAATTCCAGCAGCAGTGTCCTGAAAGGCATAATTCAGCATGGCAATAAACATCATGCTGAGCAATGTGGGACCCAGCACATAGCCCTATTTAGTACCATTGGTGACTGGGAATGCCTTAAAGGATTCTCCTCCATCCAGCACTCTGGCCATCATGCCAACATGGAGCTGCCATACCATCTGAATGAATTTGTTGGGGCAGCTGAACTTTTATGTGATCCTCAGGTAAAGGTTTTCATCAGGTCAACAAAAGTTGTATAGAGTTTATGATTTTGCACCTGACACTTCTGAAGTTGGCAAGTGGCAAATGTCATGTCAATAGACTCACAACTTTTGCAAAAGCCACACTGACAACAGGCCCAGCTCCAGATGAATAACCACATGATATAGCAGAATTCTTGCAATAATTTTTCCTGTGATGGAAAGCAGCCAAATTCCTTAGTTGTTGCTTACTTGTTGATTATCCTTCTTCTTGTAAAGGTGAATAATGGGTGCATCATAGGAATGGATACATGTGTCTGAAAAACTAGAATAACTTGGTGAGTTTCTCTGTAAATACCAGATCATTGTAGATTACTGCAGGTTTGATGTCTGCCCTTGGGGCTTTGCCGCTGGATAGCTTTCATGATTTTAGCTACTACTGGTAAAATGTCAAGAAAACTACAGGTTGTAATTTTGATTCAGATATTAATTGGACTTAGGTCAAACCCTGAAGGCCAGGAATATATTGGAAAATATTGATGAAAACCACTCCCTTTAGACAAACTTTTAAGCCTATGAATACTTACAGTAGAAGGGGGAAGGGACTTACTTTTTTAAAATTACGTTGTTGTACTTTATAATTGATTTTGTGCCTGTGTCACTTACTGGGATGGGTTATCACCATCTCAAATAACCACTTAAGCAATTTAAAATAATCAAAGTACTTAGGCCACTTAACATTTTCTAACCTTTCGAATACTGCACAAAAGCAACCTTTGTTGTTTTCAAACTGGGAGATAATAAGTGCACATTCTTAAGAAGGTAGTGTGCAAGACATAGTATTTTGTTGTAGCAATATTAAAAGTTTCTCACAGTAATTTGCTTGCTTTCTTCTCTTCCACAAATTAACAATTCCCACCATTTCTATCAAGTCTTAAAACTCTGCTTTTCCTTACAGAATGACCAGTAACTGTTATTAAACCTCTTTTTATTTCTCAATTACCACTCCAAATATAGCCCCTTTATTAATCTCCAAGAAAGCAAAAGGAGACATGTCCTGTGGCAATAAAGCTGATATTTATTTATTTATTTATTTATTAGTGATATTTATATACCGCCTCATAGTGCAAGCACTCTCTAAGCGGTTTGCACCATTAAGCAATGTATATATTTACATTGCCCCCAACAATCTGGGTCCTCATTTTACCTACCTCGGAAGGATGGAAGGCTGAGTCGACTCTGATCCGGTGAGATTTGAACAGCTGAACTCAAATGATCATAGTCAGCTAAAGTAGCCTGCAGTACTACTCTATATTATGTGTCATGCATGGGGTTTAGGCTTCTCCCTCTTCTTTCCTTTCTCCTCAGTTGCCCAATTAGTCTCCATTTTGATAAAGTGGAGTTTTAGGCAATATTACTAGTATAATTTGGCTTTTTAAATTGCCCTTCTCTGGTTAACTCTGGCAATACATGCAGTAAGGATAGGATAGGATAGGATAGGATAGGATAGGATAGGATAGGATAGGATAGGATAGGATAGGGTAGGGTAGGGTAGGGTAGGGTAGGGTAGGGTAGGGTAGGGTAGGGTAGGACAGGGCAGGGCAGGGCAGGGTAGGGTAGGGTAGGGTAGGGTAGGGTAGGGTAGGGTAGACTGGACTAGGACTAGGACTAGGACTAGGACTAGGACTAGGACTAGGACTAGGACTAGGACTAGGACTAGAATAGAATAGAATAGAATAGAATAGAATAGAATAGAATAGAATAGAATAGAATAGAATAGAATAGAATAGAATAGAATAGAATAGAATAGAATAGAATAGAATAGAATAGAGATTTTTTTACTGGCCAAGAGTGATTGGACACACAAGGAATCAGTCTCTGGTGCATACAAGCAACAAAGTGATAAATCATAAATAATAAGATACAATCATAAATAATTTATTTATTTATTTATTTATTTATTTTGGTTTTCTTATATGCCGCCCAACTCCCGAGGGACTCAGGGCGGCGTACAGCAAAGAGAAAATACAAGAACAACCAACAATAAACATTGCATTAAAATCAAATATAAAAATTAAAAATTTAATATTAAAAACCATCTAACAACCAGACATACCCGGGGGAGAGCTCAGATGGATTAGGCTCTACCCCCAGCCTGCAGGAAAAGCCATGTCTTGACGGCTTTTCGGAAGGCCAGCAAGGTGGGGATGGTTCGGGTCTCTGGAGGAAGTTGGTTCCAGAGCGCGGGGCCCGCCACAGAGAAGGCCCTCCCCCTAGGGCCCACCAGCCGGCATTGCTTGGCTGACAGGACCTGGAGGAGGCCAACTCTGTGGACCCTAACCGGTCGGAGGGAAGTATGAGGCAGAATGCGGTCCCGGAGATAGCCTAGTCCTAAGCCATGAAGGGCTTTAAAGATGATGATCAACACCTTGAATTGGACCCGGAGATCGATGGGCAACCAATGCAGCTGGCGGAGTATAGGTGTCACGTGGGTGTACCTTGGCACACCCACCACAGCACGCGCAGCCGCATTTTGCACCAACTGAAGTCTCTGGATACTCTTCAAGGGTAGCCCCATGTAGAGCGCATTGCAGTAGTCCAAGCGGGAGGTGACAAGGGCATGAGTGACCGTGAGTAGAGCCTCCTTCTCCAAGTATGGCCGCAACTGGTGCACCAGGTGAACCTGTGCAAAGGCCCCCCTAGCCACAGCTGTAAGATGATGGTCCAATTTTAGCTGTGGGTCTAGGAGGACCCCCAAGTTGCGGACTCGATCCAAGGGAGTCAGTTTCGCTCCCTCGAGAACCAAGGAGGGACAGTTGTCATAGTCCTTAGGAGGCAATATCCAAAGCCACTCAGTCTTGTCGGGGTTGAGTCTGAGTCTGTTCCTCCCCATCCAGATCCTAACGTCGTCCAGGCACCGGCACATTACATCAACTGCCACACTGAATTCAGATGGGGTGGTGATGTACAGCTGGGTGTCATCAGCGTACTGGTGAAAACACACCCCATGTCTGCGGATGATCTCCCCCAGCGGTTTCATGTAAATGTTAAACAGGATGGGCGAGAGAACCGACCCCTGAGGCACCCCGCATAACAGGGGCCTAGGGGACGATCTCTGCCCTCCTGTTAACACCGACTGCATCCTATCGGCGAGATAAGAGGAGAACCACTGCAAAACGGTGCCTCCCACTCCCAACTCGCCAAGACGATGCAGAAAGATACCATGGTCGATGGTATCGAAAGCCGCTGAGAGGTCAAGTAGCACCAGGATGGAGGAATTTCTCCCATAAGATGCAATCATAAATAATAAGATACAATCAACAAAGTGATAGTCATAAGATACCAATAGGAATAGGTAATAGGAAAGATGAGAAGGATAATAGTAATACAGTCCTACTATGTAGTTAGATATCTATTCTCTGGCACTGATACACTCCCATCTTAACCAAATGACCAGCAAGTGAAGGATCACTGGATGTTCCGATTCACTTGAACCAGGAGAGACTGTTCTATTTTAGCTGAAGTCGCAAGATCTCTATCTTGACAACAAATCAGTGGTGGGTTCCTACCGGTTCAGCCTGGTTCGGGCAAACTGGTAGCAGCGGTGGTGGGAGGCTCCACCCACCCGGCAGAACATCATCACAGAGCTTCTGCGCATGCTCCTGCACACTCCCGAACCGGTAGCAAAGGTACGTGAAACCCACCACTGCAACAAATGGCTATGAATATATTATGTCAATGAAACCGGTCATTGCTCAGTTATACATGTTGGACAGATTAGCTGATTTTTAATTGATGTTACTTTCCTATATGAAAATTCTAGAACCATTCTGTTTAGTTCCTACATTAATCTGTGGTTTTTAATGTAAAAATATAGAAATTAAATATGTTTTCAATAGGCATGATACAAAATACATATGCCCTGATATCATTGTCTCTCAAACTACGCATTTCTGAATGTATTGCTTTCCAAAGTGGCGTTTTCTGAGCTTAGTTCAGAGAAAAGTGAAATCCAAAGCATAATCATTTTCCACCCTGCACACTAATTTAGCTGATATGGATCAATTCATAGAACACTTCACAAAGAACACATTTCTCAAGCATGCCATTAAAAATACTACCTGATCATCACCCAGTGGAAATATTCTTCAAAGTAGGAACTTTTTCCATTAGAGTGGGCAGAAAGAAGCAAATCAGAGTACAACCTCACAGCTAGCGATCCATAAAACAGGGATGAAGATCTTCTGGCTTTACATGTTTCAAGTGGCCTCCCAGCTGGCCTTCTGAAGCAAAACACTCCCTTCTCTCCCATTGCTTTTTCTTTTCTCATAATGGCTCTGCTTTATTCAGTCTTCTTGCTTACCCACCAAAACTGACTGAAGTCATTCCTGCCCATGTTCCTGTGGGGACATCAGAAGGATTCATTTTATTTTGACTGTGGTGCTGCTGCTTCCTTTCTCAAAGGGGAAGATCAAGAAATGGGCAAAGCATAGCGATGGTGGAATGATGATGGGGATAGAGTGAGGTCTAGCTTGCCGGAATAGGTATGTTGACTGGATCTGGCCCATCACCTGGATCCATTTTGTCACCCAGATGCACCCAATTTCCAGAAAGCTTAATTCTCACCTCAGTGCTGGCACAAGAGACAATTTCTCCACAACACTTCCCCTTAAATATAGAATGCATCTTGGAAAATAAGGAGCTGCAAAAGGGATTGCATCCCTGAAATTCCCCTCCAGCCCAAGCACTGAAATCCTGACAAAGAGTGCTCAGAGATACATTCTCTCTGCAAGTAAGCCCATTACGAGATTTTCATAACTTTGCCCATGACGATTAATGCAGTCTTAATAAGACTCTTATCAGTATGACTCAGTGAATAACTAACAAGAGATGAATCTGCTTTAATTGGTGTCTCATTTTCTTTCCATTTGTCCTTCGGTAGGCATTAAGAACCTGACCCCAGGCGCTCCACAGTGCAAGCAAGCTGTTCACTCTTCTTCTCCTGCCTGCTTTTTACTCCAGGGGAACCATAGCATTGCCTATTGCTTACCATAAACCCACATTCTTCCAGTTTTCAGTCAAACAGGAATGCCACTTCCACAGAGTAGTATCTCCACACTGACACATTCACTACGGTTTCTCAATTTTTATGACATCATTTGTCAAGTATAAATATATAATAATAATAATAATAATAATAATAATAATAATAATAATAATAATAATAATAATAATAATAATAATAATAATAGTAATAATAGTAATAATAGTAATAATAGTAATAATAGTAATAATAGTAATAATATTAATATGATGAAACAATTGATCATATCCTCAGCGGCTGCAAGAAAATCGCACAGACGGACTACAAACAGAGGCACAACTACGTGGCCTAGATGCTTCATTGGAACCTATGCCACAACTACCACCTACCAGTGGTAAAGAACTGGTGGGATCATAAACCTGAGAAAGTAGTTGAAAACAAACATGCCAAAATACTTTGGGACTTTCGAATTCAGACTGACAAGTTTTTGGAACATAATACGCCAGACCTCACGATTGTGGAAAAGAAAAAAGTGTGGATCATTGATGTCGCCATACCAGGTGACAGTCGAATTGATGAAAAACAACAAGAAAAACTTAACCGATATCAGGACCTTAAAATCGAATTACAACGACTCTGGCATAAACCAGTACAGGTGGTCCCAGTGTTAATCGGCACACTGGGTGCTGTGCCAAAAGATCTTAACCGGCATTTGAAAACAATAAACATTGACAAAATCACGATCTGTCAGTTGCAAAAGGCCACCGTACTTGGATCTGCGCGCATGGGAAGTGTTCGACTTGTGATATAGTGATACGAAATCCAGCATATAAATCTCGTTTGCTGTGTATTACATTTTTGTGAATAAATAATAATAATAATAATAATAATAATAATGATGATGATGATGATGATGATGATGATGATGATGATGATGATGATGATGTTAGACTTGTGATATAGTGATACGAAATCCAGCATATAAATCTCGTTTGCTGTGTATCACATTTTTTGTGAATTATTATTATTATTATTCCTGTCATGATCATTAGAATTAGGCCAGATTGGGCCTTATACAGTCCAGTCCTTAGAAACCAGGATCTGCCACCCTCAAGACCATTGACCTCCCACTGAGGTTGCACACATAACCCATAGTTTCCTTCCGCCACCAGTTGGGTGCCCTCTAAAATATCTTTGCTTTCTCTGCTCAAAATTCCAACAATATATGTGTTGTAATATGTACATGTATATTGACAACAAGGTTTGGCTGGAGTCTGGTGTGGTAATTCAGAAAATAGTCTGCTTCTCCTTGGTCCAAATAAGTTGTGGCAACTTATTTCAACTTGGAGCTCAAGTCATTCAGATTCAGATTTTATTTTTAAGGGTAACTCCAATTAATTAGAAACAACTGGGATTTTTTTTTCCCATAAAAGGGGATGATGTTTGCAACCAAGCGGCAGAGGTGAATCCTGCCAGACAAGAGCAGAGAAACTGAATCTAAGCTGCTTTAAATTCATATTTCTGGAGGGGAAAAGGAGAATACTTTTAACTTTTTTGCAGGGACAGGATTTACAAAAAACATTTCCTTTCTGTAGAAATAAATCTTTCTACAGATTTATAAAAATAAGTTTTTAAGACATAGTCTTTATGAATTTGGGATGGTATAAAAATAAAACCTTAAGCCTCTCTTTTTTGTTTAATGGGCAATGCCAAAGAAACAGCCAACAGTGCAGAGATTTTCTTTAATAGGAAAATCCCAAATTAGAGAAGATTAAGCCCAGAGGTTTTAGAGCAAGACCCATTTGCATTCACGTACATTTTTTAAAAACCACTGGAACGTTCTACAACTTTTTTGTCTGTAGAGAGAGTTAGATTATAATTTCAAGCAAGAATCCCTTCCAGGAAGGATTGGGATAGATAGGACCTGATTAACCATTCCCTCTGATCTGACAGGCATTCCACACAAATACACACACACACACGCACACATACACAAATGATACATCTCCACGTTTGAGAATGATAAAATGTAGAAAAGGATCCACTCATAAAAAATGCATTATGTTCTTCAAAGGAGGCCCACTTCCGCTACTAGTATATGGGAATATTCAACCAGCTGTGAAAACAAAACTGTTTCTGACAGGAAATCTTGTAAAGTTTTTTTTAAAACTCATACCATTTCAGCTAGATTTTAATATCTGATTAGCTTAGTTCCTTTCCTTGTTCTCTCCTTCACAAGAGCCATTAAGAACATCATAAATGCATCCTGGGTGTTTTGACACATATACATACCGAATATATCATCCAACAGCTAAACGGAAAAGAATCTACGATTAGTCAAGCAGCAGGTTACAGAGAAAGTGCAAGATGACATTTTGAAAAGCTAATGGTAAATCCATTCTCTAAACCTGGTTACAAGAAATTGTAGCCTACCTGTCCACACTGTAAGATTACTCATGTGGTTGCGACTGCACCTTCATGCATATTAATCTATATACATTTTTTATAGGGGAGGATAGAATGCGATAGGCAGCAAATGTGTCACTAGCCAAATATACCACGCAGCACATTATGCATCACATCAATGCCCTCAGAACAGTTGCTGCTAATAGCAGCACATGATTCGTCCTGTGACTTTAGAGAGGGGGAAAAAACAGGGAGGGGGAAGAGAAAGGGAGAGGAGGAGAGAGGGAGAGAGGCAAAAGTGAACATTTTATTTCCTATTATTTCAAAGGGTAAAATGAAGCTCTAAGCCTCATCACCACAGCTTAAAGGTCAATGGCAGCATGAAGGGAAATTTGCATTCTTTTCATTTTTAACATGCTAGGGGATAAATCAGCTGCTATAATCGCTATTGCAAAAATGGAGCGAGTTGTTTCTCCCCCACTCCCAGAAATAATGCCAACTCCTCAGGTGGGAAAAGAATGGTGTTGTGTTTTTTTCCCTGATCACACTTTAATTCTCCAGTTATGCGGGAACAAAATACTTTAATTAACATCATGTAGTAAGCCAAGGAATTGTAGAAATGAAAGAACTCTTACAATAATTTAGCATCTAATCCAGGAACCTCATCCCCACTACCTGAAAATAGCACTCACCTGTGCTAACAAAACCTTGGATGAAAATACTTATTTATGAAAAGCCCTTTTTAAATTTAGAAACAAGGGTTCAATTAAATTGTCCAACCATCCCATCAAGAACTGAAAATGGAAGACAATATTTTTCAGCCTGAAGCAACATTTGGTATCCAGCCAATAACTGGAGGCCTCATGAACACATAACTCTCTATCTCCCAGTAAGGTACGTATCAGGGGCGGGTTGCTCACTTACCTTGCTGCCGGAGCCATGCGCGCGCATCTCCATGCTTCGGGGGTGCACGCACTTGCTACGCGCGCGTGCCCCCTCGCACGATTTTGCTTCTGCGCATGCGTGGAGGCAAAATCTCACCGAAATCTCGCGCGCGCATCTGCTCGTGAGATTTTGGCGCGATTTTGCTTTCACGCATGCACAGAAGCAAAATCGTCCGAAAATCACAGGCAAAAATGGCGACGTGCCAGGTTTACTGGCAGAGAGGGCTCCGGAGCGGTTGCAAAATCCACAGCTCCCTACCGGAGCTGCGTATCGGACAGCTCCGGCAGGAACCTACCTCTGGTACGTATGTAGTTCAGAGGTGGATGGACTGTGTTTCCCCATGGCATAAAATAAAACCGAAAATATATGTTCTAAGTAAATAGGTTTATTATAAAAGTAACAATATAAATGATTACATCCTACAGATAGAAAAATATGTCCAGACAGACACAGGAACAGCAAGAAGAGAGAAAATGAACAAAGAAACAGAAACTACACATGCGCAGTAAATCAGGCACATCATGAGACTGTGTTGACATTAGATAACAGTATGACCAAACTACCGTAAATCTCAAACTGAAAGCACAGCTGACAAACAAACAAAAACGCAATGACATCTACCCTCCCAGTGAACCACTGGTACCAAAAAACGTTGCTCTTCATAAGGGCAATTGAGAGTGGGGAATCAACAAACCTTCCTCGTTTAGGAATACTGCTTAAGATCACTATTTTCCAGCTGGCAATGGCAATGGGGAAGCAGTCATGGGTCTATGACAATTCACCACGGCCATCTCACCACAGGACAACTCACTGCAGGACAAGAGTTACACTAATAACAAAGAAATGGTGGAATAGAATCATTGAAGAAAGGATGCAAAAGGAGGGACAAAATGAAATGTGAATGGTAAAAATTAAAATAATTTTTATTTATTTGAAATAATTAAACAGAATTGTTAAATGGTCCCATAACAATTTAACATTGAGTTGGCCATGGTGAGTTGTCCTGCACCAAGTTGCCCATGACGAGTTGGCCGCAGTAAGTTTTCCGCAGCAAATTGACTATGGCAAGTTGTCCCATTCCCAGCAGCCATCTTGAAATTTTATTTTATTTATGTATGAAAATTAGAATGCAGTATTGCAGACTAATTCTGCCGACTGCCAGAAGTTTGAACTGACCAGCTCAAAGTTGACTCAGCTTTCCATCCTTCCAAGGTCAGTAAAATGAGAACCCAAATTTTGGGGGGCAATACGCTGACTCTATAAACTGTTTAGAGAGGGCTGTAAAGCACTGTGAAGTGATATATAAATCCAAGTGCTATTGTTATTGCTATACAGCCACCCAATTCACTCTTAGTGATCCCAGACCTTAGAAGGACAAAGCCCCAAATAAAAAACAATAATCCACTCCACCCTATTCCCCCTGGCAATAACAATCACATGAGCTACTTGATGGGCTCTATATCGCTTTAAAGTCCCTAGGCCTGTTAGCAGAATCATGTTTTCAGGACCTTGTGAAAGAGCGTCAACATGGAGGGTAATCTTATCTCTATAGGGATGATGTTCCATGGACACCCACCCCCCAAAAGCAGGGGATAAGGGCCAGGCCTCTCACTTCCTATCAGCACTGAGGGTGACCACAGAGGAAGGAAGTGAACTAGAACAACACAGTGCCCCTCACTCCCAACCCAAAGCTGCTCCAGGATACCAAGGTCGATGGTATTGAAGGCTATGGAGAGATCAACTAGAGCAAGGATGGATGCACTACCTCCATCCTGCTCCCACCAGAATTATCAAAAAGTGTGACCATATGGAGGTCTGAACCCTGACTGTAAAGGATCCAGATAATCCATTTCATTTAGGAAGCTCTGGAACTGCTGTGTAATCACCTTCTCAACAATATTCCCCATAAAAGAAAGATTGGAGATAGGATGAAAATTATCCAATAGGATCTTAAGAATAAGGTGACCACAACTTCTTTAAAAAGCATGGACATCACCACCCCTCTCTCCCAGGAAAAATTAATGACCCCCAGAACTCACTTGCCTGCCACTTCCTGGGAAACTTTCACAAGCCAGGAGAGGCATGGATCTAAAGCACAGATGCTTGTACTCATAATCCTTAGGTTTGGTCCACTTCCTCAGGTGCAAAGTGTCACACCTTCCAAGATAGCTAGGCAAGAACCTGTCCCAGGTACCTCCACCAGACCAGCAATCATGCCAACATCTAATTGGGAATGAATCCGAGTAATTTTGTCTTCCATGAAAATCAGTGAATTTCTCAGCACACCCTATTAGGTAGACCTCTCTATCTACCTGAACAATTAATGCAGAAAAGTACTTATACTTCATCACCTAAATCATCACAAGATAGGCTTCAATAGCAGGTGTTATCCACGTTTAATCAAGTCTTCCACCAGTGGCACTCTGATGTATTTTCATGTATTTCATCCAGGGGTAAAATGCTACCGGTTCGGCCCGGTTCGGGCGTACCAGTAGCGGCGGCCGCAGGTGGTTCGGGGAGCCGGTAACAGTGGCAGAGCGAGGCTCCGCCCACCCACCTGGATGTCACCATTTTCTTTTTTTAACCCTCTGCGCATGCGCAAAGGCTTTTGTGCATGTGCAGAGTGTGAAAAAGTGTGTGTGACGGTGGCGCGTGCAAAGCACGTGCTTCCAAACCAGTAGGGAAGGTAAGTAGATTTCACTGCTGATTTCATCCCTCTCAATTCCTCATATACCACAGGAGATTATGAAGTGTAGAGGTTAGGAAAGGTCCATGGTCACAATCCTATCCAGAGCCTTCACCTTCCTATTCCAAGTGGCAGCTAGGAGCACAGCAAGATTATCTCGCTGAAAGGGGGGGTACAGCTCTAGAGAAACTCATAACCACCAGACTGTGATCTGACCATGACAGGAGACCAAAACATAGGTCCACCAATTCCAGATCACATAGGTACTGCTCTGACAAGAACACAAAGTTGGATGTGTGAACACTATTCCTAGTTGGGCCCTGGGTGATCTGGAGCAGGCCCATGGAAGTCTTGGTTTCCATGAAATCCTGAACTACCTCTGACCCCACCATCAGGAATGGCAGATTGAAGTCCCCCAAAACTGTAAGCAGCCCTCCAGTGAGGACCAGTCACCTGGGTAGGGTGGCTGGTACAGCAGCAGCAAAATCCCATCTGATCTCTCAAGTCTAAGAAAAGTGACATCTCACAATCAGGCACTTATGGAGCCATGCCTCTGGAGACTGTCAGAAATTATCTGATTCTCAGACACAACCCTGGCCTGGCTCTGTAGTCTAGGCTGATGCCATACTCGATAACCAGCTGAGCACATTTGTGAGAGAGCAACGTCTTCCTCTGGGCCCTGTCAGGTCTCCATGATACAAATCAGATCATTCTTCTTTGCACGAATCAAATCAGTAATGCCTAAAGGGGAGCTGAGAAGGCACAGAGAAAGCTCTCAGATACCCCTTTCCTAGGAACTTTAAAAATTGCCTTTTTTATGACTTCCACAAAAGGAAAGCAGAGTTGTGCAGTGAAGCCACTTTAATTGGTTCCCATATCATAAGAAATCAAAATATATCATATTTTTTGGAGTATAAGATGCACCTTTTTCCCCCCTAAAAGAGGCTGAAAATTTGGGTGTGTCTTATACTCACTTTTTCGAAGCTTTTTTTTCCAGCCCTAACAAGGTGCTAATGATCTTCCCGGCTTGCAGGATTTTTTCATTGCTACTTCCTCCGAAGAAGTTTTTTTTCCAGCCCTAAGTCTTTGCAGGCTTGTTTTCATTGCTATTCCCTCTGAAGAAGATTTTTTTCAGCCCTAACCAGGGGATAAAATAATGTGCTGAAGCTGACCGGACTAAGGACGCTAGCCAGATGAATACCTGGTAGGTAGATTTTTTCCCCTATTTTCCTCCCCCAAAACTAAGATGCATCTTATACTCCGAACAATACGGTAGTTTTCTTTGTGGCATAACAAGTTGTGTGAGCCCTGCTATCATGCTTTATTTTTTTTTAAATCACAATTAAGCGAATGAGCTGAGTTCAACCTGGGATCACAGTCTATTACCACCTACTGTAATAGTCCTCTCCCCAACAATTCCCCATGCCTAATCAATCTTAAACAGAAATGTAGAACAGCTGTGATCTAGCATTTCCAAAGTCTCTTTGCTCAACATCCCAGCAGATGTTTAAAAGAAGGAAACAATTGCAGAAGAGTTTCTACTTAGTTGCTCCTTCTCTGCTCATCCCAAAACTAACATTCAAAGGTAGACTTTGCCACATGTTTTCAAAGTGGGGAAGTTCGGAGAAAATCAAGGGATTCAAGACCTTGAGTTTTGATCTAGGGGCCTACCAGAACATTGGAAACTCTGACCCAAGCCTAGTGAAAAATTAGAAATTCTAAACTTGGTCTAGCAATTTTGGTTCCAGGTAGAAAACATCTACTGTCCCAACCTTCAAAAGATATCACTGTGCTCAAAAATATATCCTTGATATTCACCTGCACATATGTAGATTTAAATTTTTCAATCTCTCTGTCACCCAAAACAAGATGGGGAAAAGTTTGGTAACCCATACAATCTGAGCTGCCTGGAATCTAAATTAGAGAAAAGTGCTCAAGAGTTATATTGCAGGAGACAATCCAAAATATGAAGAAGGTTCAGCTCCCCTTACTCATGCATCCATCATTTGTTCTCAAACCTATCTCCCCTCCAAGCAAAGTCTAGTCTAAACAAATGACTTTGCTGCCTTCTTGTGGATTTTGAGCATCAGACTCTCATCCCAGTTTTACTTGCCTCTCAAAAGCTTCAACCTGTTTTTCAGAAGGCAGAGGTTCAGTTATTATTCATCTAAGACAGGGGTGGGCAAACTATGGCTCTTTGAGGACCTGTGGACTTCAACTCCCAGAATTCCTGAGCCAGCCATGCATGCATGGCTGGCTCAGAAATTCTGGGAGTTGAAGTCCACAGGTCCTCAAAGAACCATAGTTTGCCCACCCCTGAATTCTAAGATAATGTTCTGTGATGAAATTTGATGCTAGAGCCAAGCAGTGAAGACAAATAAAGTGACCAAGTTATCATACTTGTAAAACAGGAATACAGTTTACTTAGCATGGTGCATTCCATTTCATTGTTTAATTTCCATCTGCTGGGGGATTGGGCAGTGAAGCAACCAATAGGATAAAAAAAGGAAACACTCATAGTTGCATAAAAGCTGACCAATAATCCACAAAGCTCCATGGCCTGTCTCAGTAGTGGGTTCCTACCGGTGCGCTCTTGGCTGTCCGTCGCCGCCGAGCCGAAGAAGCTGGCGGCGTTCGTGGTGTGGGGCTTCCCCCGCCCGCTTTCCCGGGATGCTGGGACACCGCCATTTGCGTTCTTTTGCCCTCTGCGCAAGCGCTGCTTGAGCAGAGGGCAGAAGAATGCAAATGGCGGCATCCCGGCGTCCCGGGAAAGCGGGTGGGGGAAGCCCTGCGCCGCGAACGCCGCCAGCTTCTTCGGCTCGGCGGCGACGGACAGCCAAGAGCGCACCAGTAGGAACCCACTACTGGCCTGTCTCTATTACACCAGTGTAGACAAATATCACATCATATCGAGAGAGACAAATATGACTTCAACACAGAACAATAAAAGTGCCAGACGCTAACTTCCAACCTCCCTGAAAAAAATGTAGCATTGTACCATATTATTTCAAAATGTAGTAGCTATTTTGCTTGGCTTGGGCTCATATTGATAAGGGCCCTTAACACCTGCCTCAAATTCCTGCCTTGAACATTGATCAAGAATAGGGAAAAAATATATCCAGAGTCTTACACTTGTGCATGGAAGGGTAGCTTTATAATTTTGATAAAAACCACTTATCAAATCAAGATCAGGAAAAGGACTGATTGGGCAAAGGGTGATTGGTTGATTGATTGATTGATTGATTGATTGATTGATTGATTGATTGATTGATTGATTGATTGATCTTTGAGGGAATTGCAGTAGATCGACAATGGATTCTGACTTTTAAGCATAGGAAGAAAATTGCAAGGTTGAAAACAAATGCATTGGCAATCGAAGACTAATTTATTCCTTTGCTTTTGACCTCCTCAGTTTACATGTAAACATTGATTGATTGTCATTACTAGGTGTTTGCACAGGTCTACTACCATGTTTAATGTTTGGTGTTTTTAATGTTTTTAAGTCTTTCATGGGTTCAGACTGAAGAAGTCCATTTCAGTCTTGTGCTTCTCAAGTCATTGACTCATAAATAGGAATATGTGGAGAAAATCAAGAATATTGAAAGGACTTTTGGAATTATATTCACCACCTTGAGTGAAAAAAATCAATCTAGCTGATCATTTGAAATATTGAACTATTGGAAAGGCCTCCCCGTTTATGAGAACTAGAGCAATTGCTTCTCCCTATCACCTCCCCCACCCCCCAAAAAAGCCTTGCCAATGTTAATGAAAATAATCTCTGAAAGGCAAAAAGAACAGACTGTTAAGATACGAGCTCAGACTACAAGCTTTCACTGTCTAAATTTGGCATTTAATATGTTAATTAAGAAGAATCAGGTAAATGTTTATGCAAAAAGAAAAAAGAAAACAGGCTAGAGTCTAGTACAGAAAATCAAACACAATATGGGTTTTTTTAGGATGGAGTGATACAAAAAGGCATTGTCTCATAAAAAGATAACAAAAAAAATTGGGTCAGCCCAACATGTAGGGTTATAAGGCTGCTTCTAAAACCATCAAAAGTAGTTTGCTATACAGCTCAGGAAGGTTGTCATTTAAGTGATATCAAAAGGAAAGATTGGTAAAACTAGAGCTACATCTTCTGACAGATCTCTAGCCAATAATCTGTAGACCAGCAATAGGCTTATGATTCAAATTATTTAAAAGAAGTAGCAATGAAATAATTGCCCCAAATCTAAATTGCACTGACAAAATGAAGGGTTGGGCATAATAATTAGAGTTCTATTTTTCTATTGAAGGATTATGAGTTTTCTCACAGTTCTGGCTTTCAACAGTCACTTTTAGAGACTATAATTCTGACAAGATGTCTTTACCAATATTTTTACTATAAATTCAATTTAGAAGGCCACCGATTAAAGCCACAACTCAAAAAGGTGTACAATAAAAATTTAAAATATCATAAAAAGACAAGATCAATGCAATATTAACCCTGTGTTGAGAAATAAGCATGATTTAAATGTGGTCATTCACAAATTATATGCCCCAGGATTTGAAAAGAAAAAAAAAACCCAAATGTCCAAATGCTGGTTTTTAATTAAATCACCACCAAAAATGCTTCTTGGAACAAAAGAAGAAAGTTGCCTCTTTAGGAATGGCTTTTTAAAGTTGGCCATAAAACAGTATTTTTGTTTATTGAATTTTACAGCTCAATTTAGAAGCACATTTTCCCAGATACTCCTTTCTGTTTTACTTTTAAGTCAATTGCTTCTTAGACCAATTTCTCCATCTGCATCAATGGGCCTTTTATCATCACAGGCTGAACGGATATGGACGATGCAAGCAAACATTAGCTCTCTCCCAGTGGATTCCCTTTGTTTATTTCTTTTCTGCCAACACTTTCTTTAGAAAGCATCTCAGCAGGCAAGGGTGGGAAGGGGCCGGATATACCTTCAAGGCTTGCTATACCTTGACAAACTTTTGAATCTTGAAGCAATCGAGAAATTCAGCTACTGAAGGATAATGAATGAAATATAGATATATAGATACATAGATACTGTAGTGTATATAGATATAATGCCATTGCGTCTGTCCCGTTTTATTGACTCCAAATGGGAGACAATCTCAATTCTACTCACTTACTGTATGCAAGGCAGTAGTTCTTATAGATGCAGTTATGCCTACCTAACTCAGAGAACTACTATCTTGCATAAGTGAGTTGATACCTTATTGTAACAGAAACATCTTATACTAAAAGGCAAGACTTAGTCTTAGATAAGACTAAGGTTGTGTCCCAACTTGCACTCTAATCATGACACAAATATGTCCTGGTAACATTTCCTCGTGTCCTTTCTTTTGTACTCAACCCACAAGCAAGACAGGCTTAAGCTGATCACAGTAGCACCAATGTTAACGTAATATTTTCCCCCTTATTCCAACACCATTGAAGAACAGTTTCAAGGTATGTAAAATCTTGTAATTTTGAGGGGTCCTTGGTGCTGTCTAAGCTTGGTTGTTTTCATACAGACATTGCATTACCCAAACTAGGTAACTTGCTAACCTAGCACTGATAATGTTACCTAATGAAATATCTGCAAGAAAACCAAGTTCAGAGAGCATCAAGGACCCCTCATTTCAACCCAGAGCTACAAATATTCTCTATCTGGTAACTTTCTCATCCATTACCTTGAAGGGAAATCAGATGAGTACAATGATCAAAAATAGTGACAATATAGGTAAGATAGGGATTGGCAATGGGAAGGGCAAATTTCATGCAAGCATAGCTTCCTGTCAATTCAATATGAGTGTATGGGTATTCAATATGTATTCAATATGTATTCAATGTGTATTCAATATGGGTATCAGTAATAATAAGAAAAGCACTCAGTAATAAGAAAAGCCCCTGTGAAAATGTGGAAATAACAGCAAAGTGTTTAGTAAAAGAACATCAAGACAGTGAAGACAACTTTGGCAATCTCTTTGTGCTTAAGAGGGGCCTGCTTTGAAACATGAACTTGTTTCCTATTTAAAAGATCATAATTTTCCCAAGATAACTAACCAGTCACCCAAACATTCCAGCAGCTGCTCATCAGAATAAATCTTAGAAACCAACTCTATAGGTCAAGAATGTTGGTAAGTCTTTTCTACTTCTCAGAGGTACCATCAGCCTTGTACGTTCATACATGTACCCATACGTACACACATAAATAGCAAGTAACAGGATCCATCAGTGTTGACTAGGTACCCAAATGCCCAATAAGTACCCAGTTCTTAGGGAACTGTGGTCACAGCATCATCAGGAACACATGAATTCTTCAGACATTTACTTAATGTTCCACTAGATGCATTTGGTTGGCTGGGAATTGTAGCAAAAATGGTTTTCCTGAAGGATTGTGTTAGTAAAGGATTGCAATACAATGAAAGTAGGACTGCAGGGTAAAAAAGCTTTGGATGACTATTCACTTTCCAAACAATAAAAGCAGTATCATAAAGAATAACAACCTTATGATTCTCAAGTTCCTCTTTCCTGTGTAATTGAGCTCATATCCTAAGATAACTTATATGTGCATTTACCCATGCACAGCAATGGGACACTGATACTGAATGGGATTATGAAAGTCTCAAGACACTCACAAGAACGTCAAGGCCCTGGTGTTGTAGAAATAGAAAAGAGGGAATGAACTGATGTTTTAGGGCAGCAATATCTTACAAGCTGCCTTACCTGGAGATCTGGAGGACAGGCATTAAGAGTAATTGCTCAGCAATGCCAAAAATATTGGATACTAAAAGTGCCTGATCACTGGCAACAAATCAGATTCATAGCAATATAGGGTAACTTTTGATGTCCTCAAATAAGAAAAAAATACTCTCCATAGTCCACATTTTGAATAGAGAGGACCATTGATTTCAAAGAAGGGTAAAAAAATCCATCCATGTTAGAACTGAATACCCCTCCCTCAACAGAGGGGGAGGAATAAGACCCCACCTATCTCCATTCTACAACACAGCCTTTCAGCAGTTCCAAGAAGAATCCACAACCAATTGCACCCTGATTCAGGTGACCCTGAGAGTACAGATAAACCCCCAAGTGACCTCAACAACTCTCAGAGAGATTTCTAATGACCAGATGACTGCAAAGAAATACAATCCTTCCATTTCCCACCCCACCTCCCATCATCCTGTCAGAACCTATCCTTCCATCTTCCCACAATCAGAACTCATGAAGCTTCTTGGATGAGAAGCGAAATGTTTTCTTCTTTTCTTCAGTCCTGTTGCCTTTTGAAAAAGCACCTTTGAGGCAATTATGACCTGGATGACTGAGAATCTCCACAGACATTTCTCCATAGAACACAAAGGTTCTACCTATGTAAGACTGCAACTCAAGTATTTGTTACAATTTTCATAGAGTGCTTTATATACAAGTAGAAAACAGGTATTATAATTCCAATTAAAATTGAATCCCTTTTTTCAAGTAATTTCAAAGCGACGTTAACGTATCTCGTCATCTCATGCTTTCATACTTACATGATGTTCCCCATCCTTCACCCTTAATCTTTTTTGGTCTCAGCAAATGGCTTTTAAGTTCCTCTTGTTTGCTCTAATTTATATTATTTTAATTATTGAATAGGCCTCTCACTTATTGCCTGGAACATTAACGCATTTTTAAAAGGGACCAGGAAAATCAAACTCCATCAGTGATCTGTTTTTCAGTCTCAGCTAACAGCCTTCAGCTCTCCCAGGAGACCAGGAGTTTTGCTGCTGCTTGCTGGGTAAAGGAATTGAGAAAGGAAGGGGAAAGAGACCATCAGGGGATGGGGGGGGAACGAAATTCAAAATGCCATGGAAATAAAGAAATACCATTTGTTAAGCTGAAATGGTCTACCTTTGGCAAAGAACACATACGTGCTTCATAGATTTTACATTGCAGCTGCTTCATCATTCACATTCTGTTTACATTTATTTATGATGCCTCCCTGTGTGTGTTGCTGCCGATGGGCTTCTTTGTTCAAATAAACTTTTCAGCCTACAGAGGTTCCCCTGTATAAACAGGTACTCAGCAGGAAAATATGCTAATTATAAAATCTTCTGATTTCTGTTCAGCCTGAGTAGAAATGGGAGCCAAAACTGAAACAGATTTTTCTTCAGAGCAAAATTCACAAAGATAGGTATTTGGCTCAAAAACTGTAATTCTGTTATTTCTGAACCTGGCTCAAAGTTCACCGTTGCTATCTTCAATAAAGTAAAATATATGCCGATGGAAGGGAGGCACAGCCATGCATTCCAATTCTACCTTTCCAGTACTAACTTCAGAATAGAATAGAATAGAATAGAATAGAATAGAATAGAATAGAATAGAATAGAATAGAATAGAATAGAATAGAATAGAATAGAATAGAATAGAATAGAATAAACTTTGCCACTTTGAATGTACACTAATCGGCATACATTAAAATGAAATTATGTTGCATACAGCTCTCAAAGGGTCTCCACCTCTAATATAAACATAAACATGACAAGATAAGTAAGTAAGTAAGTAAGTAAGTAAGTAAGTAAGTAAGTAAGTAAGTAAGTAAGTAAGTAAGTACCGTATTTTTCGGAGTATAAGATGCACCGTAGTATAAGACTCACCTAGATTTTAGAGGAGGAAAACAAGGAAAAAAGTATTCTGAACCAAATGGTGTAGTAATATATTATTTAATAAAATACCAGTGTAGCAGAATACTTTTTACAACCATGTATACTTTTTACAAACTTCAAAGTTGACAGCTTTAAGACTAGTGGACTTCAACTCCCAGAATTCCTCCTCCAGTCATGCTAGATGGGGTAATTAGAAGGCAAAAACACCCCCATTTTTGCAAAAAAATGCCCTGTTTTTCGCCCATTTTTTTGCAAAAACAGGGCATGCAGAGGGTTTGGGAAGCCTGTAGAGCGCTCCTAGGGGGTGGAGGAAGGCAAAAACGCCCCCATTCTTGCAAAAATGGCCCATTTTTCGCCTGGTTTTTTTTTTCAATAAAGGGTATGCAGAAAGTTTGGGAAGCCTGCAAAGCACTCCTAAGGGGTGGGGGAAGGCAAAAACGCCCCCGGTTTTGCAAAAAAAGGCCCATTTTTCGCAAAAATGGGATGCAGGGGCAGGGCTTCGGGAGGCCAAAAATGGCTGTATTCGGTGTATAAGACGCACCGACATTTCCACCCTCTTTTGTGGGGCAAAAAGGTGCGTTTTATACTCCAAAAAATACAGTAAATAAATAAATAGAAAATTATGCATGTAGCCAAATACTGTATATTTATTTATGTGCATAACTTCTTTGCACTGACAGAAATGTTTAACCAGAAACTGTGATTTGTGTAATTACAATACCAGCGCAATCATATTGTAGGGATGTGTGTTACAAGCAGATCAAAAGCGGCAAATGTGCTTCAAATGGGATATGGGCATGCTTCTGGCAACTGTTGATGCCTCCTTAAAGAATTTGTGTCTTTCCTTGAGCTTATATAGAAGTCACGGAGTCTCAGAAAAATACACAGGTTGTAGCAAAAGTTAGAACCCACAGATAATTTAGCATATAAGTTATATTAAATGTTCAAATTGGCTACATTTTCTTCTAAACACTTCCTTGTTTTGAACATTCCTAAATACAGTGAGATTTTTCTCTGGAAAAAAATGAAAGAAACATATTGTGATTGGCCTATGGGGCCTGACTTATGGAACACTCTGTATATTTGAGTTAAACAGGCATTAGTGAGGTGGCATTAGGATGTGATGACATTGTCACATCTTGTCAGCACCTCCTTAATTTAAATATCTGTTCCTGGGATTGTGCATCTATTGTTCAAAAAATGCAGCTTCTTTAAAAAGGCTGTAACAAGTGTAGGAATTAAACCCATGTCCTTTTCTATTTTGGATCAGAATAGCTGTGCAGGAAATGCAAAACATTTCCAAACAAAACAACCCCACTCAGAATATTCCACTGGAACAGAACTTTGCCTTTATTCCAGTGGAGCAAAAGTCAAAAAGATTCAGGTGTTCTAGCTACAGGAACTTATGACAAGTTGCTTGCTCCTTTGTTTTTCACCCTAGAGCACCTAGAGTAGAGAAGATATAACTACTACCAGATGTCCAACTTACATTTAAAAAATGTTCAATGGCACATTTTTTATTTTAAAAAAACATTTTAAAAATCCTCCATAGAATAAAATTGATACAGTTGAATCTGTCATTAGAAAAGACTTATTGTATTAAGTTCTAAACAGAAAATGTTTTTGCTCATTAAACAACCTCCATGAAGTATGCAGTCAAACATGAACCTAGGACAAAGAAAACGAATCTCTCTTCAGTTAGAATTTAGTAGACATAAGTAACCAGCAGCAGGTTCAGTATGCCTTTTCCTGTAAAGGACAAGCAGAAGCAGCTAGTCAAACTGTGCACTTTGCTTTGATTTTCTTTCTACTGCAAAGAGGTCTTGCATTTTTAATGTATCCCGAAGGTCAACATCAGCAGGACACAGAAACAAGCACAGAGTACGCACCTACATCAAAACTCAACAAATCAATCAAATCAACAATGTGGTTACAGAGTACATGCCTACATCAAAGCTCAACCAATCAACCAAACCAACGATGTATCAATATTCCTTGCATTTAACAACTTCAGCACCAATACTTGTGTGTAATATCCACATCTTTGTAATACCTCAATTTCTTAAATAGATTGTACACACATACAACCCACCAACTCATCCTTCGGAATTCTAACTTTCCCATAGGAAAACCATTTATAGCAACTCACCAGACAATGTAACTGGAAAGACCTGCAAACCGTTGTTTGCTTCTGACTGTCCATGTTCTTTTCTATCAGCACCTTACACATCACCCTGTTCAGGCTAAACCAAGAGCAACAGGGACTGTAACTTTAGTCCCTGTTGATGGCTAAGTTGAGAGGGGGGAGTCTGAAAAAACAATCTAATCATAAGCCAGAAAACAACAGTCACATCACAGCACTTGGAACACTTAAAACATCACTGGACATTGTGTGTCCATTCTTGAATACAGCTCATCTGTCTGGAACCCACACTACATATCGGACATTAATACAATTGAGAATATCCAGAGATATTTCACGAGAAGATTACTACACTCCTCTGTTCACTCACATACCTTATGCCACCAGACTTGAAATTTTGAGCCTAGAAAATTTAGAACTACGCTGCCTTCGATCTGACCTAAGTGTAGCACACAAAATTATCTGCTACAATTCCTACCTGTCAATAACTACTTCAGCTTCAACCGCAACAATACACGAGCTCACAATAGATACAAACTTAATGTAAATCACTCCAAACTTGATTGCAAAAAATTCGACTTCAGCAACAGAGTGGTCAATGCCTGGAATACATTACCTGACTCTGTAGTTTCTTCCCCAAACCCCCAAAACTTTAACCTTGGACTGTCTACCGTTGACCTCACCCCATTCCTAAGAGGTCTGTAAGGGGCATGTATAAATGCACCAGCGTGCCTACCGTCCCTGTCCTAACATTCCCATGTATTCGTAAAATATCATGTACTCATAACCATGCTTGTACTTCTTATACATTCACAATCATGTTTATACTTTGTCTGTAATCATATACACCAGGGGTGGCCAAACTATGGTTCATTGAGGACCTATGGACTTCAACTCCCAGAATTCCTGAGCTAGCCATGCATGCATGGCTAGCTCAGGAATTTTGGGAGTTGAAGTCCACAGGTCCTCAAAGAACCATAGTTTGACCACCCCTGATATACACGCTTGACTAAATAAATAAATAAATAAATAAATAAATAAATAAATAAATAAATAAATAAATAAATAAATAAATAAATAAATAAATAAATAAATAAATCATTACTTAAAAGAGACCAATTTTTTATAACAATTCTAAAACCAGATATGTTTTATTGGAGATTCATTATACTTGATATACTGTAGCTTTTTTAAGGAAGGAATGTTTGTTACATTTCCCCATAGCCAAGATTCCCATTTGTAGAAATTACTGTAACTTCATTCAGCTGACAGCAGTTCTATCATCAGCAATAAAAGATAAGGAGTGGAGGTTTTGTGGTTAATTTCAGGAAAGATCTTAATACTTGGAGGGAGCCATTGTTTTAGTGAATTTGCTTACAGATCCAAGCTGCATTAACAAGCTTGATAGTTTCCCAATAACTGCACATTCCCGTAATTTATATTTTTCTGTTGGCTAGCAATCATATTTTTTTACACAAAACATGCACTGTTACAAGATTTCCAACTGTTTCATCCCCAGGTTGGGGAAAGCTTTGTTAAACTAGCCTCCCCCAAACTGGTTCATGCAGGCTGTGGATGATAAGAATGATAGCCTGACACATTTAGAGGAGACCATGTTAAACCTTTAACACTCAGTAAGTCTAAGAAAATGTCCTATACAAAAATAACATTTAAGACATGGAATTTCTACATATCGGAGGTTCCCTGAGCCACTTTGAATCATTTTTACATGACTGGTGCCTTATTAGGTCCCTTCCAATCTGTTGGCAAATCAAGCCCGATTTAACTATTGATTACAATACATAAAATAATGTTGTTTTGCAATTTCATATCTGAATTTCCTGAAACCTTTAGGATGACTAACAGGTACTCCTGATGACTTATCATTGTTCATTTTATCAATTTCTCTAACACCTGACATATACATTGAGGCAATGCTTAAATTTATCACTTCAGAAAACTACCTCAGATGTGTTTCTCCTCCATGACTTTTGCAGCAAAAGCTGAAGCAAAAAAAATAATTTATTTTCTCTGCATTGTTTCCATCATCACTGAAGGCACATTTTACTCCCTGATGATCAGAGCTACAAAGCTCTCCTGCAGCTTTCTTGCTTCTATAACATAGCTTTTTTAAAAAAAAATCAGTGATTTTGCTTATATCAGATTATGTTCTACAGATTCCATCCTGATCAAAATTATATGAAAAATCTTTATTTCAAAAATGTTTGCATTCCTTGCTGTTCTCCTGAGCTCAGAATTCTTTTAATAATATATTTAATATTCGTTATTTAGTCTATTATTTAGCCATGAGTTCTTGGGTTTAGAATATGTGTGTCTATTGACTGCCCATTATTTGACAGTATTTATGTGCTGCACAAAGAATTTACGGAAGAGCAGGCACTTCTTGTTCTCCACTTAAGATTTAAGCTGCATATTATCTTCTTGCACCTTTTAGTTTAACCAAGATTGGAAAGTATTTAGGATTTCCTAAGTATAGGCGGCTCTCAGATAGAAGCATTCCTCTCCCCTCTCTCTCCCCCCCCCTCTCTCTCTCTCACACACACACACACACATACACACACACACACATGTCAATTCAACTGTGCATACATGCTGTTCAGTAGTGGGTTTCACTTACCTTTGCTACCGGTTCGGAACTGTGAACACCTACACGCGGCGCTTCTGCGCATGTGCAGATTGTCCATGATAACGTCCAGACAGGTGGGCAGAGCCTCCTGCCGCCACCGCTACCGGTTCGCCTGAACCAGGGCTAACCGGTAGCCACCCACCTCTGATGCTGTTGCCATCTTTGCATAGCACATGAGCCTTTGACTAGGCTTACTATAGTTTAAAACTCAGATCACCATCATAATTGCTATTTTTTTCTATGAACCTTGGACTCTAGCATTATTTATCTAATATTACACGTTGAATAGAGTTACTTTTGGTGTAAGAAGTAAAACACTAAGGTAGTTAGGTTGAGGCTTGAACTTCTGCAACCTCTGCGTGGCTATTCCAAACATTTCTATTTATCCATAGCGCGTCTTTACATTTTTAAAAATGTCAAAAAAGAAAACAAACAAATGCCATGAGTAGTGCTTTTCACATCCACCCTCTTAAGATGGATGATTAGCTCCAGCAAGCCTCACAAGCCCTGGACAGTAAGTACCAAGATCAATTTCTGCAAGGTTGTATCCCAGTATAGTCTTCTCTGGCTGATATTATTTTTCCAGGATATTCTTCCCAAAATTCTTCCCAAAACTCACTCTCTGATCCTTTAACGTAGGAAGCCTCAGACTGAACTTGGAAGTTTCAGCAAGAGACACATGTTCAGTGCCTATGAGTTACAATAAATATTTCCTTTTGTTAGGGAAAATTGAGCAATTGCAGACTCCCTTTGATCCATGCAATATTCATTTTCTCCTCCCAGTTTATTAAGCTTTCATTGTGGGAAATTCTAACACAATTTATGTCTGGAGCTTTCAGATACAAAGTTTTGCCACTGCATCATATAGCAGCACAAGAGTCAACTATCCAAAGGTTTGGGAGAAGAGACACTATCTTTAAAAAATCCTCAGAATAATCAGTCTTGCTGCTGTGCTGAAATTCTACCCTATGAAAAAAAATCAAGTGTCACTTATTGTATTAGATTTCTACCTTACCTTTTCAACTTAAACTGAGTTGTCCTGAGGGGAAAGAGGTGTCCTTGAGTCTGCACCTCCCCACTCCTAGTCCACTTATTTCACCACACTGGTTCGCCCAAGGTTTTGAAATATGGTGACCACTTTTAATGGGTCTGACTTTTATCCTAAATTGCATCAACCAACCCATGCTATGAATTCTTTGACAATGGGAGCTATGACATGATACATGACAAGCACATGTTTAAAGTCTTAGAAACCAATGATCAATTAAGATCCACAAAAAAACTGTCAGTTTAACAATAGACCGTTACGATGATTATTGAAAAGGAAATTGCCTGTGTTCTAAATGATAAATCTAAAAGCTATGGCAATTATTCAACCCCGAGGAAGTGAACAAAGAGACTACTTTACATTTTGAATATATAATCCACAGGCCCATTATTCAATCCTTTACAATATTCTGATGTCAGAATGATAAATATTAATGTAGTTGTGTTTACTATCTATTAACCATTGTAAAATAGACAAATGAGAGCATTACCCAAAACATAATAACCAGAGGTGGGTTGCTACTGTTTCAGACTGGTTCTATAGAACCGGTAGCGGAAATTTCCCGCTGCTCGCCGAACCGGCAGCGATGACCGGCGGTCCACGCTCCCAAACCGGTCCTCCAGTCGCCGCAGATTGCCAAAAAACCCTCTGTGTATGCGCAAAGGCTTCTGCGCATACGCAGAGAGTAATTTCGGGAAGGGGCAAACGTGCACTTCCATTGTGATGCGAACCAGCAGGGAAGGTAAGTAGCAATAGCAATAGCACTTAGACTTATACTGTAATCCCTCATTTTTCGCTGGGGTTACGTTCCAAAAAGAACCCGTGATAGGCGAAATCCGTGAAGTAGGAAACTTTATTTTTAACCTTTACAGCCCAACAACCTGGTGGCGTTCGCGGCGCGGGGCTTCCCCCGCCCGCTTCCCCCGCCCGCCTGTACGCCGGCATCTGTGTTCTTTTGCCCTCTGCACAAGCAGAACGCTTTGCGCATGCGCAGAGGGCAAAAGAACGCAGATGCCGACATCCAGGAGAGACTGTTTAGCCAATCAGAATGCAGAACACAATGCACGATGCAAATCCGTGAAGCAGCGAGACCGTGAAAGGTGAACCGCGATATAGCGAGGGATTACTGTATACCGCTTCATAGTGCTTTACAGCCCTCTCCAAGCAGTTTACAGAGTGCAGCATATTGCCCCCAACAATCTGGGTCCTCATTTTACCGACCTCAGAAGGATGGAAGGCTGAGTCAACCTTGAGCCTGGTGAGATTTGAACAGCTGAACTGCTGAACTAGCAGTCACTGAAGTAGGTTGCAGTGCTGCTTTTAACCACTGCGCCACCTCGGCTCCTGTAGAGTAGAACCCACCCCTGATAATAACCAAGGTAAAGCTTCTGAACGTATCTTAAAGTTATCTCAGAAGTGAAGGTTAGCTGAGATTTATCATCAGGCTACAGTTTCTGAAAAAGTCACTGTTCACCATTGGTAGCTAACACAGAGTTTGAAACAGTGGACAATTGGCTACCATGAATGCTCTTCCATGATACTGATGATCAAATACTAATACACTATGCACATTTCAAAATCAATTCAGAAGAACTGGGCTTCAGACGTCACACAAGTAAAATAGCTCTCTGAAGTATCCTGGTTTTTCAGACTTCTATGTAAGTCTGAAGCTCACAAGTTTCAAGTCTGAACAAAATCACTGCTGCTTTAAGAAATTCATTTCTTAAGACAACTCTTAAAGCAGCCACAACTTTTTGTCAGAATTTTCATAAAAAAGTTGAGCCACTTTGATGAACACAGAGAGGTAATGTTTTCATATCAAGTTCAAAATAGTTCTTCCATATACATTTCACAGCTTGCACAACCCCAAGGGCTAGTCTATGAAACTGAACAGATGTCAAAGACCAGGAATGTTAATTCAAGTGTGCTCTTCTTCACAAAGAATATTGAAAATCCAAAAAATAATTGTGAGTTATAACAGATCAAACAAATAACATCTTCATAGTCATCTCAAGTAAGTTGAAATTCCCTTATTCCTGAAGAAGAAGAAAACCCATCCATTTCCACTGTAAGGCCATTCTGACTAGAAATTCTAGAAGTTACAAATCTAGTATCTCTTGAGATGGCTAATTGGAGAAAATTGCATTAAATCAATTTGTAATGGTGATTTTAGTTGCATATAGTTAACTCTACATGCCACATCCTCAGGACTTCTAGAATATATGGTCCTATACTGATACAAAATATTATTTCTACCATTTTGGGATGAGTCAGAGTTAAGGAAATCAGTGCATGCAAAACAGAATACCATACTATTGAATGTATATGGTTTTACCCATCATTCACAATATAAAAGCCGGCAGGAATCAAAAGATCAATTAATTAGATTTAAGGGCTGCCCAACTTCATGAGACTCTGAGCAGATTACTATATTGAATGGCAATAAAACAGTAAAATAGCTCAAGATACAAATTATGCATGTCTGGAAAAAAAACTGATCCTCAATCATATAGAATTCTACTGAGGGTAGGCATCACTTTTAACCCAAGACCTGGGGGAACAGCTGCATTTTCCAGAGACTTCTTGAATATAATTAGGATGGGATACTTATAAATACCAGGAGGTTCATACTGATTACCAGTCTCTAGTGAGATCCAAGATCTGCTTCCAGATTGCAGCATTGTTGTATTTCATGGGTATCATCCAACCCAAGTTAAGTACATTTGGGTTTCATTATCTTTCCTGTTTTTTATTCCTCTTGCAGTGGAGATCAAGATGTGGGGTTGTAAGATGTGTAGAAGTCTAATTTCTAACAAGTACAACATATTGAAGAAATTAATTTATACAATACTTTATCTGCATAGTTCAAAATTTAAAGTAATCCATTCAACACAAGGTTCTGTTCATCATGTCCTCAGTTTGTTCTTCCCTATAATATACAGTATATCAGGCCTTGTTCTCATCTTTAATTCCAGAACATATCAAAGGGCACTAAGTCTATAGTGCCGCAAAATCTTACCTGGTAGTAAGCCTCATTGTTGAACTCAGTGTAATTTATCTCTAATTAAACATGACTAAAAATATATACAGGAACTCTATTCAGGTAGAATTTTTAATCAGAGAATGAGCACTATAAATGTAACTATTAAGATCTCTCACAACTAGCCATTATGTTTGGGGAGAGATGTAGTTCCTTATTGAGGGGTGCTACATTATGATTATTTATTTATTTATTTATTTATTTATTAAAATTTCTATGCCGCCCAACTCCCGAGGGACTCTGGGCGGCTCACAGCATGTATAGAAACATATAAAAGTAAAAACAATTTTATAAAAAACCATATTAAAATACTATGCATAATTAAAAAACTTTCATTCATTCATTCATATTATCAAATATCACCGCATTCTCCTTTGTTCCTTTGCCTCTACCTAATTCCTCATACATATGGAACTGGTATCCAAATCAATTCTTAGACATTTTCATTCTAATCATTAGGGTCAGGACCAGAGGTGGGTTTCTCCTGGTTCAGACTGGTTCTATAGAACAGGTAGTAACTGGGCAACCTGGGTCGCTAGAACGGGCAGCGACCCAGGCCTGCCACGCTCCCAAACTGGCTCTCGCCTATGGCGCCGCCATCTTGTTTTTTGCTTCCGCGCATGTGCAGAAGCTGTTTTATGCTTCTGCGCATGCGCAGAAGCTGGTTGTTTAACACTGCACATGCATGCACGCAGTGTGCAACATGCACGCACCAAGGAGCGAACCGGCAGCGAGGTAAGCCAGAACCCACCCCTGGTCAGGATCCTTCCATGTGGAAAAAACATTATTCTTCAAGCAATAGATAGTGTCTTTCTGCTGAATTTTGGAAAAAATACCTTTACTCACAATTTTCACTATAAAAAATCCCCCTGTTACTCTTGCTTGAAAGAACAGTTTCAGTTTCTTTCAGAAGTACAAATCCCTACAAATTACACACAGTACTTTTTAAAAATATCATCCTGTCTCCTATTGCTCAGGTTCGCCTATGACCCATATCCTATAAAAGCTTCATTCATCTTTACATTTTGTAAAGCTTTCTGTGAAGAAAGGATGTTTGCTGCTTTTGTTTAGCATTAAACCTGAATTAGATGAAAGAACTGCCACTTATAGCCCAGGGGCCATGTAACCATGACTTCCAGTTTGAGTACATGTCTGTATGAGCATTCTGCATATGTTCAAAGGTTCTGGACTTCTATACCAACTGTGTTTGAAAGCTGGGCTGCTTTATTTCCAGTTCAGTTATACAAATGGCAAAATTACTGTTCTGGTATTTTTGCAGCAATGTTTGCCTCCCATCTCCATTGCCTAACTTTCAACTGACCTAGCAGTTCCTTCAAAGAAAAAGGTGATTTTACAATTTTACAGATGTTCCTCACAAAAGTGTTTGGATTCTTCTTTTATTCAGTTTATAACTGGACTGAGGCAGCATACATGGCAATGTGATGAAGAACATAAACAAGGACAAATTATATGCTCTAATTTTGTGCATTATTACTATACAGTAGTTGGTCGCATAGTCAACCAGATGTTTAGTCTGGATTTGGCATTTTTATCCATCTACTGAGTGCTTCCCAAGGACCCTCGGTAGGCAGATGTGTTGTTTGATGATGTTAAAGGTATCGTTGCAGGCTTTAAGCTGTTCTAAGTAAAGTTGCCTTTTGCAATTGATTGATTGTGATTTTGTCTGTGCTGATGGTGTCAAGTGATGCTCCAGAAGTTTTGGAATTGCACCCATGGGGCCTATTACTCTTGGTACTATGTTTACTTTCTTTTGCATAGTCATTGTATTTCTATTTTCAGGTCTATATATTTTGTGATGTCCTCCAGTTCTTTCTCTTCGATTCAGCTGTCTCCAGGTATTCCAATGCCCAATATCTAGACTTGGTCTTTCTTATTAACAATTGTTAAACCTGGGGTGTTGTGTAGAAAATGCCTACCTATCTGAATTCTAAAATCCCAGAGAATTTATTTTATTTTATTTATTTTTATTTATTTATTTTGTCAACACGTGTACAAGATAACAGGTATGATATAAACATAAACAAAAGCAAAGTAGGTGTAGGTAAATGTAGACAATAGGACAGAAGGACAGGGATGGTAGGCACGATGGTGCGCTTATGCATGCCCCTTACAGACCTCTTAAAAATGGGGTGAGGTCAACTGTAGACAGTCTAAGGTTAAAGTTTTTGGGGTTTGGGGAAGAAACCACAGAGTCAGGTAGTGCATTCCAGGCATTGATTACTCTGTTTCTGAAGTCGTATTTTCTGCAGTCGAGTCTCGAGCGGTTTACATTGAATTTGAATCTATTGTGTGCTCGTGTATTGTTGCGGTTGAAGCTGAAGTAGTCATTGACAGGCAGAACATTGTGGCAGATGATTTTATGAACTACATTTAGATCAGATTGAAGGCGATGTAGCTCTAAGTTGTCTAAGCCCAAAATTTCAAGACTGGTGGAATAAGGAATTCTGTTGCAAGCAGAGGAGTGGAGGACTCTTCTTGTGAAGTATTTCTGGACTCTCTCAATTGTATTAATGTCCGATATGTAGTGCGGGTTCCAGACAGGTGAGCTGAATTCGAGGATTGATCTGGCAAATGTTTTGTATGCTCTGGTTAGCAGAGTGATATTGCCAGAGAAGAAGCTACGCAAGATTAGGTTGACAACTCTTAGTGCTTTTTTGGCAATGTTGTTACAATGGGCTCTGGCACTTAGGTCATTAGATATGAGTACTCCAAGGTCTTTAACAGAGTGAGTGTCGTCTACAAGATCGTGTCCTCCAAGTTTATATTTTGTGTTCGGATTCTTTTTGCCAATGTTTCTATTACTTTGTCTATTTGTGATCCCACCAGTTCTTGCTTGCAGGCAAGCAATCCAATCCACCACTGCTGCTACTTTGTTATGCTGTTGTTTATAGTCAGTCTGTGTGATCTTGTTGCAGCAGCTATCTGGGTAATCCACTATTTCTTCAACTTCATTATATAGATGGCATTTGCTGCCTGTTGTTGCTGTCTTTTCAAGTCCTGCTTTATATGCATTTGCTCTTAAGAATCTCTCTTGTGCAGTCAGAATTAGCTCCTGTCTCTTTCTTTCATTTTCCTGCTCTTATCCATTGCCAGGTCTGGTTGTTATCTGCTTTGCCTGCTAGTTTATATATATGGTCATGGAATACTTTGCCTTGTCATGTCTCTTTTCTATTCCTCGTTTGGTCTTTCTTATAGGCCAGTTTGGTCTCTTTGGCATTCAGTAAGCCTTCATGGTGTACTAGTTTCAGTGCATCTTCTTCACTATCCTTCAGATATTCTTCCAATCCTTTTTTTTCTTCAATTGGTGTACTTGCAACATTCCATGCCCACCTGTGCTCAGAATCAGTCAACATCAAGTCATGGATGAAGGTCATTATTATTATCTGTTCACAACAGTGTGAAATCATTGCCTGCCACTTCTTTAACTGGTGCTGGCCTTCATATGAATCTTCTGAAGAACCTAGGACAGTGATGGCGAACCTATGGCATGGGTGCCACAGGTGGCACGCGTAGCCATATCTGCCGGCACGTGAGCCATTGCCCTAGCTCAGCTCCAGCGCGCATGTGCGTGCACGCCAGCTGATTTTTGGCTCACATGGAGGCTCTGGGATGGTGATTTTGGCCTCCAGAGGGCCTCTGGGGTGGCGGGGGGAGCGTTTTCGCCCTCCCCAACTCTAAGAAAGCCTCTGGAGCCTGGGGAGGGCAAAAAATGGGCCTACTGGGCCCACTGGAAGTCGGGAAACGGGGGAGTGGGGGGGTCATGCACACATGCACAGGGGGGTGAGGCAAGTGGGGGGCTTTGAATTATGGGTGTGGGCACGCACGTGTGTGCAATAGCGCGTGCACGCACTATTTCGGCACCCGAGGAAAAAAAGGTTCGCCATCACTGACCTAGGATGTCGTAATGTTTTAAGGTATTATTATGATTTGTTGCAGAGTCAGGCAGATGTTTAGGCTGGATTTGGTATTTTTATGCACCTATCAAGTTTTTCCCAAGAACCTGGGATAGGCAGATATTGTTGTTTAATAGAGTTAAAAGCTTTCTTTTAATCCTAGCTCATTTCTAAAAAAAAAAAAAAAAAAAGCAGGATGCAAGCTGTTCCTAGTGAAACTGCCTTTTGCAATTGGCTGTGATTTTTTTCAATGCCAACAGTGTTCAAGTGGTGCTCCAGATGTTGTAGTTGTTATTGTTATTCAAATGTTAGTATCTTGGAAAACATCACAAAATTTTGCTTTGTGTAGTTTATTTAGCTGAACTAGAAATAAATCCACTCAGTCTTAAACACGGTTGGTGGTATATAGTTGTACAAGTCCAGAACTTTTAAACATGTGCAGAATCCTCATATAGAAATGTACTCAAAGTGTAAGATATGCTTACAACATGAGGTGAAATCAATTATGGGTCATCTTCAAAATGCTTTTGTGGGGTAGCAGTGTGGAAACAGCAACAGTAGGACAGTGCTTTGAGATAAGTGATCTGGACTGCATTTGAAAGTTCTCTGATCTTTCTACCAAACAGAATCCTGGACCTCTTCCCCAAAGTCTTGCTCAGATGCTACTGCATTGTAGGAAGGAAGCAAAACTTCAATTTAATATATTCAGGTATGAGTTCTGATATGAATCACAGGTGGTTCTGATGCATCATGCCCAATGCCTACAAGTCATGTGGGATTGATGTCCAACCTCATGAAGGTGTTGTTTTCCAATACAGTCCTAACCAGGGGTGGGTTGTAGCTTACCTCACTGCTGGTTCGCTTCCTCCTGTGCCAGGTGGCTACACCTCATGGGTGCGCGTGCGTAAAGCATGTGCACGCCTGTGCAGTAGCAAAAAAATCAGAAAAAAAATCCCCCCAAAAAGCTGAAAACAAGATGGTGACGCATGCGCAGTGCCGGAAACTCAAAAAAAAAACCGGAAAAAATTCCCCCCCCCAAAAAATTTTTTTTTAAAGATGGTGGCCTCCACGGGCCGGCACCGACCAATCTGGTTCTGTGATAGCATTGTGACATCACCAGTGGGTTCTATCGGTTCGGGCAAACCAGTCCGAACCGGGAGGAACCCACCTCTGGTCCTAACCCTCATGAAAAGCGCCATCCATTTGTATTAATCTGTTGTGTTGCTTTCTTTGGCACAGTGGCTGCAACACAAGGCTGATCTGTACAGGTCTATTATAACAGTGGAATGATCTATTGTGTTATTTGGAAAGATTTCATATGCACTTGCTCTCCCTCCCACAAAGGGTCACAGATTTTACAAAGTATCCCCATCTGCCAAACAATTCTGAGAACACAATGAAAAGGGATGTTTTATTTAACAGTGGCAATGACCTTCACAGAATTAATGCATTACTAAAAATTGAATCAATGAAAACTCTACTGCTCAACAAAACTCTTTCAAATGCTTTGAACAATCCATTATGCCAAAGCCATCTGGATTTATCCTACTTTGCGTGTTTGGAAGAAGCGCTATCACAATGATTACTAGTGTATCCGGATCCAAAAAAGCAGCATGACTTACATGTCTCCTTTACAAACAGCTTCCTTGAGGAAACAACATATTGTCCAGATATGGCAGATAATCAAAATATAACAATTTTGCTGTCATGTCAATACACATAGCAAGGAAAAGAAATAGATGACTCACACAATTCATTACCTCAAATAGTGCTTCTATGACAACAGGATTTTAAAAACTATTATAATGTTGTTGCTTAAAAAAAAGCAAAGGAACAACCCTTCCAAACCAAAATAGCTCAAACCAAGTCTAACTATGTTCATTTAACTCAAAATGTTAATTGTCAGAAGGCAAATAGGAAAAAAGTGAACTTCTCACCTGATGCTATCTAAGCAGTGTCCTTATAGAGATATATTTGTTTATAGATTCAGACATCTTGGCATAGTCCTCACCATATTTATGGGTTCATCCTTTGATTATCAGTTTTGATTTATGACATTGGACATTCTCTTCTGCTTTATACTTGGTCATTATTTATTTATTTATTTATTTGGTAGCTTTTCTATGCCGCCCTACTCCCTCAGGACTCAGGGAGGCGTTGAAAACTCACTTGCATGCAATAGTTTTCTTCCCTGTCTTTAGCCCGACAACGTTTCAAATATCATTCTTGTGGAACATTTCAATCTCCTCTTCTGCATCTTTCTCCATTTGTCTCCTTCAGTGGCTGACATTTTTTTCAATGTCCTACCGTGTGTGAGGTTCTTCCAGTTGTTCCTTCTTGCTACTTTAGGTCATCCTTCTCAGTGGAACTCCTTTGTTGGATTCTCCTGCAGTGACTGGAATGAGGTTCCTCAGTTTTAATTTCTGCAGATGCAGTCAACTGAACACATGATGAGGCTGCCCTTCGAAGCTTGCAGTCTCTGCTCCCTTGACATCGGAAACACAAGCTTGTATCTCATAGTTACTTTCTTTTTCAGCATGATAAGCAATGGTGCATACTGTAATGATTTGTGTGGCAGGATCTAGAATTCTATACTTGCAGTATTAAGGAATATCATCTGATGGAAGCAAGGAGGACAGACTTTTCTACTGTAGCGCCTGCCCTTTTGAACATCATTCCTCTCAGAGGTTAGATTAACCTTGACTCTGCTTGTCTTCTGAAAGGCTCTAAAGACATGGTTCTGTCAACATGACTGGAGAACTGGCTATGGTTTGGAGCCTACTGTACAGCTAGATGGCTGTACTGATTGGTCCATAATTTGCACTGGTTCATTATTTGCACTTGCCTACTTTTTATGTTTTCTGCTTTTAATTCCAGTCTTTAGTGAAGTTTTAAATTGGTTTTAAAGAGGCTTTTGTTCTTTACTGAATTTTGTTGGTTGTGTTGTTTGGTTGTTTTAACGATGTGAGCTGCCCAGAGTCACAAATGTGAGACGAGTGGCTATATAAGTTGAATCAATCAATCAATCAATCAATCAATCCAACCATTAATCTTCACACATACTGTATCTGCAATTCAGCTTGGTTCTCTTTCCTTTTCGTACACACACATACCCTTTAGAGCAGTGTTTCCCAACCTTGGCAACTTGAAGATGTCTGGACTTCAACTCCCAGAATTCCCCAGCCAGCATTCACTGGCTGGGGAATTCTGGGAGTTGAAGTCCAGACATCTTCAAGTTGCCAAGGTTGGGAAACACTGCTTTAGAGCCAAACACTTTCATGGGCCATAAGCTAAGCTTTCTTCTGGGTCATAGCCCAACAACTCGGGAGTTGGGCGGCATATAAGAAAACCAAAATAAATAAATAAATAAATAAATAAATAAATTAGGATATTGTAATAAAATCTTAAAAACTTTAAAAGGCTGCCTTTCTTTCAATTTCTATCCCACAAATCAAGGCAAAATTATTTTCTTTCTTGTCTATTTATGTACTACTAAAACTGTTTGATTGTTTGTAACCTTTAATTGAGCAAAACAGTACATCGTAGGGCAACCGTTTTTGAACCAATGCACCTCAAATGGGCTAATTTACAGAATGGGACTGAAATCTGGGACCTGGGACCAGGAATGAAATTTGGCAAAGTTCTGACCACTTCAGTGCTTCTGCATCACCGTGCCACTGCACTTCTGCAGTCAGCCACAGTCATATGATTCACGTCTCCAAGCCAGGTTCCTACAAGGAAAGCCAGTGAGGAGGCCAGTGAGAAGGCCACTCCCACTGCTTTTTGCCTGCCCATTGTCATTTTGTTTCTCTAAGTAATGAAATATCTCTGAAATGATAATCCAACAAGTCACAGGTTGTTTAGTGTTTTCTAATTTTCCAGGACTCAAATATTGTTTTTGTAACAGCTCAACATTGGCTTCCTCCTTCTCTGAGTCAAACCCATATTCTATCACCACATTTGCAAGTAGCTGGCTGTGTTAATTGCTTCTCCCCAGTATTTATCTGACGGTCTTGCATTTTGCAGCCTGCATTTTATCTTGTCAAAGTTTAATGTTCCCTCTCTCTGCTATACCATTCTTTTCTGTATTATAAGCCATTGTGGTTTCATGGATGGTCCCTTTTCTTCTAGATACATTTTCATATTGTTGGCTGTATTTTCAATTCAATTGTTTATGTGTATTTTTAAGGCTTTCTCCCAAATGTACTGCATGTTAAACCCACGTATTCCTTAAAGTTTTTCAATAGTTGACTCTTCATCGAGCAAGAAGCAAAATGTGCACCTTGTGTAATCACTAAAGATGTTACCTAGATAATAGCCAGAAAATAACCAAGCTCAGAGAGCACCAAAGACTCCACAGTAGTGTAATCATCTATGAAAGGGAGGATATGTTTTCACCTTGGAATAGGCATTGCTCTAGAAATCTCATTGTACACTCAGTCTAGATAGTTTCCTTGTTTTCTTATATTTCTACATTTGTTGGCTTAGTGACTTTGGCCTTTATCCAACATACACACCTCGACCAAGTCACTCTTGGCTGCAACTTCAGTTCTATGACTGATTCCTCCAATTTACAAACAACACCTGATCTTGTGTTAATTTTTCAAATAAATTATAGGTATATTCTCATTTCGTTCAATGAGCCTCAGTTTCTGTTTAATAACATAGAAGTTGCAGAAGAATCAGAAGAGATATTCTCCAATGGCCCATTTGTTCTTCTATACATTCATCTGTCTCCTTTCTGGTCCTTTCTTATATTGGACTTAGGTGTATCATTACCTTTAGAATACAGTTGAACAGGGTTTATCTCCTTTCCTAGGATGATTTGTTTGCAAATGACCTAAATCATTGCAAATTAATGAAGCATTTATTTTCCTTTCTTCTGACCTTACAAGCCAATTCTTGATTGAGAACTGCATCTGGCTCTTGAGATTTATTCAGATTACAGTTTTGCAAGTAATTTATTACAAATTAAAGTGTTTTCTTTTTCATTTCTTTTGCATGTACCATGGCTTCATAATCTCTATGTAATGAATTTTAAATGAAGACAACCAATATTTTTATAGACATGTACTGTCTTTCAAGATAACTTGCAATAACCTTTATTTGATTTACAGCAGATTTAGTATTCATACAGTATATCCCCATTCATTCATGCATACATACTAACACACTGATGTTTGTTATAACTGTCTGAAAAGATGTGAGTTGGAGGCTGTAGCAATTTTCTTCTATAATCTTTAAGTCTTCTTCTATATTTCTCAAATGTGAATAATAAATGAATCCCTCACTATCAGGTAGATCATCTCAGTAACTCTATCATTTGCCTCATTCCATGCTGCCCTACTTTTGTGGGTCTCTCTTTGTCTGGCACAATGGCAATTATTTGAGACTCCAGGAACCTTTTCAACTTGAATTACCAGAGGGAGCATTCTGGTGGTTTTGTTTTCTGGATTTCTGAAAGATTTTCTTTTTCTTCTCTAATCTTTCCTTTAGCAGCTCAGGAGAGTCATGTTTTCTTTCTCTTTTTAGAATCTATTTGCACATTTGCTTCAGCTGCTGGAGTCTATAACAGTGCTGGAGGTTGCAGCATTTTGTGTATTCATGAAAGCATTCCTGGGAGTAAGACTCTAACCCGAGGAAGGACTAGGAGCTCCAATTAGCAATCTTAGAGTCAAAGAGAAGATGGAAAGTAAATCCTTAACTTTGTAACTGTACCTAACTGCACCCTTGTGGGTTAGTAAGCCAGGAGATGCTGAAGTTACAGTGCCTATGGATGTGAATCTCCAACAAACTGTAAAACATATATTGAATTATTTCCATGTAGATGGAGTGAGGTGATTATAAATAAATAAATAAATAAATAAATAAATAAATAAATAAATAAATAAATAAATAAATAAATAAATAAATAAATAAATGCTGTAACAGAGGGGAAGGAAGGAAGGAAGGAAGGAAGGAAGGAAGGAAGGAAGGAAGGAAGGAAGGAAGGAAGGAAGGAAGGAAGGAAGTGCCATCTCGATCTCTTCTGAGTCAGGCATTACCCCAGCAGGGAGACTGAGAAGCAAGTGATGAAATGTGTATCATGATATTAAGATACAAAAACCAAGCCTTATGGCTCTGCATAACATATGAAAAGCAAGTACATAGGGAGGAATTTGCATCATGATAACATTTCCATGCAACCTTGTTTGCTATGGAAGTCTATGTTCCTGAGTTCTACAACTGTTTCAGGGCCTTGCCAAGATGTTTGCCTTGGGCTCAAGGAGCCCTACTTACATCCTTGTCAGAATGTATTTTCAATTTCCTTACATTCCTATAATTAACATAAGTGTACTTCTCCAAAATGCAAAGGGTTAAAATGAGATATAGTTAATCTAATTCTCTTCAATTAACATGCAGGCATCCTGCAAGAATAAATTGCCCAGGACTTACAGCAAAGGTCAGGGGCTTCCTAGACCAGGAAGGGGCAAAACATGGGAACATCATGTATCCTGAACCTACTCTACCGATGAGTAAGAGACAGAGGAATGTGCAAACGTATGGCTCATGAGCAGATCCTACAAAAAAGACTATAGATTATGAAGCTGTGAAAGCTGCATTGTTTCCCTGACTAATCTCATGGAATTAAACGCAAATAGGTAGAGTTAGAGCCCAAATTGAGGAAACCATTTCCTCTCTTCCTCCCTCTATTTCTGTACATTTTGCCAGCCCATTTTTGAAGCAATAGCGAGGACGCTTCGTTGCCTTATGTATTTCAGCATCTTTCTCCCAACTCCACATGCATTTTCCTCTCTAAGCTTTCTTTTCGTCCCTCTTGGCTTGCTTGCTTCCTTCTTCAAGCAAAAGGCCACATGCCTTTAATCACCCCATAATGTCTCTTGCTTTTTAAACCTGTGAGGCAAAATAAACATTTTGTGCTTTAAAGATAGCGCCAGGTTTGCTCATGTTATTGCAAAGAATTAAGGTTGAAATCCTCTCTCTAAATATCCAGGAAAGGCAGCGTCTCACTGTATCAATAGGGATTACTTCAAAGTGTTTACTTTTTATTTATTACATTTATACCTTGCTTTCCTACATAATAAGCATTCGGGATGACACAAATAGATGTTCTCTGTTAGCATACTTGCCTTCTGTGTCTCATTTTTATATCAGGGTGGACATGCAAATGCTTTAAAAAACTTTTGGGTTACAACCAGAGAATACACTAATAACATTAATGGAAAGGAAAAGAGTACTCAGCAGAGGGTTACCATCCCCACTTCAGAAACTGATTAAGATCCCCATCCTTAGAATCTCTCAGAAGAATAAAATTGTCAGATGTTTGATTAATTCTTTGAACCACTGTCCTATGCCCCATCATTTTCTCAGAAAAGTTCATTTGGGAGGGGAATAGGAAAAGTGACAGCTGCTGATATTTGCAGTCACAGGAAAGCATCTGAGAGGGTTGTTAACACTGGAGAATTGGCCTAGAATCTTTTATAGAAATTGCTATTACAGCGAGGAGATGCCTGGCCATCTTTCAAACCTTATCCAGTTGATGAAATATAGTATAGAGCAGTGGTTCCCAACCTTTTTGTGATCGAGTACCACTTGGAGGTCCCGTACAGTTGCCGCGTACCACCTGGTTCCAGAGAAACTAAATTCGATCAGATATCACTTTATTTCCATAATTGTACCGTTCCTTTTTTGGCCCCGCGCATCCAGCAACTGGATTCTCGGGCCGCTGGGACCAGGTGGGTGGCTTGTGGCAACAGTTGCAAATCGTTGCCAGATTATCTTGTGTTAGGCAGTAAACATTTTTGTGAAGTAAAAAATAACTAACTAAAAATCGTTCATGACCCCGAAAGTGTTCGCGTACCACCTGGAAGGCCCTCGCGTACCACTAGTGGTACACGTACCACAGGTTGGGAACCACTGGTATAGAGGAACCTGGCTTGATTTTTTTTTCCCCAATATGGTAGTAGCAATTTTCTCAAGCAATAGGAACAGCAGTAACTTCTGGACTTACTTTTTTACAAAAAGAATCCTTTCTTTTCTAAAAGCTTCCAATTTGTTCCCTCCCTGTCTCTTTTAGATTTATGTACTTACATTGTTCTCTTCTGTTGTTTTTATTTAATAGTTTTTTATCCTGCCTTTATTCTGATTTATACATAATTCAAAGTAGTGGACATACATAATAGTCATTCCTCCTCCCCAACAACAACCTTGTTAGGTGAGTTGGACTAAGAGAAAAAGTGACTGGCCCAAAGTCACCTGGTTTTTTTTTTCATGCCTAAGACATGGTCCTCTGGTTTCTAAGTAACTCCTAGTTTTATTCTTAGTTATTTCTATTTTATTCAAGATTTATTCTACTGTAGTAGTACTTTTACATTACACTATTAGATGTTTTTAATTTTTTATTTGTGAATTGCACAACAATTTGTAAGTAGTTGAGATATATTAAGTGTTCAAAATAAATAAATATAAATAGAGACATTGCTAGGTCTACCAAAAGTTTCTAATGAATTATGGAGTTCTCCTTCTCATTTAAAAAAATCCTAACACATATGGTCCAATCAAGCTTGTTATTGCTACCTTAGTATTTGGGAAGTGAGGGCAAGGATTCCTAACTAGTGAGCAAAGATTAATCATTTTTTTAAAGGAACTCTTTTATCAAAAAATAAAAACATATCTGCATAAAGTTAGTATGCACAGAGGCAAATTTGGAAATATCCACTTTTATTTCACTAGAATTAAAATACTTTGTAATTGTCAACCCTGTACAATCCATTCTAGTTGATCTCATAAGCTAAGTATGTTTTGTCCTTAGTGCTTGGAGAGGGGGGCACACAAGAATCTCAGGGGGAGGGAGGGAGGGAGGGAGGGAGGGAGGGAGGGAGGGAGGGAAGGAAGGAAGGAAGGAAGGAAGGAAGGAAGGAAGGAAGGAAGGAAGGAAGGAAGGAAGGAGAAATCACTTCCATATCATTGCCAGCACTGTATAGTGCAATCACCAGGCTTTGAACTTCACTTTTCTTTTTTAAAAAATACTCCAAAGCATAGGGTTTTTTTTTTCTTTTCTTTTTCTGGTACCTGGTTCCTTGGATACCATCACAAGACATCCTTTCCATTCCACAATCCCTTGACAGTATTTTGAAGCCAACCATGTGAACCACTCCTGATTACCTTGGAATGCTGAGAAAGGGCATGAAATACTATGATCCAATCAATGCTGCCTCCAGCAAACTTAATGAAAAATAAAATAAGTTGCTAACATTTCCACCCTCCCTGTGTTTTCACTTTATATTACATGACATTTCTCTGACCCTCTTGCAAAAAGACTAAGATGCTGGTATCTGGCCCACTGAAATAAAATGTCAGATAATGACAAAGGGGTTAATGATAGGACTATAATTTTGCAACCAGAACCTTTTCACAGCAGTTGCAACCACTTGAACCCAGCTCCAGTGGCTAGAAGGCAGAGCAGAGAATTGTTCAACACGCACCACTGGCAGAAGCAGGGAATATCAAACAAGACAGGTTTTTCTTTGGTTTGTTTTTAATAAGAACATGAAACTGACTAAAAATGGATGATATCAGGTAGATCAGACAGGAAACATGGCCAGATAAGCTAATTTTACTTTATTGTCAAGCTACATTAATAGAATCTTGCAAGTTTGAAAGTACAATTCTCCTGCCATCACCGTTGTAGCCTGAGAACTTAGTGAGGGCCCCTTCTGAGCCTTTTGCTCTATCCACTATTGGCTGTGGGCTATTCTCTCTGTTATCTGGCTGTTTCCTTGGCAGCATCCCTTCACTCTGTCTCTTAAGGTCATTCCCACACACTGTTACATCTAGAACATTTAAGATCCCTGGAGAGAGACTAAAAATTTCTATGGAATGAAATGGAGTGAATCAGAAAATGGCTCACGCTATACCAAATATGGGTGTTTCTTTCTGAACTACACCTCGGTCTATCAGAAAATGGAGTCATCTTTTCAAGGTGAAAAATAGCATGGGATCATAGGAGGGTGGTGTCAATGAAGGATTGGCACCAACGCCCCTAGGGATATTTTTTATAAACCTCCAAAAGTAATAGTACAGGTGTTCTTTCTAAAAGGTAGTATTTGGGTCAAACCCAAAAGCCACTGATTGCAAGAACACAGAAGGTGTGGCTTGGTGGGCATGGCTTGGTGGGCATGGCAGGGGAAGGATACTGCAAAATCTCCATTCCCACCCCACTCTGGGGCCAGCCAGAGGTGGCATTTTCCGGTTCTCCGAACTACTCAAAATTTCCGCTACCGGTTCTCCAGAACCTGTTAGAATCTGCTGGATTTCACCCCTGTATGCAAGAATGGGTGGAGAGGCAAATGACCACAGGGACTATTGTTCAAAGACTGGATGTGCTGAAGATTAGGAGATCCTAGACAGGGTCTGTTTCGGTGGTGGGTTCCTACCGGTGCGGTCAACTCTGCCACACCGGTAGCGGCTGGCAGATTACGCAATTTGCGCACGATGGCTCCGGTGCTGTTTTCACCGGTCTGTTGTGTGTCACCAACTTTTTTTCAGAATTTTTGGGCTTTTTTGCTTCCTGCGCATGCGTGGAAGCAAAATCTCATGAGGGGACGCGTGCTTGCGCGAGATTTTGCTGATTTTTTGCTTCCGTGCATGCTCAAAAGCAAAAAATTGGTGAAATCACGCACATGTGTGTGTCCCCTCGCAAGATTTTGGCAATTTTTGCTTCCTGTGCGTGCACGGAAGCAAAAGCGTGTGAGGGGGTGTGCACACGTAGCAAGCATGCACATGCACGAAATGTGGCAATGCGTGCGCAGCACACTGGTAGCAAGGTAAGAGAGCAACCCGCCCCTGGTCTGTTTCCCTTATGTAGGTAAACCTTCCACAATGCTTAAACAGGGCTTCTGTTCCTTTCATTTTCATGCCTTCTCTTCATTAAGAAGAGACTGGACAGCCACTTGTCTGGAATGGCATAGGGTCTCCTGCTTGTACAGAGGGTTGGACTAGAAGACCTCCAAGGTTCCTTCCAACTCTGTCATGTCCCATTAACTTTTCACCTTGTCTCCGTCTAGTTTTGTTCCTTCCTTTTCCTTTTCTCAGTACAGCAACCTCTTTCTTTTACACCCCCCCAATCCATTTTGTTTTGCGGGTTCCCCCCCCCTTCTTTTTTGCAGGGCCTTCATGAAGAAAGAAGATGGGTTGTGTGCGAAAAGACAATAGCTTAGATCAATGTGGGCTAATTAATACTTGCATTGGGATACTTTATTTTATGGTCAATTGATATTAATCAGTTATTTTAGACAGATAGACAGATAATGCATATTCTGGACCTGCCCTTTTTGGGGAGAGGGGTTTATGGATTCTGGTGTGACACAGGAATGTGTTAGTTCTCCAAGGTGAGTTTCAAGTGGAGTTGGCACTTACTTGTCAAGATGGGGGGAGCCAGGTATTGCACTGGATAGTCCTGTTAGGAGAGCTCTCCTAAATTCAGAGTCATTTTTCTTCCCTTCCTATAATACCGTATTACAGGTAATATTGTACCTTAGCTCAACTAAATATCCATCTACCACAGGAAAAGGTCATAATGCTATGTCTTTAGAGTGAAAGCGTCAGAAGTCAGATCCTGAAAAGTACCCATAATGCTTGAGATAGTGTAGCAATGTAGAAATTTAACCTACTGAAAGCAACCTTCCTTGTCCTAATCCAGCTATGTTGGACTTTGTCTACCAAAATCTGCATGCACCATGGCTGAATGCTGGTCTAAATCCAAAGCTGAGGAGCTTGAATCTAAAAATAGGCATAACAGTGCTGAAACCATTAGCTTTAAAATTAAAAGCACACCAGCAATGTTAAGTATATTACTGTATAACAAGTCTATCACATGAGAATAAGAGACTGAATTGTGCTAGCATTCATTCAGCACAAATGTTTTCTCCTCTGTTCTTTAGAAATCTGCACTGAGGTATTTTTAACAATGTAGTATGAAAGCCTGCCATCGTCAAACGTGCATCACAAACAACTTGCTCTGTCCTTGCTATAATTAGCAATGTTAAAAGGGAGTGTGTGAGAATTCTTCAGAATATTTTAGCACCAAAATCAAGCAAGCCGGGTGCCCTCACCTGCCCTTAGGGCTGACCAAGCCCCCAAGGTTTGGAAATTTCAAGTGCACCTTAAAAAAGATCTTCTCCCTCTTGCTGGT
>JALIGW010000003.1:42450495-42647995 GCA_023053685.1 Diadophis punctatus similis | reverse complement strand
GATGGCACCCAGAAGCTGTTTGGATGTACCAGGCAGAAACTTCAAGATTTTTCTTTTAAAAAGTGATACCACAAGAATTGACATTATACAGGCAAGAATATCACTCAAAGTTCTCGATTTAGATTATGTAAATAGAATACGTTAAGTCAAAACCAAACAAACCACATTATGGCCTTGCATATCGTATGACCTCAGAACTGCAATCTATACATCACAAATTATATCTTAAGCACAATATGTGAACCTATCATAAGGAGGAGAAAATCATGAAGTGCTGAATCATCCTAGACCTTGGCTATTTCAAGGCAGTAATGGTGTCGTCACTGTGTGGGATTTTCAGGCTTCTAGATATTGATCTGGATGTATCAGGCTGGATTCCAACTTTGGATAGCCTAAAATTTGATCCAGAATGGATTTATAGAGCTTTGGCAGCCTTTTCGTCACAAACCATAAAATGTTATGTCTAAGGGTGGGAATCAAAAACCACTTTGCATTGTTGCAGACATGCAGATGAGTCTGCTATAAAGCTAATTTCATGGGTTCAGCAGCCCCCGTCTCCTGACTTGATGTCACTATACAAAGTTCACACACCTTAAAAGTCAACAGTGTCCTCTCATGCAGACCAACCATTTTTCTTTGCTTTTCTAAATGAGATGTAATTGCCTTCCTTCATCACAAGGGCTGTTGTGAGGATTAATTGCGCATTGTATGAACTCACTTTTGAAAATGAAAAACCCTGCATTATATCTGAACTAGAAAACAAATAACTTTTCAGTACTACCCAGTAAAATGTCAAGATTATTTTGCAAAACACAGCTGAATAAAAAGGCTGCTAATAGATGTATTTCGGATTCCATAAAGCACCACGAATCCAGCCAAGGTTTCCTTGGTTATCCATTTACTCAGCAGTACTTCAAAACTTTCTTGGGTAAACTTTTATATAGAGATGCCTGTCTTTCTTTATATTTATTTCCCCCTTTGAATGTTGAGACGCTTCAATGGTTGTTGCTTGCAGAACAACTGGCACTGTTTGTAATATAGGCTCAAAAACTGCACTGTAATGTTGAAGTAGTTGTTTGAACCATGCATTCCAAATCCAACCTGAATTTTACATGTCACCGATTAGCCATTGATTTTAGAACAATGTTTGGTACCATGGACTTTTAAAATCATTTCTGTAGCTAGTTCCCTAGCAGCAGACATTCCTCCCCCACAGGCATAAGAATAATGAGAATTACTGTTTTTATTAATTACAGATAGATCAGACGCCAATAACAATTGGCCCACAGACCTAATCAACTTCTGGCCTGATTCACTGGACATGTTTGGAATTGGGTGTATTGTTTATGCATGTGGAAAGAATAAGGAAAAATGTATTGTGACACACAGCACATCTCTATTCATTTTTATGTAGTGATTCCTACCTACGGCATGCAATCTCCAATATGCTATCCCAAAATTAATTCAAGCCTCGGTCCAAAATAATTTCCTTATCTCTATTGTAGGCTCAGTCTTTCCTCAGCGGTGGTCAGGGCAGTATCCTTTCTCATAAAACCAGGGGTGGGTTCTACTTACCTTCCCCACCAGTTCGCATCATGACGGAAGTGCACAATTAAAAAAAAAATTCCAAAAAAAAGATGGCGGTGCCCACGGACCGACCCCGACCGAACCAGATCCGTAATGTCACCAGCGGGTTGCTACCGGTTCGGCGAACCGGTCCGAACCAGAACCCACCTCTGCATAGAACCTACACAACAATGCTGTGACACTATGTAGGCTAATAGAAAGAGTAAGTTGACCAATGTCAATGACTGAGCTTCATAGCTGATTAGAAATTTGAAACTGGCCCTTCCCCTAGAACCAGGGGTTCCCAACCTTTTCTATACCCTGCACCCCTAGAATGCTTGATATATTCTCGTATCCCTTACAAAAGTAAATAATTATATGTATATAATTATACATTATACACTATAATTTTGAAACTTCTAAAACCATGTTTTCGCCCCCCCCCGGAATATCATCTTGCACACCCGGTTGGGAACCCCTCCCCTAGTCCAGTAGCCCAATCACTATACCCCATTTGCCATTTTGTGTGAGTGGGGGGAAGGCATATTTGAATGTGAAATAAAAGGGAAGGAAAAAGATCCAGAATAATCAAGAGCTTTTATCTTTATTTTGTCTGTTATTTCCTTATAATTAAACACATGCACATATAAAACATTCCCAAATAGCAAGTGAACAAAATGCAGAATCATAATGGGACATCTTCCTTCATTTTGTCTGTGCACCTGTGGTGATCTTTCATGATCTGGGAATCACTGGACTTTTTGTGTCTGATGAATGAAAGCCATTTCCTTTCCTTTCAAAGGTACGGCTATGTGTTTCTAATAGAAAAGTCTTCTGCCATGGCTTTCCTCTACTGTTGCTACATGAACCATGTCACCATGGGACATCTCTCCCATTATTTCAAGATCAGTATCATCTTTCAGTCACACATCAGTGGTGTGATTGTTAATTTGCAATAACAAACCAATGTTAACAGCCTTTGAATCAACACTGGAACCTTGAATGTGCGAACAAGTCCTTGGCAATGATGCTAGGAAGGCCTGGGAGCTTTAATTAAGGATCAGCAGATAGGTAGGTCTAGGAGTGATAATGTATAAGCAGATAGGCCATAATGTTAAATGGAAGGGAAAACAAATTGCTCAATGGTATGGAAACAGATTCATAAAATTCGGAAACAAACCGAAAGAAGTCATAAAAATTCTCATAGACCATATTGGAGCTGCCTTAGATGCTGAGTAACATCAGAATACTATTATTGCTGGATTATGTGAACAAATCAGATATTAGAATATAAAGTGTGATTTAGGGAATACAAACCATCGCATAAATATGCCAGAGTAAAAGCTGCCAAGAAAGTCAGCCAATATTTGTCCAGCAGGGTCTAATTTAGGGCTCTTTCTCATACCTAAGTTAAAAGTCCTATCCACTAGTCTTTGAACTGGCAGTAAACTATACCATTATAAGCATTAGTGACCCCCATCCCATTGCAACAATGATGCTCAAAAACAGCTTATACTTATTTGCTGTGGACAGGGCAAGTTCAGCAAAGGAATTGGTAGATCCTTTTTTCTCTCCCTGTCATCAACCATCTCTCTCTTTATGGATTGGGGAGGAGGTGAGTTTTGCCCAAAAGCTAGAGCAGCAAGTTTGTCACAACTGCTTTACATGGAACTGTTCAAAGAAGAACTTTATAAGTTGATATTCGCTGATTGTTGAACTTCTTTGGATACAGGTTAAGCACTAGTCCAGATTGTATGGTATAGGGAACAGATGAAGACAATATCATGAGATCATGAGGTCACAGTAGAAGAAGAAAAGGTGGAATATGTCAGAGTTGCAGTTAGATGCAAAAAAAGAAAAATGATTAGTCCATAGACCTACAATTCATTTAATTCACGTTATATCAACTCAGGCCTGTGTGCAAGGAAGTTGCTTAAAATATTTAATAGAAGGGAGACTTTAGTGTAAAAAGGGGCTTGTTTGAAATAGTTACAGCCATGTTGTAAGGATAAGAGGTAAAACATCTGCCTGGCCAGAAATTCCAAAAGAGAACTGTCAGATACAAACAGCTGGAAGAAGGCCATCAGGCCTGAAAAACAGGCAACCTGGAATAGGAACAGATAAAGGACGGTTTTGTTAGGAGAAGGGCTAGTAGAGTACTTATCTCATTTCATTGATTCTGCTCCCAGGAAAGAAATAGAGCAAACGAACTTGGGGATGCTATTAGCATTCCAGGCAGAGATAGGGTTGGGAGAATGGGAGGGGGGGATACTTAAATTGGACACAGTTTAGCAGTACCAGTTGATCCCCTGAAGAGCAGCAATTAAAGAGCAGTTTAGTGCTGAAAAGTGACACTCTGAATATGGAAACATGAGGTCTACATTCATTAGCTTCTCGGTGATCACAAAGCCTTTTGCTCCATTTCAAAGGCCAAAACAAAAGTTCCCCTGCCAGTTCCTATCTGCATATTTTGCTACAGGAGACAGTAAGGATTTGAGAATGCAATAATTCAGTATTACTCTGCAGCATATGAGCTGCTAGAGCCAGGATCTTTGACAGGCAGGGATCCTACCTTGCAACCATGGGAGAAAGGGAGAACTAACTCAGTCACAGTGCGTATCAGCATATCTGACCCTTCAATTATTTTAGGCCAGGGGTAGGCAAAGTTGGCTCTTCTATGACTCGTGGACTTCAACTCCCAGAATTTCTGAGCCAATCATGCTAGCTTAAGAATTCTGGGAGTTGAAGTCCACGAGTCATAGAAGAGCCAACTTTGCCTACCCCTGTTTTAGACCAATAAACTAACTGAGAATAAGGTACAACCAAATGCAAAAGATGGCAAGGCTTTTGCATCGTTAACGACTGTACAAAAGAGAGAATTTCAACTTGCATTAATAGGCTAACCATGCTGAATTTCTTTCGTATACAGAAATTAAAAGTACAAGAGTCCTGCCATACGAACACTTTTAATACATTAGAAATCCAACTGAATCTGTATGTCCTGATTTCTTCACTGAAATGCAGCAAAAGTTGTGGCAGCTCATCACCATAAGACAACCCTTCTTAACAACTGCAATGCCATTTTAAAACAGAAGTCAGGCTAAAAGTAAATAAAGTTAGTCTGTTTAAAATCTAATGCTGGTTATCCAATGATTCAAGAGTTAGATCTTAATATCTGCGTTATTAATTAATTTAATATTGTCAGCACGTGCAGCAAAACGTAGAATGTAAGAAGTCAGATCCCAAAATTTTCCAACCCAAAATTTGAGAAAAGGCAGCGGGCTTTACAAATGGGGGAAGAGGAGTCAGCAATTATAAACACATAATAAAGGTATGACTCTTCAGGCAAAATTATCTTTGAATAACCAGAGAAAGAAATAAGAGCTACTATAATTAAGAAATGCTAAACTCCTCCTGAGTCTAAAGTTACTAATTACACTCTCAGTTTCTCATAGTTTGCTCCTCTTATTTAGTGACCGAGATAAAGAGGTTTACATGTAATATTTCTTTGTAAAGTATCTGTAATAAACTATTGATAAGGCATACTCCTGCAAATTGCCCAGGCATCCTACTTATGTGGAAATGAAATAGCTATAACCTTTGTGATCCTTTTCTCACTTTTAGCAGATACATCTCTTTCCTATAAATTTCCTTTCCAGGGGGAATTAAGTTCCTGAGAATATTTGATCCACGGAATGAAACCTATAGTAGTATTAGTTATCTCCCGTAATACCAAGGCATACACCTGTTGCTTAATGTTTTGTTGTGTCTATCCAATATTATTTCATGATTTGCAAGCTCCAACATACTTCTCATTACACATAATATTTCTACTTCATGAGCTGTATACGTTCCCAATAACTTTCTGGCTATAAATAAGTGTGCTGCTGGTTATCATCTATAAATCCCTTTATGACATAAAACCAGATGATCTGCTGGACTGCCTGCTCCCAAACAGAAAGGGACAAGAAGGGCATTTCATTGAAACAATAACCTCATTGTTCACCACATGAACAATGTGGTGACCCCATTCTCTTTGGAGTGGCCTTTTCCTTACTTTTGTCTCAATGCTACAGTCTTTAGGAAGGTGGTTTAGACCTGTCTCTTTACTTAGGCTTTGTGTTCAGTAAAGGCTTTGGGTCTCTGTGAGTCTGTAGAACTTCTCAATTCTGTTCAACATTTTATAGTTAGTATCTTTTAATGGGCTATGCTATTTAATATTAATTAGTTATGGGGGAATTGTCTTTTTGTATGCTTACTTTGAGTAGATGGACATATAAATGCATAAATAAATAAACAAATAAACATATTTGATTATGACATTTTTCTTCTCTGAAGGAATTACAATGCAAACAATCCAGTACAAAGCAATTATAGTCCATCCATCAAAGTCCATCAGTTAATGCCAAAAGATGATATTTTCTGGCACTGTTCAGTGCAACCAACTGGTAAGATGATACAACAATGATTTAAAACTTTTTCTTTCATTTTTTCCAAGCAAAATGCTCCAGGAAACATCTGGAGGTTGACTTGTCTCTCAAAATGCCCCCATTGTCTTCCCATATTCCTTTTCCCGCTCTGACACATTGAATCTAGGGTACAGTGTAGTTTTCAAATCATGTCCAAGCATGACCCCCTTGCATTTACTTTTCTGTTACTGTTTGACCATGAGCTATTCTTTCGTTTTTCTCTCTCTCTTTCCATTGTAATTTCAAGCTCGGTAAAATCTGCTGTAATCTTCCTCACTACACAATTCACCAATCTCAGATTAGAAAGATGAGAAAAATGACATTTCTTCCTTCAGTCCTTCTTCATCTTGCAAAACACCTCCTTGCCTGAATCATCATCATAATCAACAACAACAACAACAATTCCTATTTCATGCCTTGTACCGTATATGAGTGGACATCAGTATGATCCCAAACCTCCAACCAGCTGCCATGGAAATTTGTTTTTTATAGGACAGGACAGGACAGAAGAGGGAGAGAAAGCATTCTACAAACCAGGGATCAAACTTTCAGCTTCATCTTTCAGCTCTTCTCAAAAGGTCCCGCAGTCCCTTAGGCAGTCTTTTAAAATAGGAATGGGAACTACTTATAGATGAATGTTTTCTTTGGAACTCTATCTGCTTGCCCTCAAAAACATAGAAGTAAGGAGTATAATAAGGAATATCCTGGGGAGCTAGAAGAGTGTTAAGGGAACATTCACCAGTTAAGGGAACATTCACCAGTTTGCCTTCTGGAAAATCAATATTTGGCATAAGCTACACCTATCATGATAGCCATTTTGCGGTTAGGCAGTATCCCAGAAACAACTCTAACAAAGTTCTCCTACCAGATCTTTTCCTATCATTTCGACTTATAAATGCCATCCTCCCCACTGGCCATGCTGACTTCATCTGAAGAATATCAAATTAGGGAAGACCTCATTAACATAACAAAAGCAGGCCAGGAGTTTGGGTTGGGTTGGGTTGGGTTGGGTTGGGTTGGGTTGGGTTGGGTGGGTTGGGTTTGGGTTTGGGTTTGGGTTTGGTGGTTTGGGTTTGGGTTGGGTTTGGGTTAGGTTTGGGTTGGGTTGGGTTGCATAGTCAGCCAGATGTATAAAACTGGCATTTTTATCCACCTATTGAGTACTACCAAAGACCTTGGACAGACAGTTGTTGTTTGATGGTGTTAAAGGTATTGTTGAAGGATATAAGATATTCCAAGTAAATCTGCCTTTTGCAATTGACTGATGGTTATTTTGTCAATGCTGTTGATGTTCAAGTAGTGCATTATATGTTTTATAATGGATTGCACCCAAGGCTCATATTGATACTATCTTTGCTTTCGTTTGCCACAGTTTTTCCTCTTCTATTTTCATATCTTTGTATTTTGTGATTTTGTGATTTTCTTCTGTTGTATCTGTTCTATTCTGCTATGTTCAGGTATTGAAATGTCCACTAACCAGACTGTATCTCTCTTATCAACAGTTATTAAGTCTGGGATGTTATGTGACAGGTGCTTTTCTATTTGAATTCTAAAGAACACTTATTACTTCATCTATTTTGTGGCCACACCACTTCTTGCTTGCTGGCAATATCTTGCAGATATTCCAATGTACCAATTGTCATGCCATAGTTTGTAGTCAGTCTGTGTGATCTTCTTGCAGCAGCTAACTAGGTAATCTACTATTTCTTTAGCTTCTTTGCAGAGATGGCATTTGCTCTCTCTTGTTGCTTTCTTCTCAATGATGGCTTTATATGCATTTGTTCTTAAGGTTTTGTCTTGTGCAGCCAGAATTCACCCCTCTGTCTCTTTCTTCAACTTTCCTTCTTTGAGCCATTGCTAGGTCTTGTTATTATCTGTTTTGCCTCCAATGTTTTCTATACTGACCATGTAATACTTTGGCTTGCCATGTCTCTTTTCTAGTCTTCATTTGGTCTTTCTTGTAAGCCAGTTTGGTCTCTCTCAGTAAGCCTTCATGGTACATTAGCTTCAGTGCATCTTCTTCACTGTTTTTCAGATATTCTTACAATGCCCTTTTTTCTTCTTCAACTGTCTGATGTACTTGCAACATTCCACAGTCACTTATTTCCCTTGGTAAGTGGAGTCTGTCAACATTGATGCATGGATGAAGGAAATTCAAGGATTCATAGTCATTACTGAGATTTGGAGAAACTATGACAGACTTCCCCTTAAATGCTATAGACTTCTTCAAACACTGTCAAACAATGTTACAGGATATACAATAGTAGGCTTGTCCTATACTAAAAATGAATATTTCCATCTTTTTAATTATATATATATACCGTATGTTCAGATGATACTAGATTCTTGCAGCAGAGTCCATTTAGAAAGGTGTAGGTCTCTCATGCTCTTATTTTAGTTGCTTTTCAAGTAGAGGCCACACATATAAATGCAGCAAAAACACTTTTCAAATTTACAATGTCATACTTCCCAATGTGTCAAAGTTACACCAGAAAATTCATTCATTTATTTTACAGTACTTATAAACAATTCCAGTCTAAATTATTCTGGTCAATAGATAGACGAAATAATAAATAAATAAATAAATAAATAAATAAATAAATAAGTAAGTAAGTAAGTAAGTAAGTAAGTAAGTAAGTAAGTAAGTAAGTAAATAAATAAATAAATAAATAAATAAATAAATAAATAAATAAATAAATAAATAAATAAATAAATAAATAAATAAATAAATAACTCCATATATTGACTCAGTCCTAAAACAGAAATGGATTATCTTTTTCTTCCAAAAGCTACTCTTAATTTTTTCATTTGGGATGGGTGGACAGTGATACAATGATGTCATTGGAATAAGAGGAGTCCGTTTTTTTAATTGTTTTTTTTTAATGGTTTGGGATAGATTGTAAAAGATAGGTGTATTTGGCCTCCTAAAAGATTCCTATGTGTCTGTTTAACGACTTTGATTGCTTTAAAAAATGCAAGCCTTTACTACTGAAAATTGCTGTTTTCCTTCCAGCCTTTAATAGCATGACCCTGCAACCTTTTTTTAAATTGAAATGTGAATCTACGGTAAAAATTTGACCACACTACTTTCTATGTCTTACATAGATACTTGTATTCCTCCCCTCTTAGAAACAATATCAACTTGAGGTAATGCAGCTGTGATATGCAAGGAGACTAGGACAAAGGTTTGGACTTCATATCTCTTGCTTTTTATATAACCAAGCTAGCTGACTTCCTTGTGGCTACAGTTTTTTCAGAGAGCATGCTAAGATCTCCCACCTAGGTATGGTACAGGTTAGACCTCAGAAGTGCATTTATAAAAGGCATTTTTGTATGTAATTTGTTACAAAATAGAATGAGCTTCAGTGTAGCAGTGAGTGCCAATTCAGTGTTTAGCTTGTCCTTCTTAACAGAGTAACAGAGTTGGAAGGGACCTTGTAGGTCATCTAGTCCAACCCCCCGCTCAAGCAGGAGTCCCTACACCATTTCCGACAAATGGCAGTCCAATTTCCTCTTGAAATTGTTGGAGCTCTCACAACCTCTGAAGGCAAGCTGTTCCACTTATGAGTTCTTTAGAGTGAACAAATACTATTACATCCTTGGGCACCTTGTTGATTGCACTTAATCTGATAAATGCTCTTTTCAACCAATGAAGGTGCTATTTTAGTCTTACTTCATTTATGTATTCATTCACTCATTAGGCTTGTCGGCCACTTCAATCATAGCTGACTCTAAGTAATGAACATTCCACTTTTGTGCTTGAACACATACACCCAAATATACATATACATATGTTCTCTGCATGTTGCATGAGAAGGGAATTAAAAACACATTCAATTCCATTACTGAATTGTAAAAACAATCTCAAAGTCATCGTGTCCACTTCCTACTGATGCCAAAAATTCACTGTTATAGTATGTATTCTAGATATAATTAGCCAGCTAATGTCAAAAACCCTTAAAAGGAAGCAAATCTGCTGGTGGCACACAACTTGTATGGTCAGGAAGTTCTTCATATTTTTTAGTCAAAGACTTCATTTTCCTGCCATTTGAACTAGTTGATTTGAATCCTATCATCTGAAGCAAAAAGAACAAAATTACCTCAACACGTCATCAAAATGATGATGTGACGTTATCTAACAAAAGGAGTGCTATTAATCAGGGATGGGCTGCTGGGGGTTCGCAGGGGTTTGGGAGAACCTGTAGCTAAGATTCTGTGCAGTTCGCAGAACCCCCAAATCCCACTCCTGGCTGGCCCCGCCCACCCCACCCCTCCCAGGAGTCGCCACGTGGCCCATTTTGGATGCAGGTAAGTGCAGGGCGCGTGCGGAGGCTCGGGGAGGGTGAAAAACGGGCCTACCGGAAGTTTGGGAAGGCCGGAAATGCGCCCCCCCGGCCATGATGCAGGAGGCTGACTAGGCCACGCCCACGCCCACCCAGCAACCAGGCAGAGAACCCCTTGCTAAAAAAATTTGAAGCCCACCCCTGCTATTAATCCAAGATCTATTTCCTCAGTATAACATGACCGAATGCTAAAATTATTGGGAATACAAAACTAAATACAACATTCTACAGGTTTATCCCATATGCTCATTAAGATTTTACTTCTAAGCATATTTACCTCCAGATGTCTACTTTTCTGCTTGCCCAATCGCTTCCTGTCTCCCTATGGAAATATCACTCTAACTACTCAGATGGATTTTTTCTCTTTAATATAGTCAACCAAAGTTTCAATTGTTTTTCCAACAGTACAAAATATAGAAGAATCTTGTATTGGTGTTCTCAAATTTACCATGGAAAATAAGTCAGAAATGATATGCTGGTGTGAAGAGTGAAGCATGAAATTACTTAGGGAACCAATCTGAGTAACTCATCAGAATATATTTTGTGAAAAAAGAATTCTAAGACAAGGAGTAGCAAGTAGTCTTATTTCAACACCTTCTTTTTCCATAGCCACACACATTTTCTGCAGTTTAGATTTCCCAACGGGTAAGTACATTCCTCCATGATACGCTACATATATCAAAACATGGTACCAACCTCAAATCATACTTTGCTCCCCAAACCCCATGGCTATTAATCATTTCATACTCACATGGCTCCAAACCACTGAGCTGTTAACTCTGGAGCAATTTCCTGATAGTTTTAGCTGCTGGTGTGGCCAGTTCAAAGATAGGTACATATCACAAAACCTAGAGGAAAACTGGCTAGGGTCAAAGCTAGATAAAATGATGCAAACTCAGGGCCAGTCTACTTGCCTACTTTAGATTTCAGTAGGACACAGAACTAGCTCTACTTCTCAGAACCTTTTCATCCCCTGTTGCAGGTGCTCAATACAGGAGCTTTTTAATAAGTGTTCCTATCATAATCAAGCAGAAGCGGCTGTGCCTTTCAAATGGAATCAGTCACGTGGATTTCAATGGCATAAGTTCGTCTTTTGTTGCTGTCATTGTTGTTTATTTTGAGGCTTCTTTTAAGAAATATTAAGTTTACAACAATCTATTGATGTCAAATGATTTTTAAAAATGCAAATGTCCAATAATGGCAAGGTTGTCTCCATACACATGCCTATTGACACTCAAAAACACAGATAGAATTTCCCTTTAAAGAATCTATAATGATTTTCTGTCAGTGAAGTTTGTGTGTCTAATAGTTAGTTTTCTTTCTTTAGAACTATTTCCACCAATTTGTCTGGGGCACATGTTAACCTGACAAGTTCATAATTTCTCAGATCTCCACTGGTTGTTCATTTTAGACAAACAAACTGGTGTCACAAATTCACTGACCTCTCTGCCATACACCAGAGTCCCTTAAGGCATCTCCCAGCCTTCTTTAACTCCCTTAGTTCTTCTGTGTACCGTGAGTTCTGGGATCCATGGGCACAGATAGACTGCTCAGATACAATCTGGTTCAAAGTCACAGCCACTCTCTCATTCCAGGTAGCTATCAAGGCTTCCACTAGATCAGAGGTAGGCAAAGTTGGCTCTTCTATGACTCATGGACTTCAACTCCCAGAATTCTTGAGCTAGCATGATTGGCTCAGGAATTTTGGGAGTTGAAGTCCACGAGTCATAGAAGAGCCAACTTTGCCTACCCCTGCACTAGACCATGTACCAAACCTTCAAGGACAGCCCAAAGCTTCCTCTGTAAACCAATCAGTTCCATCAATCATCTGTGGTGGGGCAATCTAATAGGCTCCCCTGTGATCTGACTATGACAGAGGAGAAAGCAGTATCTCCCCCATTTTCATAACATCCTGCCACTGCTCTGACAGAAAAACCAGACCAAGTATATGATCACTATTATGCTTTAAGCTCCGGATGATTTGGGATAGGCCCATGACTATCATGGTGGCCATGAACTCCCAACTGCTTCAGCTACTTCCCCCAAGGAAGGTAAGTTGAAGATCCTCAAGTTCATAAGCCTGGGGAACTTCGCTACCACCCTGATCATGCTGTCAGGAAGCTCATACAGGAAGGTCATTACACAGCAGGGAGATTGATATAATAGCAACAGCCCCATATGAATTCCTCTTAGAGTCTAACTCAATAAATAGGGTCTCGTACCCATTAATCTGAGGAGCACTATACCTAGATGCCTCCCATGAATATTGGATAACCGCCATCTCTCTGCCCCCTCCCCCAGGTCTTGACTGGTGTCACATTCAAAAACAGCTGGGCATATCTCAGAAAAAGGAAACCGACCCACCCCACCCCCCAGATAGATCTTGGAATATATGCCAGGTCAGCCTTCTCATCCACAATGAAGTCATGAATGACAGTTGCCTTATTAGAGACTATACTGGCATTCAGCAGCAGCAGCCGACAGCCCAGGCCATTGAAGTTCTGCCATCTGGGGCTTGGGAACAAATTTCAGGGGTTGGAATGTGCCACAGGAACAATACATCTCTAGCACAGTCCCCATGAGTAGTCCCCCCCCATATCTCCCCCTACCCATCACCACTGAGATTTTACAGCCTGCCCTCACCCCTTTCACCTGTCCCCTGTCCAAATTGGTCCATGCCCAAAGGTATGTATGTATGTATGTATGTATGTATGTATGTATGTATGTATGTATGTACAACACACACACACACACACACACACACACACAATTAACACCTCTTCCAGGACCATCAACCCAGGATGCTTCTGCTTAGCAGTCAGAATCTCCAGCCTATACCAGCCTATAGCAGTCAGAACACTCCACCCAATGCTCTCATCCCACCATCATCAATCTAATCTCACTAGCCTGGAGCTCTTGCAAGGAACATCAGATATCATGAGGGTGAATCAATCAATCCCCTTCGGCTCTTATCCATAGCAAAGGGAAGCAAGCTCAACTCAGGGACAGAAACACTCTCTCTTACCACTAACCTTAGTCCACGGATTTGCATGACCTTCTATTTGGTTCTCAAGCCCAGGGAAAAAGGCAAAATGGCTACGCAGGTAAATGGGGGGAACCACAGTAACAAGAAGAAAGCCCAAAACAGTACCTCATCCCATCCTCGCATCCACTGCAGCCCATTCTTAATCACCCAAAATCTCTCAATTTTAATTTCTCTTCCACTGCCTTCACAAAGCTCACAATTTCCACACCTAAAAGCCTCCTCTGACACTGGTGGTGCACCAGGCCCTCTCCATTGCCGCATAGCTGAACACTGGTCAAGCATGTCACAGTTGATCCATGTGCCGCAACTGCCAGTGTTCAGTGTATCCAGCAATCCAATCATCTGACTGCCAGTCCAAGAGAGATGTTAGTCCAACCAAAAGTCAAGCCAGTGGCAGCCCAGATAAGGACATGAGTTCCAGACACCACATGTAATTCTGCCCCAAGTAACAGCACAACCTAATGAAGGTGAGGAATCGCATGGGCTTGACAGGAAGCAGCATTCATTGGGAAAAAACCAAATCCATGGAAACACCACCATCTGTTAGTCCAACTCTCCAATCCGCCAACCTACTGTAACATACTAAAACCAGCTTCTATTGGCACTCACTCGGCAACACACTGTCTTGGCACCATCTTGGGGGGGGGGGAATTATTCTCTATTATTATTATTTTGCATTCCTTATATTACCTTACTTTTTGCCAGGGTTTCTGGTCCTTTTTGTTTGCCAGAAGTCATCAGGGATTTGTTTCCAATTTTGTATAATGGAAGCCATACACATGAGCATACAGGCACACACATACTAACAATCATCATTCTGATGTGTCTGGCAAGCCTTTCATCAACTCTTATCGGCAGCTTGTTCTCTTTAAAACAGAAGGAAATTTGCACCCACCTTCTGCTAGACTGAAAGACTGAGTGGAAACCTTGCAAACTGAATCATAACGGCAGACTGTTACCAATCCTTCATTAACAAAACTTGAGCCTTACTTGATCTCCTTCTGCCTGACTCAAGACAAAAGAAAAATGGGCAGAATTTCTAGGATTGGTATTACCGCTTGGTTCTTGGGAAATCAATAATCTAATCCAGCTTCAATTAAACAGACATAGGAATTCATACCATTACCACATCATTTTTAAAAGCTAACTTTATACTTGCACAGTATAGGCATGGGACATACAAAAGTGTAGTTGTTGTTTTTTATTTCTTTATAGGGAGTACCTGGGTTATGTAAGACCTAACTGACATAAATTCAAAGTTATGAAATTTTTGCCCATAAACTGCATACATAGGCATGCATGTAAAGTAAGGGTTAGGGTTAGGGTTAGGGTTAACTAAAACATTGTTACATTAATTGCATTGAAACCCAAGTGATGCAAAACTTGGGTTCCATAAAGCTTTTTCAATTAAAAGTAGAAATAGCTTCATAATTCAGTTCTGGGTGAGTCAATTGCTTTCCAAGTAACAATCTAAGTGCCCAAGTAATAAAGTAAACTAATAATGCAAGTACCCAGGTAATAAAGAAGCACCCAAAAATAATCCCAGTTAAAAAATAAAAACTCAGCAGTTTCTGGGCCTTTTACCTAGTAGCGTTCTTTCCTTAAGCTTAACAAGATCTTTCATCCTCACAAGAAAATATAGAAATAATGAAGCAAGAGGTCCCCATTGCAGGAAATTTGTGGCCATAATTTCATGCCTGTCCTCCCAAATCAGAGGTGGGCTGACACTGGTTCTCCCGATCCGGATGTTAATTTTCTGAGCAGTTCGGAGAACTGGTTGTTGGAAGAAATCTTTTCCCACTTTATAGGGCTAATCCTGCAAGGGAGGCAGGAAGGAAACATTCTGGTATGGCGGTATTTCTAGCCTAATCCTTATCTTAATTGCCCTGCTGCTTTAAGTGTTTTCAGAAACTGCCTCTGGGTTAAGCTTGTTACATTGTAAGCCCGGACTTTCTGTCTGTAGACTGAGCTTCTCTGGAATTCCCCCCCCCTTTTTTTTTTGTGGTACTTTTATTCCTGGGGCTTGACTTTCCTAAAGATTGTTAAAGGGTTGTTTTAAGCTTTTTGGAGTATACTTCCAACACGGCTGGAACAGCTATTTACAGAAGGGTTGGCATAGCCATAGAAGAAATGGCTGAGAGGCAGGATGCAAGCTTGGCATTCTGTCTGATTTTTTTTACTGCCTTTCTGGGGGCATGTGATCTTTCCTTAAATCTGGATGGTTAACTAAGGATATCTTGTGAGGTGAGTGTGATCAGCTGGTATCTTTAAGTGGTGCAAATGGATCTAATGGTTGCTTCTCCTGGGTGGGAAACTGTGCTTTGTCAGTTCACTGAGCACAGGAGTCTCTTGTCTATGGGGCTTCTTCAGTCATCCAGGTCATGATTGTCCCAACGGTGCTTTTTTCAAGAGGTAACCGGACTTTCTTGGTTTCCAGAAAGTCCAGTTGCCTCTTGAAAAAGCACCTTTGGAACAGGATTCTCTTGCATTGCTTCAGAGTGGGCAAGGCACATGATTGCTCACTGATAATAAGTGGAACCTCCTTCGAATTTGTTTTAGTTGTCTCTCATGATAATATGGCATAGTAACATGGCACCAATTTTATTTATTTATTTATTTTGTGAGATTTATATACCGCCTCACAGTGCAAGCACTCTCTAAGCGGTTTACACCAGTAAGCAATGTATATTTATATTGCCCCCAACAATCTGGGTCCTCATTTTACCTACCTCGGAAGGATGGAAGGCTGAGTCAACCTTGAGCCGGTGAGATTTGAACCGCTGACCTGCGGATCAGTGTCAGCTAAAGTGGCCTGCAGTACCTGCCTCTAACCGCTGCGCCACCTCGGCTCTTTTTGTAGAATTGTACAATTGTAGAAAGTTAGCACCCACCCCTCTCCTAGAAGAATGAAATATTTTGAGAAATATTAAAAATAAAAGAATACATTTCCCTGAATGAGAAATGGAGAAACATGTTTTCTTAGAGGAAGAAAGCAGCCCCCACCTTCCTTAATAGCCCACAGAAGATGTCAGCACTTAAGAGATAAAGAGATAGATAGCTATATTCATAGGCAAAAATTCCCTTCAGCAAGGTCTGAACAAAGGCAGAATGGGATTAGCCCTTACTCAAGATGTTAATTTGTCTCTTTAGCTCAGCATTTTGTAGCCCAAATATGCCCACACACTTTCTGGAGAGCTTAAATAACCTCTCTGCTAAAGGGTTTCACTTTATGAACAAGAGTAACTTGGCTGCTGATAGTTATCCTTGTATTTTAACTATTTTAATTCCTCAATGTGCTCTGGCAACCTGCCTGGTTTGTAACTCCGGGTTGCAGGTATTGCTGAGGAAAAGGAAGGTATACAGACAGAATGGTTTAGGTTTCCATGACAGCTGTGACTCATTGCTCTTCAGTGTGTATTCCCCCATTTCTAATCTAATGACTGGTATTTAGGGCAGCTTTTTGCAAGCAAAGAAGCTTTTTGTATTTTTGTACAGGTAATCCTTGACTTACAACAGTTCATTTAGAGACCATTCAAAGTTACAAGGGCACTGAAAAAAGTGACTTATGACCGTTTTTCACACTTACGACCATTGCAGCATTCCCACGGTCATGAGAGGGCGGGCAAGGCGAAACGCCCCTCGACGTGACATCGAGTTGACCACGCCCACCCAGCCATGCCCACCCAGCCAGTCATTAGGACCGAGAACCAGCTGCTAAAAAATTTGCAGCCCACCACTGTCCCAAATCCTTCCTTTATCTTTCCCAGCAAGAATTCCTCTTTTCAAAATTAATCTCTATATAATCCAACTATACTCTGCCCATCCCAAATTCTCAAAGCCAGCTAGTAAATTCCCTATACCAAATACAAAAATCTGTTTTAGGACATTGAAGAACACAAATGAAGGTGAATATACAGTATGTGTCCCAGAATAATGTTGCAGGATCCAGGATCTAGGACATCCAACACGAGTCTGAAAGCTGGGAAGACTAAACCTCTGGTCCCGGTGACCCACTCAGATTGGATCCTGCATTGAAGAACAGTTGCTTCAAGAAGCAGTTAGCACCTCTCACTGCTAAAAGTCTAAAAGCCGATAGTCTGAAAGAGAGTAAAACAGGGATCTCTCAAGTCTTAGATTTTTCTCATCTCAGGTTCCTGAGGCCCTGGCTCCGTAGCCCTTTGCTACAGCATTTCAGTTAAATATCTTAGTAGCAACTTGAATTATTGATGGCAACATAAAATGTTTTAGCTAATGAGGTTCCTTTGGAGCCAGAAATATGGCCCTGTAAAACCAGGCCACCTTTACAGACTTATTTATATTCCTTGGAAGCAGGTGACTGAATTTTATTTCTTTTTCTTCTGGGAAGTACAAACAGAAGAAATTACCTGCCCAGATTCAAAGAAGATGAATTGAGATTAAATACAGGTCCTACAAGAGGAAGATTTTCTCACTTCCAGTCACAACCTTTCCTTCCTCATTAGCCCAATGCCACAAAGTGCTTTTGCCATCTAGCTCATCCCTTCTCTCTCTCTCTCTCTCTCTCTCTCTCTCTCTCTCTCTCTCTCTCTCTCTCTCTCTCTCTCTCTCACACACACACACACACACACACACACACACACACACACACACACATCCCTTTCTACCACCAATACAGCTCTAGCTTCACAGAGCTTTTGCTTGCACATGAATCTCTTCAATCCCTCTCATACAGACCCATGCTCTATATGTATGCGCAGACAGTCATGCCAGCCAGTCACTTGTTTCAATACTTCTTGTAACTCCAATCTTGTAAATTTCAAAAAGTAACTATGTTAGCACTACTAATACCTACACTGCAAAGGTCTGGATGACCTCTAGCTGGCAGCAAAGGCTTAGAAACGTCTTTACCTTTTTTTTTTTACTATCTACTCATTGCCTGGATCTTTGCCGTCCAGATTTGCTAGCCCTAAACTAAATTAGGTAGTGTAATTTGGCTGAACAAATTCATGAAAGCAGTTGAATTCATATGGGTTCTGCTATAATTTGCAGTATAGAATATTGTGGAGCATGGAAAGGAGGGCAGGACAACCATGAAATAACATCTGACAGCTAACTGAGCAAAGCACACAAATTATCTGTCCACACCTTTTAAAATTATGATTAAATGGATTTGTAAGAGAATGTCTGTCTAATAAGCCCAGGGAATGTGAAGGAGGAAAAAAGGATTGTTGCCAAAGATACACCTCAATCTAAGGAGGAAGTACGCAGAAGAGACTCAGAGAAACAGGTGTTTCAAGATACACCCATGTAACACCCATACTCCGCCAGCTGCATTGGTTGCCCATTGGTCTCTGGGTACAATTCAAGGTGTTGATCATCATCTTTAAAGCCCTACATGGCTTAGGACCAGGTTACCTCCGGGACCGCATCCTACCTCATACTTCCCTTCGACCGGTCAGGTCCCACAGAGTGGGTCTCCTCCAGGTCCCGTCAACCAAACAATGTCAGCTGGCGGATCCTAGGGGGAGGGCCTTCTCTGTAGGGGCCCCTGCTCTCTGGAATCAACTCCCCCCAGAGATACGAATTGTCCCCACCTTGCTGGCCTTCCGAAAGGCCGTGAAGACATGGCTCTTCCTGCAGGCGGGGTTCTGAGACGATGTTCACCTTGGTCTCCCCCATGTATATATGCTTTGTATGTTTCTTTTTAAATGTTTTTAAATTGTTATTAAGGTATTTTGTTTAGCTGTTCTTTAAATGTTATACGCCGCCCTGAGTCCCAAGGGAGTAGGGCGGCATATAAGAGAAATAAATAAATAAATAAATAAATAAATAAATAAATAAATAAATAAATAAATAAATAAATAAATAAATAAATAAATAAAAAATAAACTCCACTTTAATTCTGCCAGATATAAATTGATCTGGAGAAATGCTTTAGCAGATTTTCAAGATTCCATTACATTACCTACTAGCAATTAAGATATTTTCAGAAATTTAAGTAGTTCTGTTTCCTGGGTTGGTCAATTATTGTGTTCCTCAGTCTCATTTTCTCATGGTAACTTATTTAACTCATTGATCTACAATTGTAGTCATATGTTAATCTTAAGTGTTCTTTGCTATGCTTTTTTTTCCATTGTCCTCTTTGCTACATTAGTGTCTAAGATCAATTAACTAGATCTAGAATGATTTTACCTGGAGCTATTTTAGAGAGGTCCAACTTGAAGGCTGATTGAAATCCCTGACTTGCTTATGATACTTAACTGTACCTTAGGTCCAGGGGTGAAATTCAGCAGGTTCTGACAGGTTCTGGAGAACCAGTAGCAGAAATTTTAAGTAGTTCAGAGAACCGGCAAATACCACCTCTGGCTGGCCCCAGAGTGGGGTGGAAATGGAGATTTTGCAGTATCCTTCCCCTGCCATGCCCACCAAGCCACGCTCACAGAACCGGTAGGGAAAAATTTTGAATTTCACCCCTGCTTAGGTCCACTTTTGCTATGAACTGCTTTGAACATTTGCCTTCCAAATGCTACTGATAAGTGCTTGCAGAAAAACTCTTTGGGAGAAGAAATATCAAAAGCAACATAAGCATCCTTTTAATCCTTATGCTTTAAATAGAAGTCAGTTATTGGCCTCCATTCTTGGGTTGGAACACCCAGGCAGAAAGCAGTAACCTTTCTAGCTTGTGCAATCAGTCAGGAGGAACAGCAGTCTACTGGCCTCTGCTATCCAGCTCCCAGCCCACTGTCCAATAACTGATCTCAGCCTTCTTTTATTTCTCTGCTCAGGCAGAAAAGTATTAGCGCTGAACCAAAATTCACTCTCTGTGCCTGTTCTTTAAGAGTAATGGGTCTGCCATAGACAGTAATCCAACTATTGAGCACAGCAGTAGGTGAATGATGCTTGGCAGTTGGGAGTATGGGGGGGTTGCTTGGCAAACAGTGAGATCTTCAAAGTTAAGGAGGTGGAATCATCCATGTATGGGGTTTTTAAAAAATTATCTCATTAAATGCTTTATAGAATAGCTCCCCTCCCCCCAGTATAGCTTTGGTTCCCTCCAGGGTATGGTATTTCCAGAAGACAGTGCAGTAAACATCCCATTGCCAAGAGCATGCAAAATGTTGACAGCCTTTAAATGAAGATCTAGGATCTGTGACTGCTTCTCTGTTCAGGGAGAGAGAACACTTCGCATTAGCACAGAGCAATTTCTTATGCTGGGAAGCTGGAATTGCTGAGCTCACATATATAAGCGTCATTGTGCTGCAAACTGGATTATCCTCTGATATTTGCATCTCTCCTGTGAAAAGTGCTGGGGAGAAATGCAGACAAAAAAGCTTCAATCTTTCAAAGGGAGAAAGAAAGACAGGAAAAGCAAATGGTTTGAGTGAAGATGCAACGTGCGATTTGCACACTTTTCTGGTGCCAAGTTTATGGCTGTCCTTCGACAGCCACTCTTTTGGGTTTCCCCTCTTTCAAAAAAATGCAAGAATACAGTAACTGTGGCTAGAACCTAAAACTCCACTTTCCAATAATCTCCACAAGGAGATTATTAAAACTCTGCATGGAACAGAACTATTTGAAGTAATGCACAGTGTGTATTTTATTTAAAGGCAAAACGAGTTTTCAAAAAGAGAAGCATAATGACAAAAATCACATTCAATAAGTGATTCACTTGTTCCCAAGTGGGGGACATGAAGGAGAGATGATATAACATCTTTAGTTTTACCTGCATGAAAATCTCCAGTGATGGGTACTGGCTATTCAATTTTCTGGAAGACTATGGTTGTTCTTTTAATATTTATACAGCAATTAAAGGATGGTTTAAAATAACTCCAGTCAGAAGATATGGTGGCTACATACATAATTATAATCATTCTAATAAGAAGTCCAATAGGAATTTATGACTGGGGCTAGATTGTAGTTTTGAAGGATAGTTCATCATGCTTTTTTTTTCTCCCCAAATAATCACTATAATATTTAGGCATATCCCACCCAAGTCCAAAGATAGCAAATATACACACTTTGATGATGATGTTCGTCCATCGTGTTTAAAGAGGACCTTGACATCTAAAAGAGCTGAGGTGGCGCAGCGGTTAGAGGCAGTACTGCAGGCCACTTTAGCTGACTGTGATCCGCAGGTCAGCAGTTCAAATCTCACCGGCTCAAGGTTGACTCAGCCTTCCATCCTTCCGAGGTAGGTAAAATGAGGACCCAGATTGTTGGGGGCAATATAAATATACATTGCTTACTGGTGTAAACCGCTTAGAGAGTGCTTGCACTGTGAGGCGGTATATAAATCTCACAAATAAATAAATAAATCTATCAGGTTGTGGGCTGTTTACGATGTGTCCGCAGGTGGCTGGTAAGGCCTATACGGGTACGAAATGTTCTGCCACATGTTGGGCAGACATGTGTGGGCACCATTGTCGTAGCATTCGCAGCTCTGGCTTTGCGGAGTGCTCGCTTTTCTTCTGTTATGGCTGTTCTTCTGTCCTCAGATATTTGGCAGCCCTGGTGGATCAGCATGTGCCATGTTGAACGATCTTGTGCCAGGGTTTCCCAGGAGGTGGTGTCGATATCGAGGGACTTGAAGGAGGCTTTCAACGAGTCTTTGTATCACTTCCTTTGTCCCCCGTGCGATCGCTTTCCTTTAGACACCTCACCATAGAGGAGCTGTTTAGGAATGTAATGGTCTGGCATCCTTGCAACATGGCCTGCCCAGCGTGTCTGGGCTTTCATCAGCAGGGTGGGAATTGATGTCAGGCCTGCTCTGGAGAGGACTTCTGTGTCTGGCACCTTATCCTGCCACCAGATCCTCAGAATTCTACAGAGGCAGGTCATGTGGAAGTGGTTCAATTGCCTAGCATGCCTTCTGTATACAGTCCAAGTCTCACTGGCATACATGAGGGTAGTTAGCACTACTGCTCAGTAGACTTTGAGCTTTGTAGCAAGGCGTAGTCCACGGCGGTCCCACATGTTGGTCATTAGTCTGCCAAATGCAGAACTTGCCTTGGCGATTCTGCAGTTGACCTCAATGTCAGTTGTCACTGCACAGGCGAGGGTGCTGCCAAGGTATGTAAATTGGTCCACTGCTTGCAGCTTTTGTCCCTTCACTGTGATGGTGGGCTCTTGGTATTTGGCTTTTGGAGCTGGCTGATGCATCACTTCGGTCTTCTTTATGTTGATAAGGAGACCAAAGTTGTCGCATGCTGCTGCTGACATGAGTGACATCGAGTTGGCCACACCCACCCAATCACATTACCACCAAGCCATGCCCACCCGGTCATTAGGCAGATCATATTAGTGGTCCGCGGGATTTAAAATTATGAATTTAGTGGTCCCTGAGGTCCGAAAGGTTGGTGACCCCTGATTTATAATGAAGAAGCCATAAAATGGAGAGAAGGAAGACATTGTTTTCTTTTTTAAATAAAGAAGAAATGTACATGTGATTGAAAGCAATCGTCAGTATAGACTGATCTCATGCTGGCACATAGATGGGAATTTTAGCACTGCACATGGATCATTGAACCAAAATCTTTCTGCTCTTCTTTAGAGAAAAATGGGAAATGGGTTTGACAAGCAGGCGACTAGATTATACCAGAATCGTTTATGAGACCTATGAGCAATTGAGCATATTTTTTAAAATGCACAAGGGGAAAAATCCACAATAAATGCTGTGAGGACGCAAAAGAAATAGGAAACATCAGTGTAGTCGCTGAATTATATTTTCCACTTGCAAAGAATGTAAAGAAATTTTGAGGGTTCAGGGTTTAGCTCTTGAATAACAGCACAACAGGTAAGATAACCACCTGTCAGCTACACAACAGGTAGATAAACACCTAAAGCAGGGGTGGCCAAACTATGGTTCTTTGAGGACCTGTGGACTTTAACTCCCAGAATTCCTGAGCCAGCCATGCATGGCTAGCTCAGGAATTCTGGGAGTTGAAGTCCACAGGTCCTCAAAGAACCATAGTTTGGCCACCCCTGACCTAAAGGATCCAAAATCAAATATAAACAAAATCTCAAAGGTTTCCATTATATCCTTCTCAGAGTTAATCAACTATTTCACAGAATGATTTAATATCAGTGAAAAATATTTTGGGGAGGGGCCTTTACTTATATTTAATGTGTAAGTGCAAGGTAATTTCACAGTAACCCATATAGGCCCATTTCTCACACCCTATTGAATCAAGTCAGTCATGAACCATCTCAGACCTCCTTACCAGTGGTTCTGGCAGCGGGTAACTAGAAAGTGGGTTTGAAGTAACTGAGAGCATACATTCTTGGCCTCTAGATCAAGCAGCCATGACTAGTAGGTCATAGAAAATAAAGCAGCAGATACCAGAAGCTCCCTTTTCCAACATCTATTCTGAATATGCAGGCAGTAATCCCAAATAACATTGAATGTATAGACGTAAATGGGAATATAGGGGTTTCCAGAGTTTAGGAGTGAGATCTGATACTTCGTTTTTGTTTTTCATTTGTATGAGTTGCACGTTCATGACACAACTAACCAGGGAATAAATTCAGGCTGTTTCAGGTTGGTACCATCCAACTCTAACTCCACAGGTGATTGATGCTTAGGTGTTTTTATGGCACATTAACCCTAGTCAGAATTCCAACTAAGTGTATCATTTGAGCACAACCATGTGAATTATGACACTAGAAAAAATAGGGGGAAATGTATAGGAAGCACCATTCTTCTTCACCATTCTAGAAGCTCACCCTCTTTCTCTTGGTCCCACCCAGATATAAAAACATAATCAAGCTGAACATATCCAGAATTACCTACTACAAATCACACAGAGACCAAATAGCAAGTGTGCAAATTTGGTATCACACAAATCCTCCAAATATGTATTTGAGTGTGGAGTCCTCGGTACTTTCTGAATTCAGTTGTTTTCTTGCAATGTTTAGAACCTCCAGGTCTCAAGTCATAATAATCCTAATGGAGATGCATTCTGTCTTACTAGTCTACAATCCTTGGAGACCTATGGACAATGAGTTGCTTATGTTTGCAGATTTCTGTGGAGTCTCTTTTCTTAAAGCTGTTTTAAATTGAAACTGATTACTATATACCTTACTATGATTTTTTTTCCCTCAAGTCAATGGAATATTCTTGCAACTTTTCAGGTTGCAAAATCGCAAGTGGCAAACAATTAGGTATGCATTAAGGGACTTCTAGATTGATTCTAGATTCTAGGTGGAGGGAACAAGGTATATCTAGCCCGGTGGTTCCCAACCTTTTTGTGATCGAGTACCACTTGGAGGTCCCGTACAGTTGCCGCGTACCACCTGGTTCCAGAGAAACTAAATTCGATCAGATATCACTTTATTTCCATAATTGTACTGTTCCTTTTTTGGCCCCGCGCATCCAGCAACTGGATTCTCGGGCCGCTGGGACCAGGTGGGTGGCGTGTGGCAACAGTTGCAAATCGTTGCCAGATTATCTTGTGTTAGGCAGTAAACATTTTTGTGAAGTAAAAAATAACTAACTAAAAATCGTTCATGACCCCGAAAGTGTTCGCGTACCACCTGGAAGGCCCTCGCGTACCACTAGTGGTACATGTACCACAGGTTGTGAACCACTGATCTAGCCTATCAAAGAGAAGGAACATGGGGGACATGATAACGTCTTCCAGTATTTGAGGGCTGTGAGTCTGTGACAGAGAAGAGAGGATTGATTTATTCTTTAGGGTGCCAGAGGGCAGGACAACAAATAATGGGTGGAAGCTTTTCAAAGAGAGATACAACCTAGAATTAAGGGGATATGTAAGGGGCGTGCATAAGTGCACCATTGTGCCTACCCTCCCTGTCCTACTGTCCTATTGTCCTCATTTATCTGTACTTACTTTGTTTATGTTTATGTTTATACTTATACCTGCTATCTTGTACATGTTTGACAAACAAACAACAAACAAACATACATACATACATACATACATACATACATACATACATACATACATACATAAATAGGTGAGAAATTTTCTGACGGTGAGGACAATTAATCAAGGGACTAGCTTGTCCCCTGGGTTCTGGGTGCTCTATCAATGGAGGTTTTCAAAAATAGACTAGACTACAATTTGGCTGGGATGGTATAAGACTCCTACCTTGAGCCGGGGGTTGGACTAGATGACCTCCAAATAATGGTATTTTAAGAACATATTCAGTCCGTCTAGATCTAATCATGCTAATTAGAGCAGACCCATAACTATTGACATTATATGGAAAAAATGGTCACAACTAAATTAAGTTTATTCATTTCACTGAGTCTGCTCTAAGCCCATGATTCATATTGACACAGTTATGGTACCCATGAAAAGATCCTAGATTGGAATGAACACACGTGAATAAAACATGATGGACCTTGGTTGAAATGAAATCGTTGTTTAAAACTGGATTCCGAATTGGCAGAAATGCCATATTCAATCAAAGTTCATGTTTTGTGTGTTAGTTTCAGTGGCAAAGTCTATAGCAAAAGAACATTTATCAAATATTTACAAGCCCCAATAAAAAAAGATGAATAGATAAAAAAACACAGAGAAAAATGTAGAGTTTCATGAAATATTAATTAAAATATCCTACTGGCTATATCAGGCAAGTGACAAAACAAATTGCATATTGCCCTTTTGGGAAGTAAGTGGAAAAAGAAAAGAGAGAGATTGCATTTTGTTCTCCACATTTAATAACTGCAACAATTGATACAATTTAGCCAGCTGTTAATTCACTCATTCAGTTATACACTCTAGATTATTACAAGGAGGAAGATAAACGTTTTGTCTGGGGACATTTTTTTTTCTGAAATATGTTCCATAGATCAACCTTTGTGACTCTACCAGTTTGGATGAGGGACTTGTTCTGGAAATTCTAATCCAACTAGGTTCAAGATTTGCAACATTACCAAACTGATAACTCCTTGGATCACTGAGTGCATGCTATAAGCCACACTCCTCAAATGTTGCAGGTGCCAGGACTGCCCCCCCCCCAAAAAAATAGCTCAATTAAAATCAGTTTCAAATATGGTACAGTAATACAGTACAGTTCATGTATTCAATCATGTCCTCCTTATGCCAAATTTAAAATGGTTTAGCCATTTTTGATGGGTAGGGGAATCACATATAAGGCTTTGGCTGGCCTACCCTGATTTTGTATGTATGCCATAGACTTAAAAGACAGATCTTTATCTTGGGGGTTAATCTAGGGCAGTAGAAAAAAAGAATAATATACTATTCTGGAGGAGAGGAGTGGAGAGGAGAGGGGAGGGGAGGGGAGGGGAGGAGGGGAGGGGAGGGGAGGAGAGAGGAGGGGGAAAGGGGAGGAAAGGGAAAAGGGAGGAAAGGGAATTGAATTTCTGGAACCTGCATGGCAGTGTGCCAAGTCATTAGACTTTGCTTTTCTCTAGAAATGTGGTTTTCCATACAATAGTGACATCTCAATCAGCAGCATTGGTTGTGGCTACTGGTTTTCATAATTTTAATCAATGGTCCTGAAATTCTACCACTACTATGCTTCTACTGGATGGCCTCGATATCTGTTAATCATGAACTGGTGCTTTTCAGGCACCAGGCAGGGTAGTGTAGAAATGTTTCCCTTTCTTGCCCCTGTGTTTTTTCTGCTATTTAGAGTGCTGTCACTATTAATAAATGAGCTGAAAGGAAGAGAAAGTCTGAAGTATTAGAGACAGAGAGAAAAAGAGCTGAATAACTTGGAAGGTTTGCAGCTTCAGTTTATTGCAAAAGTGATAGTGGTTTGGAAATACCCTGTTGAGTATTAAGTTATACTTGTAGCTTGAGTCTAAAAAAATCTGACGTGAGTCTTCTAGGAGACAAGACCATCTAGTCATGAAAAGGGTTTTATTAGAAGTATCAACTACCTAAATATTATAAAATGTGTTGTGTTATTAAAAATCAAGATTGCAAATACCTTCAAGCTTTGTAAAAGCTGTGGCTAGATATTCACAGTGACATCTCATCTCACAGATTGAACTTCTGGATGTGCTGTGTAGAGACTTTGGCTGTTGAAAATAACGTATCTAATGAACAATTCTGAAGAATGAGTAGACCAAGCTTCATGGTCCAACTGATTACTCATAAAGAAAATATCAATATTATTTAACATATATGACACATTCCCCCGAGAGCATTAAGATATATTTTAATAATGTTAACTAGCTATGAAATGAAATTCTTATATAAGTGAAAAATGCACTGATTTCTCCCCTATTTATTTCTCCCCTATTTATCTTTCAATGGCCAAGAAAACCATCAGGATTTGAGTTTTAGATTATTATACTGTGGAGGGGGGAAACAATAAAATGAGGGAGGGAGTCTCCACCAGCATTTGGGAGTAACATTAGATACCCTTACATCATGCTTAATTTGCTTTATGGTAAATAATAAGAAAATGCTTGATCTGAGGATGTAGAGGAAAATTAGTTGCTTCATAAAAATATGTAATGAAATCAAGAAGCAATCAGATTTGTTACGGATTTCAGGAAGAAGTTTATGGCTTTCCAAATTTCTGCTTTCATGTTCAAGTCAGTTCTCCCTTTTCAGGCGTGAAGAGAGTCAGAGAAGGAGATCTAACTCAAGAAGCCCCATCTAGTCATTGAAGAGACAAGAACTCATGTTCACATGTGCTGAGGGGACACTGTTAATCAATAATCCTTTTGGTTGTTAGACAACCTGGTCAGGGGTGGGTTCTAACTTACCTCGCTGCCGGTTCGCTGCCTTCGCGCGTGCGCAAAAAAATAAAAAAAATTCAAAAAAAAAGCTGAAAACAAAATGGCGATGCATGCGCAGTGCCAGAAACTCGGCTTCTGCACATGCGCAGAAGAAAAAAATTTACTTTAAAAAAATGTAAAAAAAAATATGGCGGCGCCCACGGACTGGCACCGACCGAACTGGATCCGTGATGTCATCATGACATCACCAGCGGGTCGCTACCGGTTCGGGCAAATCGGTCCGAACTGGGAGGAACCCACCTCTGAACCTGGTACAGGTGCATGATAGCCCCAGAGCTAGAGTAATTCCCTCCTTGACACCAATGGAAAAATATATCATATCTATCATTTATTTATCATATAGAATAGAATAACAGAGTTGGAAGGGACCTTGGAGGTCTTCTAGTCCAACCCCCTGCTTAGGCAGGAAACCCTACACTACTTCAGACAAATGGTTATCCAACATCTTCTTAAAAACTTCCAGTGTTGGAGCATTCACAACTTCTGGAGGCAAGCTGTTCCACTGATTAATTGTTCTAACTGTCAGGAAATTTCTCCTTAGTTCTAAGTTGCTTCTCTTCTTGATTAGTTTCCACCCATTGCTTCTTGTTCTATCCTCAGGTGCTTTGGAGAATAGTTTGACTCCCTCTTCTTTGTGGCAACCCCTGAGATATTGGAACACTGCTATCATGTCTCCCCTAGTCTTTCTTTTCATTAAACTAGACATACCTAATTCCTGCAACCGTTCTTCATATATTTTAGCCTCCAGTCCCCTAATCACCTTTGTTGCTCTTCTCTGCACTCTTTCTAGAGTCTCAACATCCTTTTTGCATCGTGGCGACCAAAACTGAATGCAGTATAGAATAGTGTGTGTATATATATATATATATATTAAAAAGCTTTCAAAATGTTTAAAAAACAGGGCCAAAAAAATTAATTCTTCTCTCATTTCTATCTTGCAGGCGGGGTGATGTGACCGTTGAACATCTAGGTCTCCCCCAGGTATGAATGTGTTGTTTGGGCTTTTTAATTTTTTAATTAATTAATGTTTTAAATCGTTTATTATTTTTTGTTACTGTTTTTTATATTGTTCTTATATTCTGTTGTACGCTGCCCTGAGTCCCCAGGGAGTAGGGCGGCATATAAGAACAGCAAATAAATAAATAAATAAATAAAATATTTATTTGCCTATGGATTTTCTTAGAGGGTTAGGAACAACCTGTTAACTTAGCCCAGATCCAGGTTAGTCACATTGTCCAACAAAGTATTTATGCCCATTTCTGTGAATTCTTCAACAATTTAACCTACTTGACACAATTCCCAAGTTTCAACAAGGTGACACCCTTCGTTCAACAACAAAAAATGGGTTGAGATAATAATTATCTGGTATAAAATTTGTTTTAGATAAACTCTTATCCAACTTATTGATTTTATCACAGTTGCTATTCATACAGAAATCTTTTGGAAAGAATTAATCATTGATCTATCTTCACAATACCTTTGGATACTGTTTTTCCTGTAAGCTGAACTGAATTTTGCTTATCATTAAAAGATACACAAAATGACATTGTTTTGTAAAACACCTCTTAAGAAGAAAAGAGAAAGAATACATGAAGCAATTTAATACAGAGAGATGTAATTGAGTTGAAATGCATAAAATGAAGATTGGCTATATTTGTACAGGTGTGTGCTTACAGAGATACACTGAATTCTTATGTCACAAAAACAGACTGCTGATCGCATTTTGGGTTAAATTTGTTTTATGTGCTTAAAATAATTGCAAATATCGCCATTGGAAGTCCCCTGTTGGAGATTAGTTATTGTTTTTTTTAATTTTTAATTTATTTATTTGTCAAACATGTACAGGATAGTAGTTGTTTGTATAAACATAACATAAGTAAAAAGTAGGACAATAGGACAGTAGGACAGGGACGGTAGGCACAGTGGTGCGCTTATGCATGCCCCTTACAGACCTCTTAGAAATGGGGAGAGGTCTACTGTAGACAGTCTTAGTCTTTAGTTATTTAATTAGTTATTGTGCCATTCCACGCCATCAAACAAATTTCTATGCAACAAAATTAGCCCAAACTGTACTGTATTATAGCACAGTCAGCAAAGAACAATCAAATATTCTCAGTTGAACATTTTAAATGCAAAAGATGTGCCCAAATTATTCTTTTAAATCCTGCCTTAGAGCTGGTAAATGTCAAGGGAAGAGTGTGTGCAACTGCTAGTATGGATACTGCCATCGTCTGTACATCATCCTATGCAAAAACATCCTCTCCATTTCAGTAAACAGTAAAGTCTTCCAGTCAAATGCAAAATTGACTTTATAGACAAATCCATGCAGTTTTTTTGCCAAAAAGTGGCTACAGTCCCTGAATTTCCTGTGTTCTCCATCCAAGTACTTAACAGGTCAGATCCTGCTTAGTTTATCAAGATTAAAGATAGGTATATACTGCCACCTAGCATGGCTTCAGTTCCTCTATACTTCTGTTTACTTGGTAATTACGTTGCCCCTTTTTCATATAAAAGAGTCAAGGGGGACTTTTAAGAAGACTGAGAAGAGATCTGTTGAACTTTTGGATCTACTTCTGTGCAGCCAGAAAATTCAATTACAACATTTGAAAAATGTTTATCTTTGTATATGATGTTAGTAATTCATTACCTAATCAGCAGAAGATATCTCTTCAGGCATTAAACATGAAGAGACTTCTGGCCAATAAATTAAGCAAAGTTGATCTACCAATATAATGTGTGATGTCTAATTATCTAGCGTCATGAAAATAAGCCATTTAAAAACATACAATTAAACTTAAGTAAAGCACGCTGCAATCTCAATAGAAAAAAAATCAAATGTAACCAAACTTAGACATGATGATTGGCAGTTCAGCCAAACATTCTGAGATCCATGTGGTTTTAGAAATTAGCTCAGTTCAGGAGCTTCTTTGGGGTAAGGGGCAGGGTCAAAAAATTAAGAGGGCAGCTACAAATGCGCCATCTTGACATTTTGACACCATCAAAATGTGTACGTCCCTGGCTCAATCCAATAAACTAAGTCAGCACCAATTCTGTATTTTTACACTAATTTTGTTGGTTTATTCCAGTTTAACTTTGTATATGAATTACGGTTGTTTTATTAAAATTATAATATGACTGAAATTATGTTTATATAATTAAATCAATATTTTGGTGATTATTGCATTTTCATTTAAGTTGTAGTTCTAATTCCTAAGTGTTTATTTAGATAAGCCCACTAGTTCCTGCTAATGTTCTATTATTCTGTCGAATTATTATTTGGTTTTTACAACAATTTCCATTTCCAAATTTCAGCCAAGCCATTGGCCAGTAGGGGTGGAAATATCACTAATGCAATACAGCTTATCAGACAAAATAGGAAATAACATAGGAGCACTGCTGTTTTGTGTAGAATGTATTTTTACCCACTGAACAACTATAAAAATACATTGAAAATAGATATATTAAAATGGAAACTTGTGAGGAATCTTGAGTAGATGAAGTGCTGACTTGTTATCTTTTCATGAAGCCTAGGCTGATCTAACTCCCAAAAGACACTGTGTTAAAATAGTGTATGCTTTACAGAAACATATCCTTCCTTATCAACGTTAGAATTTGTCTTGAATAGATAATATGATAGAAATAGTAATAATGATGTAGCTCAGTTTCTACAACACGACTGATTGAATCAGCTGCTTCAATGGACAGTTACTCATCCTTCCACATAAGCAGCAGAGAATCAGGATGTGGTCATTTCAAAGTCTTTCCAACCACTACAAAGGATGCTGGGTGATGTTAGTTGCTTCTGGTCCGGTGCATCTCAACACATGCAAATTAAAATTAAATTAAAATTAAATCTCTCTATTGTCACCACTAACTGGTGAGAACACAATAGCTGGTGGGAGCATCATAGCACATTAGCTATCCTAAACATTAGGAATGTTGCATGAATTGGCCTGGTGAGTTGCATCTTTTGTCTCAAGTCCTAATTCATAAGATCCATAACATTGAAGACATACAGTAAGAAGGATATGTAAACCTACCCACTTCTAATTGCACATTATTATTTAATTGAATGAAAGAATAGTCTAAAGGTTATTTCCATGAAAAAAATGTTGAGCATAAAATCAGCATTAACCTGATGATGATGGTGGTGGTGAGGAGGAGGAGGAGGAGGAGGAGGAGGAGGAGGAGGAGGAGGAGGAGGAGGAGGAGGAGGAGGAGGACTTTATCCCACCTTTTTTATAAATAACTCAAGGTGCTAAGCATACTTTGCTTTCTATTTTTGCCTTGTGAGCTGAGGAAAAAAATGACTGCCCCAACCAGCTTCCATACCTAAGAGAGGCCTAGAACTCAGTCTCCTGGTTTCTAGGCCCACACCTTCACTACTACACCAAACACATTGAAACAGGCATTCATAAGAAAATCTTTCCTTGTCTTCTTTCATTCCCACCATAAAGTCTCAGTTTCTCGGAGAGAATACTATAATTCATATCTCTACCTTCTTCTGTCCAATGACAACCAATGTGAAGAAATTTTGAGATGTGAGTATCACTTGTGCAGTGCTCCCATATAACATCAAATATAGACTTGCCATATCAAAATTTATTTGTGAAAACAGGATTAATTTAGCATGCCAGGTTTGAGTTTCCCAGAACTTGTATTTATTAGACAAAACCTTTCTTTAACTGAAAAAGTTAAATTGTGTCATGTCATGGACAGAGGTGTAATATTCAGCAGTGCAACATATAATGCAGGAGGTCACAGGTTCATTCTCTAGAAGAGTGTTTCTCAATCTCAGTAACTTTAAGATCTGTGGACTTAAAGTTGACGAACTCCCAGAATTCCCAGAATTCAATTTCCAGAATTTCCCAGCCAGACTGAAAAACACTGCTCTAGAGCATCTACTTTCAAACATCTCCCTCCCTCCCTCCCTCCCTCTCTCTCCCACACACACCCTTGGGTATGCCTAAACTTGCTGTTATATTCCAGGCATGGAGACAATCCAGATCAGGATGTGCTATAGACACAGAATTGCCAAGCCACAAAAATGATGTCCTCTAGAGAATAAATACTCAAGTCCAGCCAAAACAAATGCAACAAAGAGCATCTATTTAAGAATCTTAATATCAGATAACATTCCACAATCCTAGAAATATTGCTTGATTATCTCTAACTAATACCTCACTAATATTTTTTTTTCTTTTTCTAGCTTCTTTGATCAAATCTTTGGAGAGGTATCTGTGCACTGATATAATTATGCAAATGCAGCATGTATTAATTCTTTTTAAAAACCATGCCACTGAAGAAATGGGAAACATGCCAAAGATGATTTCAGACCAGCGAGAAACTAAAAGTTAAATGAAACGGAACAAGGCTGCTAGTACAGATACAGATGGAGAGCTGTAAATAGCCTTTTCAGACTCAACCATATATTCAAATGCTCAGCCTTGATTTCTCAATATATTTTCATAAAGTTTGAACCATTTAACTTTCTTGCAGAACTAAACTGAAAGAGTGTATCGGTGCTGTAGTAGGTAGCAGAGAAACACAGTTTTCTGAAATCTGCCAAATTATTGTGGCTCTTTAAGCTTCTGAGTAACTACGGCATTGTATGAATACCTGTAGCATGGAATATGATACTGTAAAATGATTTGGCTTAACCTCTACTGTATATTTTTATATACTACCTGAATATTTTCATATATTATTCATTAGCTGCGCTCAGCAATCCAGCCATGAAAGACAATAATTTGGATTGCTGTTTTCACAGGAAAAGAGAGTTATCGATCAAGCAATAGGCACATTCAGACTGAAGCATCTTTTATCCTGGTGTTTATATACTAGTCTGGAAATTCTCTGGTGGGTTTTTCAGGTGTCAGGTGGAGTTGTGGCATATTCTGACATGTTAACGGAATGATCTGAGAAGGGGAAGAAACATTATGCCATGGTGACTAGATAACCACACTGCTTTTCAGAGCACAAATCATATATTGTAAGTATAGATCGCTCCAAGAATTTCCCCTTTTCTAGCTAGAGTACCTCCCATTGAGCATCAAAGAACATAATATGAACCTGGTATTCTTTGAAGTGACTTCTCCAGCTACTATAGAAGACTATTATTTGACTTAAGTTTCAGTTACGTTGCATACATACTACATAACTATTTCTTACCATTGCTATGGACAAGGCCAACACGAATGGTGTTGGACAATGATAAGTAGTGCTTCATCCCCCAATCCCCCAATAAAATCGCTGAGTAAATTGGTCCATCACAGTGTCCCAGCATTACTAGAATAAATGGACATTATCCATCACAGAGTTCAGCAACATCAAACAGTTGCTGTATAGGATCTCCATAGCTGTAGAACCAGGGGTTCCCAAACTTGGCAACTTTAAGACTTGTGGACTTCAATTATCAGAATTCTCCAGCCAGCTATGCTGGCTGGAGAATTCTGGAAGTTGAAGTCCACAAGTCTTAAAGTTGCCAAGTTTGAAGACCTCTGCTGTAGACTAAGAGGAAACATAGCACTTCACCCCTCCTTATACAAAATCAAAGGCCATTTCTATTTATTTTGTCAGGCACTTATAAATCCCTATGGGAAAATGGCAGCTGAAGCCATGTATCCATCATTCAACACATGTATCCCAATTAAAAGTCTATTAGAGATAGGTTGCATCTAGCTATTGTTATAATTGTACTTCATGGATGTTCATGCATGGCAGCAGAAAACCTAGCTTTTTGATGCAAATAAATACCCGTATTTTTGGACTATAAGACGCACCGGAGTATAGGTTTTTGGGGAGGAAAATAAGAAAAAAGCTGATTGGCAGGTGGATCGGCCTCCCGGAATACCCCCAATCAGCTGTTCCCACAGGTGAATTTTAACAACAGGTTCATTGGTTGTGAGCTCTGGGCCTTGTTTTTTTTTTCTGCCTCTGAAACCTCCATTTCAGAGCGTTTTTTCTGAAGCTCCATTTCAGAGACTTTTTTCAGCCTCTGAAACCTCCGTTTGAGAGGCTGGGCGGGGCTACATTCAGAGTATAAGACACACCCAGATTTTCACCCTCTTTGGGGGGGGAATATGCATCTTATACTCCAAACAATACAGTAATAACTCCAATTAAATCATACTGTTTTGATGTCAATATGAAATGAAATTATTTACAAGCATCATGAAGGCTATTTGAATTATGGGGACAAAAGAGGTCAAAATATTCTCTCTATATGAAGAAACAACACATTTTGCCTCTGCTTTGATTTGGAGACTTTGAACATTTTATCACACAAGATGTACTATAAATTGTGAGGCCTTGTTTCTGCTGTTCCACACATAGATTTTATTGAAGTTAACGCACTAACCCTAATATCAAAATCCCAAATGTTACAAGTGTGGTTCTCAGTGTGAGAAGACTGAAATAAAGAACTGTATGGCAAATACTTAACTCGCAGAAAGTATCAATGCATATGAAGTAGAAATATATGCTTGTCTATTTTATACTTGTGTCAGTGAGGATATAGATATTGTGGTGATATTTATTAGTCACCCTCAGAACTGCTGTCACACATGCCAGATAATTTACACAGACATCATTTACTTGGGGGGGGGGGAATGCATGCATCCCCCACAAACATCACTATGTTTCTGAATGCATGTACATCAATGTTTCAGCCTTTGAACATGCTGCAGATTTCTACAAATTTGCTTTTGTGTGATATATGCAGTAGCAGCAACACAAGGTAGATGGAAATAAACCAATTGTTCGCTAGGAAACATTTTGTGTAGAAGCAGCTCAGAGTCCACTACAATCCTTCTATAATATGCTTCTCTCACATCTAATATGGAATAAATGCTAGAAATCCTATTTTTGGGGACCGCGTTGTAACCTACCGACTGCAGTTTCTCTGTGTGTTTTTTATTTCCTCTCAGAAATAAAACTTGCCAATAATGTGATTAGAATCTATTAATCTTAAATAACCTGATTTCCCATGCTGATAGTACAAATGGATGGAGCTACTACCTCATTTATGTGGCTGCAAATTGTGAGTTGTGTCAGGGTTTGTTTTTCCTCCTTTAGATCGATACCATTCTCCAGCTGCACTAATCCTTGAGAGAGCTAGGATAGTCTTATCACTGCAGAATATTCCAGTTTGTTTATATTGTTAGTTTCACCCCCATCACCACCAAAGCACTCCTTTGGCTAAACTTTATTATAAAACCTGTTTGGTTCCATCAGAATGGGGAGCGGGAAAGGACCAATCATTCTAAGACTTTTTTTAGTATCAAATTAATTCTCCCCTATGCTTAAACAAGCGTATAATACAGGTGTGATTTCTTGACACCTAGTTCAATAGGCATGGGCAATTGGAAAGAATATTCATATAATTGTAACCCCGTAAAAGCCAGTTATCACCACTGAATGTGGTATATAAGTACCGTTTTTTCTTTTGATCAGCATCTTGTCGATCTGGCCTGTTGATCTTACTGCTAATATCTGTTGTGAAAATTCAAGGACTCAAGAGAGAACTTGTTATCAGTTGAGACTGGCAATCAATTACCTCACAATATCAGTTCTTAAAGTGGATTACTCCACTGAAATCAGATGGTTAGCAAGACTTTGGCTTTAAGTTCCATGTCTTTGAAGAAAATTAGGATATATCTTGAGTGATAGCACAGATCTCAACCTGCCTTTGCTTAGCTCTATGCAGTATTCCTCCCAGCCTTCTGCCACTATTTTTTCATGCACCCCTGTTTCATTGAAAATTAAAAGCACTGATAAGTCAGCAGTCATGATGGGCACATCACAGGAATTCAGGGTAAGAATGACAGGCATAGAAGCAAGAGGAGGAGTGGAGTTATTCTGGCAGTGAACATGTGCTAATAAAACAAACCCATCCAATGCATCTTAGTGTCAGAAGAGGGAGCAAGAAAGAAGGTGAAAGTCAGCCTTTATTTCTGCTCTTGCCAAATGCAGTGAAGTCTTGAAATAAATTTTTGATAGCCCCTTGCTAACTAGAGCAGCACAATTTTCAAATGACACCTTGCAAAGAACCACCATGAAATCTCAAGTGCCCAGGTTTGTTTGTTTGTTTGTTTGTTTTAATGAAGGATGAATAAGAGAGAGAGAGAGAGAGAGGGAGGGAGGGAGGGAGAGGGAGAGGGAGAGGGAGGGGGAGAGGGAGAGGGAGAGGGAGAAGGAGGGAGGGAGGAGAGAGAGAGAGAGAGAGAGAGAGAGAGAGAGAGAGAGAGAGAGAGAGAGAGAGAGAGAGAGAGAGAGAGAGTGTGTTCTGGTTAACAACATGTTGAATATCTGGCACTCTCTTTCCAAGCTTCAATGCTGGCAAATTTTCTGTGGAAAATATATCAAGAGAATAGTTTCTTGTCTGGCTATGATGTGCAATGCTTGTGGATGCAGAGACATACATTTCAGAGAGAAAGCTTTCTTATTGCTATAAGCTAATCATAGGCATCATTGAGCATGTTCAAGTGACCAGCAAAGATTGCCCAGGTAGAACAAAGTATAGGCATTTATAAACAGTGGTTCATTTTTCTCCAGTAGCTTTCTTTTTCATCAAATGTTGAAAGGAGGGACTGAAAGAATGCTTGGGTTATTCAGTAACATATTACAAAGGTTTGCAACATTCAGGTGTCCACTTACAATGGTTCTAAGCTTCTGGCAGTGGAAGAGGCCCTGAAAATTACCCCCCTGGTTGCTTTTCAGCATATCACTGAGCAGAAACCAGCCAAAGAACACGGTAAAAAAATTATCTGTAAATATGCATGAATGTAGGTAGCTATGTATACAGACATTTGTAGCTCACTCATTTTGCACAGAGTTGCCTCATGTTAAAATTATGTTATATCTCTAATCATTTCAGGATAGTGATTTTGCTTCTGCACTTATTCTACTTTCTAGAGTCATCGCAGAGGAAGGCATCTTGCAAAATTAGCAACCTGGTAGATGGAGCCGTGCAATGGAAGCTCCACTTCTTTTATACCTGGGTTGGTGATTCATACACATTCAAATGATTTGGCTTTTGGCTGTGTTGGCTGTGATGGCTGGCAATGTAAGACTTTATCTGCCATCCTGCTGATTTTGACACATACACACATACCACCTGCAAATGCTGCTGAGCTTTTCTATTCATCTCCTAATGCTGATGAGGCTGATCCTACCAGAAATGGAAATATGGTCTGGAGTGACCAGGTGGCCAGTATAAAATCATAGGAGGGGATAATCAAAGAGTTTATATTCCATGCTGTACTGAGACAGGAAAATAGTATCTTCAGCTTTTCCTTTAAAAAAATCTAATGAATATACCATATTTTTAGATGGTTCCATTGTAGGTTATCTTTTACTCTTGCTATTTGGCATGTAGATTTTAAATTTTTATAGGGCCTTTTCATTTTTAATAATGATTTTATATTTTTATAAATACTTAATATCATGTTTTATATATTTGTTGTTTTTTATTGATTGCTGCATGCTGCCCAGAGTCATTCCTGTAAGATGGGCAGCCCTATGAATGTGATAAATAAATATTCTACAATACTTTATTCCATTGTTGAACTTTAGTGCTTATGCAAAATCAAGTTTCTTGCATACAAAATGCATTCATTTGAGGTTTTGCACTCTGCATCAATAGATTTTACATTTCAAATATTGAAAGATATCTATCATATCACCTCCTAAGTTATCTTTGTTTACATCTGTGTCCTTCTTTATTTGTTTATTAGAAATGTTTGCCATCTTTCATAAAGTCTTCCTGAACAACTTTCAGTGTGCTACAATCCACAAGGTCTAATGTTTCTTCATTGGACTTGTTCTAAGGCTGGTAAGAGTTCTGTAACCAACAATTTGCCTCCTCTGGGTCTTTCAGAGATCCGTTGAACATCTCTGATGAAATATGCATGTTATGTGCATTGAAAGGTGGAATTGAAACTTTAAGCTATCTGTGAAGACGCTGAAGTCTTAAAAAAGCAAAATAACCTTGATGTATTTTTATTCTATAACAACCCGTACTCCGACTCTTAGTTAGCTGTAATCCTAATACAGTTTAATGAATATCTGCAGGGCTGCTTTCTATTGCAAGGCATCAAAACTTCCTTCTGGGAAGCAGCATTTAGCTTATATGCACTCCATTTAATGTAATAGTAGAACTGATTAAATAATACATGTTCAGATAGACCTTTTGAATTTAAGTGAGGTAGAAATTATGGCACACGTGAATGTCACTACAACATGAGGCTCGTTATCCATCAACTATGCAGAAAATGATCCACTCTGCTATTTCTTTCAGCTCTACCTTGGGCGAGCTTGTTTTAGCTCAATGCCAAAGATGAGTCAATACTAGCAGGAGCTTACAGTATATTTAAAATTTGTGATTAACAAAAGTTTTTAATAATTTCAGTAAATTACTGATAGTCTTTTTTTGTGGGCTAAAATGGGCCCAACTTATTACAAAACAAATAAACAAATTATCATGAAAAATTTAATTCAGAGAGAACAATCCTGCCCCAGGAAAATACCACAATATTTTTGACTGACTCAGGTGCAGAAGCACCCTATCTCCTATCCTAAGAAACCTTTGGTCTCCTGTCCTAAGAAACTCTTTAAAAGCAGCAGCACTTTTAAAAGGCACAATTTAGTTTTACATATTATGCCCTTAATCTTAAAACGCCATCAAGTGGAGATTTTTGGTTTCTCCCTCTAACACCAATTCATAATCAATGTATGTCATGCCAACTGATCCATTATAGACAGTGGTTACTTACTTCCTGCAGAGAAAACACAGACCTTTGGACTTGCGTAGCAGATACGGATAGTGACAAATAGAAGTTAGTCATACTTTCTCCTGGGTTAGCAACAAAGAGATCTAGAAAAATCTATCTCTCAAAAGTGGTGCTGGAAATAAATAGGTATCTAAGTTAGACAGCTCTGCCCATTGACTAACAGTGTAATTCTTTGCTTAAATGGTATCCTTCACCTTAGCATATCATTGCCTGCTGCGAAAAGTATCCAAATTCATCTTCTTTCCATAAAAATTAAATAATTCCAGGCTGTGTTTGCTGGACAAAATTTAAATAGATGATTTTGCTATTTAGTCACTTAAGCAAAACGGCCAAAGGTTTATCATAGCTTGGAGGTGTTTCAGAGCATTATCTTTGAGGCAACAAAACATCAGAACCATTATTTTCAATTCCAGATACAATATATAGTAAAAGCGGTGGAGGCGGGGTGGAAATCTAGTCTGAGGACAGATTAGCATAAAGCATCAAGGGAAAAGCCAGCCACAGTGCTGGGGGGCGGGAAATGGGGTAGCAAATGCAAATTATTAATGCAATTAACTTAGAAGAGAGGGAGGGAGAACAGTTGAAATAGCTCTCCACCATACTGTATAACCATCTCAAAGTACCACCACATCCAAACACTATCTGAATCTTATCCTCTTCCCAGTCCCTCTCTCCTCCTCCAACGTTTTTTAACATGTATTTACCAAACAGCAAAAAGCAGCCTACTCCATTATGCTGGTTTATTTGCTTGGAAAGCAGTTTTGTTTAAGTGTCTTCCTGCTGCAGCCCAAATGGAGGCAGACTTTCTTCTCCTTGGACCCTTTTAAAGCACCAGGGTTTAAGACAATGGTTTTTTTTTTTAAATTAAAAAAAAACCACAATTCGATGTATATGTATTATTTTTTTAAAAAAAATAATACTGAATGGGCAAAATGCAACACTGCTTTCTTATTTGATGGAACAAGGCTTCCTGTTCTGCAGCACTCCTTCGGTCTGCCCACCTCTCTTTAAGTATTATTAGATTGACCGCCTTATACAGGGAATATTTTCCCACCTCTCCTTTCCACTCAACCCTGCAACCTCCGTGATTCAGTGCAAGTGATTACCAGGACCCTTGTGCTCATATTTCATTGCCTGACCAATCCCACTGGCAGTGCTGGTATGTTCATTAGCATATCTGCAAACATCAAAGCCCTCAAACACAGCAAAGTTCTTCACATGTGGTGAGTGCTCCTGTCACTAAAGTCAGGAAGAAAGCGGGGGGGGGGGGACGGGGGACGACAATAGCTCATTACCAAGATGCACAAATGCAGAACTGCACACCTCTTGCTAACTGCAAGCCTGGTGAGCTGGTATTTTCTCAAAGAGTGGAGCATTACTAATCCTACAATACAAGAACATCACCAGCAGTTCAAATTTAAAGGAGACAGACAGACAGAGAGACAGGTACACAGACAGACAGATACACAGCCAGACACACATATACTGCTGGGATAAGAAAGCGATTTCTCGGGCAATCTCAAGGGATTTATCCATTCACTAATACAAAGGGAAATTGAAGAACTCACCCTTAAGGATTAGGCGAAGGTCTGCAAAATTCTCTCCTCCTGGTGTTCCTCTTTCTTTAAAAAAAAAATCCACATTACCCCAGTTCACAAAAGCTTCACTTTTCGGAGAAGCTCGGCGAGAAGCTATTTGCAGTTCTTGTGCTGCTCAATTCCTCAAGGTCTGGTGTTCTTTAAAACTCCCTCTCCTTTTCTTTCAGTCTAAAAACCCAAAAGCTCACTTTCGTTTCTTCCTTCTGTCCAAAATCAGGACGGGCATGGGTCTTGCATACTTTAAGAAGCAGTTCGGGGTGGTGATTATACATTACAGGTATATAATGTTTCATTCGTTCACCTGAACGTAGCAGAATGCCCGTCCTTCTGTGTGGAACTCAGCAAGCTTTTCCTGTGGCTGTTGCGAGGTCTCCGGATTTCCTCTTACACCACTTGATAATGAATGGGCTTGATTTCCCGAACCCCCGAAACACGCACACACCCGCAACATACAGCACACGCAAGCTTTTCCCCCTCCCCGAAGTGCCTCGCTTAGGCTAACCCCGAGGAGCTGTCCTCGGCTTATGGTTCTGAAAGAATCTTCCGTTGAGAGAGAGAGAGAGAGAGAGAGAGAGAGAGAGAGAGAGAGAGAGAGAGAGAGAGAGAGAGAGAGAGAGAGAGTCTTATCCTCTATGAATCCCGCTGAAGAAAATCTGTATTCCGTAGCCAGCAATGCTGAGGCAGGGTTTGTTTGCCACTATACACCTTCCAGATCCAGTTGCCTTTTCCAGTTTCAAAGGAAATCCTAAAATTTAACACATAAAGTAGCAGAACTCTTGCCAGCAGGGATTGAATTTGTAGTGTCAGATGAATCTCAATCTTCCTTGTCTCTCATGGGTGAAAGCCATCAAACGGTTCCTCCTCTCAGCATTCAGGGATAGCAGCAAAAGGAGATTGGTCCTGGATGAAAAGATAGACACTGGGAGAAAATGAATGATGGGGCGCGAGGGAGGGAGGGGATCTACCATCACACGAAACTAAATTCAGTCTGATAACATCTGCTGAACAGCATGCACAGCAGCCAGAAAGGAGGGAGGCATGTAAGTTTTGTATGCTGGATCTGCTGCTAAGCAAAAGGCTTTGATTTCTGCCAGCCTTTTAAAGAACTAGTACACCTTGATATTACAGCAAACGAAGTCCTACAATATCCTTTTTGAAGTCATGTCATTCCACATAGTTATTTTTCTATTCCACAGATTAGAAAGTTTGTGTGTGTGCACTCAACTCTGTATGATAAGCATATATAATAATGAATGTGTTGGTCTAAGATATCAAAAGGCTCTTTGTTACCTGCATTGGAATGCAATTTTTTTAAAAAAAAAACAGCCTTTCAGTACTCAAAACTCTCCTCATTTAAATTTCAAAACTTAGATGTGTAAAATAAGCATTATGAATGAATTGCGTGAAGGCATGGTCACTGTTTTTAGGAGCACAGATGATATTACAAATGAAAAACGATTCTATTAGATTCAGTGATGTAAACATAGACTAAAAAGTTTTGGAGGGTTTTATTATGATAACTATGATGCAACCTTTAACTCTCTTTAACTTTACCAATTTAGAAATGTACAGTATGGTCAGTTGTTGAGGCGCATTAAAAAATATTAATCCTGGAGTCTGTTTAGGATTTAGACATTATGGAACATGACCACACTAAAAATTATTTCCATAGTTTTATTTTACCAATTATAAAATAAAGCTATATAAATAGACTTTCCCATTCTGTTTACCAAGTACCAATTGAGACTACCAGAGTTGCAACCTAATATTTCTGTAAGAGACCAGATGGAAGAAAATTTCCTTCTGAAATACACACACACACACAGAGAGAGAGAGAGAGAGAGAGAGAGAGAGAGAGAGAGAGAGAGAGAGAGAGAGAGAGAGAGAGAGAGAGAGAGAGAGAGAGAGAGAGAGAGAGAGAGAGAGAGAGAGAGAGAGAGAGAGAGAGAGGGCTTCAGAGATCCATATATCCCTGTTTTTCCACAATACTATCTTACCTTATTGTAATTATAAGGTTGTAAACCTCAGACTTTTACCATCAAAATTTTTGTATTTCACCAAGAAATTCTGCTTTGCTACACACAACAGCAGGGTCAACAGAGCTCTCAATTGTAACACATCTTATGGTAATGAGAAAACTCACTGGCAGGCCCCAATGGTTGTAAAATAGTCACTCTGACCTATTAATTAATCCAAAACAGGACCCATTAGAAATCATCATTGACAGAATTAACTACTCTAATCTATCAACATAATGACTGATACATACATTTGTCATGAAAATCTATCTGCAGCATGTTCAACACTGTCACCTGATCAAGGGTGAGATGCAGTTAGGCCAGCAACAACTGCAGTGTGCATTTTGCACAGTACAAAACAACAACAACCAGCTTCCGTTTTGTTTACATTCAAAGCCAGCTGAATATTTGAACTCGGTAATTCTAAATGACATTGGTAAGACATGTCAAGCAAAGGCGATTCTGACTTTGGGAGCAAAACATTTATCTCTCAAATCAATAGCAGAACATTGCTTGAGGAAACTGGGCTGCATCTACAAGACATGGAACAAGAGAGAAACATACGTCCAACAAGATATCAGTAGCTACTGAAAAGCAATTAGAAGGCAAGGAGGAGGAAGAAGGGCTGATTCCCAATCATTGTTAAATGATTATTAGTCTATAGAACAAAATAGTTTCTGCTCTTAAGAAGCCTGGAGTAATCACATTCCTCCTCCACTGACTCCTTGCTGACACAGTCCATATATTAATGGCATTGATGGTCCCTTCTGGATTTCTCTCACCTGTTCATATTATAGCTCTCCTGTAATGCAAAATATGGTACATCATCAAGACTGGTTATTTCAAGCCGTGATTGAAAGATAAGGAATTCCCTGGAAATTAACAACTAGCTGTATGCAAGGAATAGAAACAGATGTGGAAGATACATTTTGCATCATCAACATTATTAGTGTACTTATCTGCGTCAGATATGGCTCAAGCTATTTTGCTGCTTTAGACGAAAAAATATTTTCCCATCCCCATGTTCTATTTTATGTAGTAGCGAGAGGAAAAATTATGTTTCCTCTTCAGTGATTTTTCTGATTGTTGCAGCCCTTTCGTGGTTCTATGGAAGCAAATGGAGCCAAGGGAAAAAGACTATCAGCCTTTTACCTATTACCAGGGTGCTAATGGGAATGCCAGTAGGAAATGAGGCACGATTGAAGTACCTTATCAACATAGATGCCTTAAAATGTTCCTCAGTCTGATGTCCTCTAGATGCTTTAGAATGCATACTGTCTTGGACAATTAAAAATATATAGGAGACATCAAGTTGTAGAATGGTGATTGGAATTTGTTACCCCCCCCCCCCCAAGAGCTAAAACAGGAATTGTTCTTCCTCCTATGATTTTGAAATGAGTTTAAAGCCTCTGGGATCAATCATGCTAAGCAGCTTGTCATACTAACTCTAGTGAGGAATATGCATATGACTATAAATCTATTTCGTTTCAATGGCACATGTTGTTTCCATCAAATCAATTTTTAAGAACTACCGAAACCTTCACAACTGAATGATTTTCTTTCTTCCATACACGGTGTTATAGATGAATTTTTATATTCTGCTTATGTAGATGCTTTTTGTATTCAAGTGCGCCAAGATTTGTTTCTATACAACTCTTCCTAATGTGTACTTTACTGAAATGTATCTGCTCCGATTTACTTCTTTTTCATATGCAACTTTCTCATATATAGCCTGATGTTATGTACAACTTTCATAACTAGATATTCCATGCTGTTTTGTATTTTACCTTCACAAAGAAATATTGTTTATTTTAAAAAAAATCCAGCAAAGGAGGAATGCCAGCAGATTCCATGTGCTGCTGATCTCCCCGCTATGATGATTAACAATTTCTATATGAATTAGGGAATTTTCTTTAAAAATAAATCTGTGTCAAAGTTCAGCATTTTATTGATGCCCAAGGACAGTGATGGCGAACCTATGGCATGCATGCCACAGGTGGCACACGAGCCATATCTGAGGGCACGCAAGGCATTGCCCTATGTCAGCTCCAGCGCACATGTGCGGGCTGGCCAGCTGATTTTCAGCCTTCTTTTTGGCCATTTTTCGCCGTCCCCAGGGTTCAGGAAAGCCTCCTGAAGCCTGGGGACGGTGAAAAACGGCCCAACAGCCTAACCGGAAGTTCATTTCCAAACTTCTGGTTGGCCCATTTGGCCATTTTTCACTCTCCCCCGGCTTCAGGAGGCTTTCCTGAACCCTGGTGAGAGTGAAAAATAGCCCAATGGGCCTACCGGAAGTCCAGAGGCTTCAGTGAGGCCTGTGCGCATACGCAGGGGGGAGCATGGGGGGATTGTGTGCATGCGGGGGGCAGCACACATGCACAGGAGGGAGGGCATTGCATTATGGGTGTGGGCACACACGTACATGCTATCTCACACGTGCGCACCCTTTTGGCACCCGAGCAAAAAAAAAGGTTTGCCATCACTGGCCTAAGGAGAATTACCAAATGTTAGATGTTGATTTGCCAAGCAGTGGTTTATCAAACAGCTATCAAATCATGGGTTGTCAATGCTAGGTGAGATGGATGGTATATAAATTTGATAAATAAACTAAATAAATAAATAAAATTTGCAGCTCTGCTTCCAAATGATTATAATGAACATGGAGTCATCAGCTTGACTACTGATAAAAGCTTTTCCCAAATATATCTAGAATTCTGCTTACAAGAATATCTAAATAAAATTGCATATATAAAATAAATACATAAATTCAGATGAATGTGGCACTTTTACATCTGTGATCACCTTAAAAAAATCGGATGAGCATCAAAAAAAAACCCCTATTAGAATTAGACCTTTCTTAACTTGCCAGAAAAAACTGTGTTAAAACTAGGTTTTAATAATGTGTTTTTAATATACTATAGCACTGATTTCCAAAATACTGTTACAGTGGATTTTCAAGTTTGCAAACCAGTTGGCCACTTAACATCTATTGAAAGGTATTGCTTATGTGATCATAGGAATGTCCTAAGACTGGGTGTCAGGCAGAGGTGGGTTCTAACAGGTTCTCTTTCTAAGCAGTTCAGAGAGCCAGTTGTTAAAATAAATCTCCTTTTGGTTTTTTTTTCACTTTACAGGGTTAATCCTATAAGGCAGAGGTCTCCAACCTTGGCAACTTTATGAGGTGTGGACTTCAAATCCCAGAATTCCTCAGCCAGCCATGCTGGCTGAGGAATTCTGGGAATTGAAGTCCCCACCTCATAAAGTTGCCAAGGTTGGAGACCTCTGCTATAAGGAATTACAACATTCTGGTGTTGTTTCTATAGCCTAATCCAGTGATGGCGAACCTTTTTTCCCCCGGGTGCCGAAAGCGCGTGCGCGTGTGCTATCATGCACATGTGAGTGCCCACACCCATAATTCAATGTCTGGGGAGGGCGAAAACGGCCTCCCCCACCCCCGCAGAGGTCCTCTGGAGGCCGGAAACGGCCGGTTTCCCAACTTCCGGTGGGCCAGGTAGGCCTGTTTTTTGCCCTCCCCTGGCTCCAGAGGCTTTCCTGGAGCCTGGGGAGGGCGAAAACGCCCCCCTACCCCCCCAGAGGCCCTCCGGAGGCCGCAAACGCCCTCCCAGAGCCTCTGTGTGAGCCAAAAATCAGCTGGATGGTGTGCATATGCACGCTGGAGCTGAGCTAGGGCAACGGCTCACGTGCCGGCAGATATGGCTCCGCGTGCCACCTGTGGCACGCGTGCCATAGGTTCACCATCACTGGCTAATCTTTATTGCCCTGCTTACAGAAACTGCCTCTCCCTTCACCCTTATTACATTCTTGGCAGTACGCCTTAGACTTACTGTCTCCGGAGATTTTTTTTTTCTTCTTTGCTTGACTTTCTTAAAGGGGAAGGGTTGTTTTAAGCTTTTTACACTGCTGTTGGGAGGAAATACTCCCCTGTTGGAGTTCTTCCAGTACAGAGCTGCTGGAAAGAAGCTTTTAATGACAAGGAACCAAGATGAATGACATTCAGCAAGGCTTCTTGGCTAGCTAGAAAGATTGACATTCAAATGTGAGTTTACAAACCCTTTCTGACTTTTGGTCTAAAACTGGTTTTTTTGTGAAGTTTAATTCTGTGCTTGGTGATGTTTAATCCTGTGTTTATTGATGGGATACTTTCCCCTATTCAGCTTTGTTTGGAAGGAAAAATGTTAATCTCTGTTCCTGGAAAGACGCAGCTTCAGAAATCTAGCTAGTTCATGTGTCTATTTGTTCTGGTAATTGGTTTAACAAGCAACAGCTACTGTGTTTGCTCCTTTGCTTCATTCTAGTTAGGCTTATCTCAAGTGCTTTTTCTATCTGGGGAGGGGGTCTTCCTTCACTGCTTTAGTGGTTCTTGGCACTGTCCTTTTGAGGTGTATTTCCAAGAGGCAGGATGCAAGGTTGGCACTGATTTTTTTACTGCCTTTCTGGGGGGCATGTGATCTTTCCTTAAATCTGGATGATTTCCTTAGGATATCTTATGAGGTGAGTGAGACCAGCTGGTATATTTAAGTGGTGCAAATGGATCTAAGAATTGCTTCTCCTGGGTATGCTCTTTCTGGAGAGCTTAAATGACCTCTTTGCTAAAGGGTTTCACTTTATGAGCAAGAGTTGGCTGCTGATAGTTATCATTGCATTTTAACTATTTTAATTCCTCAAGGTGCTCTGGCAAGTTGCCTAATTTGTAACTCCATCTTGCAGGTATTTCTAATCTAATGATTGGTATTTAGGGCAGCTTTTTGCAACCAAGAAGCTTTTTGTATTTTTGTACAGGTAATCCTTGACTTACAACAGCTCATTTAGTGACCATTCAAAATTACAATGGCACTGAAAAAAAGTGGCTTATGACTGTTTTTCACACTTACAACCATTGCACCATCCCCATGGTCACAAGAGGCCAGGCAAGGAGAAGCACCCCTCGACGTGAGTGACATCGAGTTGGCCATGCCCACCCAGTCACATGACCACCTGGCCACACCAGGTGCACATAGGGCATACTCAGAGGGCTGAAAAAGTGATTTTTGACCGGTCCTCGCATTTACAACTGTCCTCACATTTTATGTTTTGCACCATACCTTGTCACCGTGGTGAAGAGAAGCACTGCAGTGGTGAAACAAGTGACATGGTTAAGAATGCTGCAATGGGCATAAATGTGAGGATCGGTCATAAGTGTGAGGACCAGTCATAATTCACTTTTTCAGTCCTCTGAGTAGTCCCTATGCATATAGCCATGCCCAGTCACATGACCAGCTAGCCATGCCCACCCGGTCACATGACCACCAAGCCACAGCCCCAAATAAGCCACGCCCACAGAACTGGTTGTTAAAAAGTTTGAATCCCACCACTGGTGTCAGGGTTCGAAAGAAAATTCTGAGGCATGAGTTTCCTCAAAGTTCCATTTTATTAGAGATGTCATATTGGCACATCTGGGAAAACCCAAATCTGAAAGCTTCCAGGTTTTCCACACCCAAAGGAAAGTTCAAGCCCCTGCCCAGCACCCACAAATCCATCACATGGTCCAATCAATGCATTGTCCCAACTAGAGATGTTTCCTAACCACTCCCCTCCAGGTGCAGGGCAAGACGGCCTTGACTCGCGGAGAAAAGAATGTTATTATGACTACATATCACCCATACTCCATACTACAATCCCCCCTCCCAGTTTCTCACAGTAGTAAATTGTGGCAGGCTTAAAGACCCAATACAAAAGATGGTTTCCAGATACTGATACTGGGACTTTCTGACCCATGACAGTCACAGTTAGCAAAAAATCCTTTGGTCAGGAATCTGTTAATGATCTCAGATGTATTTGTTCATGTAGCATTTGGGGGGGGTGGAATTATCATACTAAATATCAGTTGAGTTGTGACTGCAAGACTGCTAGAATTTTTGTTCTGTTTTGTTCTCCTATCTGTAGGAAATGAACCGACCAAGTTAACCCATCATTATGGAGGAGGTCTAACTCCTAGAGCAGTGTCAAAATGCAGGCAATCATTACGAATATTTTAAGGCCTATATATGTAAATGCCTCCCTTCCCATCAGAATAAACGTAGATGATTATGAGAGCCTGAGCAATAACTCCAAAAGGCAATCCATTTCAATTCACTGAAACCAGGAAAAGCAAGCAAACGAAACAGCCTTGGAAAAGAGTCACTTTTCTCAATGAAACATGTCATTCCATACCAGAAATAGAGCGCTCCAAGTTCAGGTTATCAAGCACAACAAAAAATCTTTTATTTATTTGCAGCTAGGTTTCTGGCTAATGAAATTGTAAATGCATAAAAAAGTACCCAAAATGATGAAGTCATTTTCTACGGCTGGAGGGCTTTTTTATGAATGCATATACTTAAACCTTACTACCAGTTTCATCAAGACTTTTGCAGAATATTGCAATTTCCAGCTTTAATTTCTTCGGCATTCTATTCATCATCCATCTAATCCTCTCTTCATACACCACCCCCCAAAAGCAGGGGTGGGTTTCACCTACCTTCACCACCGGTTCATGTTGCGACATTTCACGTGTGCGCGAAAGCTCCGTTCACGTGCATGCACGCATCCCCTCGCGCGATTTTACTTCCGTGCATGCTCAGAAGGTGGATTCAGCCCGAAACACAGCTGAGGAGCTCATCAGCTGTGCTTCGGGCGAAGAAATAAAGGTCAGTATTAACCCAGGGGCGGGCGGAGGGTCTTTTTTCAAAGCACAGAACACTGTGAAGCCATCCAAACACAGGAAAATCGGCTGAAAATTCAGAAAAAAAGATGGCGGCGAGCACAGACCGGCACAGACAGAACCGGATCCGTGATGCCAAAATTACATCACCAGCGGGTCGCTAACGGTTCGGGTGATCTTGTCCGAACCAGGAGGAACCCACCCCTGCCCCAAAGACTGTCATTTGTGCATCTAGCGCAAAAAGGTGACATTAAATATATAGCCTCTAAGTTCAAGTTCCATTTCAAGACTCTTTGGGATTGACCTTCAGAGAACATCAAGGTTGCATCATTGGTCAGAACCACAGAACCACATCGATATCAATTTCGTCTCTTAGCTTCCTAGAAACAAAGTTGTTCATAATTAAAAGACCTTGGTAAATCTTTAGCTAAATATATTGGCCTTCTTCCGTTGTTTTCGCCCAGGCTCCTTGGTCAGTCTGTACAATAGCTTTGGGTTATACTTCTTTTCATGTGCCTCTCACTGTCAACCAGGAACCAGATATTATCAAAATGTGTGTCACATCCAGAACTGTCAAAATACAATTAACATTTAAAAACCCAGCTCAATCCAGCCAACGCAGTACTTTGAATGGCATTGCGCTTCCCTATCAGAGACCTGTGTGTGACAGTCAAAGAGGGGATTGTGTTGAGCTTCCAAAGTAACTGGCAGGGGAAAGAAAGGCGAGATGGGTTGTACAATAGAGTGCATTTGCTTCATTAGAGCCCCACTCTAGCAATCTGAGTGAGATGCCTTTAAAATCACATTTGTCCTTCGCTCTGCAGGCTGTGTTTGTCTCCTCCAATGTTTGCAGCAAACTGCAGACATTTATCAAATAATGCAAAAGGGCTTGCTGAAGTCGGCTGTGGAGAATCTGATTTCTTAGACAGCCAATCATGGCTGAGGTGGAGGAATGAAGGGAAGTGGGGAGAGAGAAATACTCAAAGATAATTCAGTCCCATCAACAAATGGCTTGCCATAAGCAGCACATAATGCAATATTTATCATTCACAGAAATCAATACAGTTTCATCATGGACAAACAAGAAGGATTTGAACCAATCACCTCTTGCCCTCATCGCTTGAAGGACGGGAGCAGGCACAGGAAGACAAGATGATACGGGCGGGGCTGTAAACGAGTAACAGCTACTGAATACAATATCAAAGTAACATCCAGCAACAGAGCAATGTCAGTTTCCTCTGGGTAGAAAATTTGTTTCGTGATTCCAGAAAATTACATTTAATCGGAATGCTAAGCTTTTTATGAAAGCCTCCACAGCTGAAAATACTATGACATCCATAGCAACCTTGTGCCATTGGCTAAAATGTAAGGATTTTATGTTATATATTTTCCTCAGTAAAAGAAAGCCGCATGGGCATCCATCTCTCAATGCAGTCAAGAAGCAGCATGCCTCCATCTAGCAGAGGCCGGGGCAGCTTCCAAATGTCTGAACGTCAATTCCCTAAGTTCTTGGCAACTCCCAGGGAAGTCTGGGAACTGAAGTTGACAGATCTGGAGAGTACCAAGTTGTCAAAGTCTCTGCTACAAAAAAGAAAGGGAGGGGAATCATCTTTATACCTTCCTTATAAGAAGCTAGAAGAACCTTCTGGTCACTGGTGAATTATAGTAAATCTAAAATTGCTGAACAGTTATAGTTCTCAACCACTCCAGTCAAGCAGTATTATATAGCTAGTCTATTTTTCGTTCTATAATGAATTACTCGTTATGTAAAACCTGAGAAGCCTAGAAATGTTAGTTGATGTCATTGCCATTTGGATTTTTTTTCCCCCTGAAATGTGAAGCTGAAGGATAGAGGAGTGGATAAATTAATTATTATTATTAATTAATGAGTTAATGGCCACACTTTCAGTTCCAGTCAAGCAGAACAAGAATCAGTTGCTCCACAGACTTGGCCAAATGCCCCACTGAAATTGAGTTTCTCCTTTGCAGAAATATCCCAAAATTCTTAGCAGTATGAAAGGGTTCTATTGTGAAAATGTAGAGTGTGTATGTGAGAAATGGAGCCTTATTCTTGTAAGAAATAAGACATGTAATAAGAGCAATGGCACAGCCATCTTATATTGTATAACCAAAATGTATTTTCTGTATGTCAGCTTTCTTTCTCTGTTCTGTTCTCATAAACAGGATATGATTTTGCTGTGGGAGTGTGAGAATAGGATATGCTGACTTAGATAGAGGAAGTGCGCAGATGTCCGAAAATGATGTAAAGTTCTAGGGAATTCCCAAGCTGAAAAACACCAGAATAGATTGCCAAGGTGTTACATAACAATAGAATGGGAGGAGTAAGATGATTTTGTATTTATACACTGTACTCGCATTATGACGCTGCTTCTTTTGATTTGGAGACTCCATAATTCTCCGTTCATTGGAGGACCTTTTGCGCAAAAGAACCAAAATAAACTGTTTTTTATTGTTCCTTTGGACTCCTGTTGATTTCCTTGGTGGACTTTTCTCACAGCGTAAAAGAACTCAGAAGTCACCTTGAGAAAAAGAATGAAAGAACCACTATGGAGAGACTTGTGGAAGTGTCAACACAATCCAGAGACTGAAACAAGAATGAGAAAGAAACTCCCCCCGAAAAAACCCTAACCTTGATTTTCATTAGTATAAAATGGGACAGAGAGAAACTGGAACAGGCTTTCAAGAATATGTTATTAGACACCACAACAATAAAATAGCATTCCTGAACTCCCTCCATTACCTGTTTCTTGACCTGGCCTCTCCACTTTTTTTTAATCAGAATCAGAATTTAAGTCAGAATCTTGGTTAGTTTTGCTCTGACTTTCCCACCATTGGATTCCCCAAAAATCCCTGGACTACAGCTCTCAATAAATTTGATTATTTGCCATGCTGGAGTAGATATTCAGAGATCTTGTCCAGTATATATCTATAGGGTGAGGATTTGGGAATGGCCAATAGTAACCTATTATTATATTATATAATATATAATTATTATATAATATATAATAGAAAGAAGAGGGAGTCAAACTATTCTCAAAAGCACCTGAGGGTAGGACAAGAAGCAATGGGTGGAAACTAAACAAGGAGAGAAGCAACTTAGAACTAAGGAGAAATTTCCTGACAGTTAGAACAATTAACCAGTGGAACAGCTTGCCTCCAGAAGCTGTGAATGCTCCAACACTGGAAGTTTTTAAGAAGATGTTGGACAACCATTTGTCTGAAGTAGTGTAGGGTTTCCTGCCTATGCAGGGGGTTGGACTAGAAGACCTCCAAGGTCCCTTCCAACTCTGTTGTTGTTGTTGTTGTTGTTGTTGTTGTTGTTGTTGTTGTAATGTTCCCCAAGGTGATCTTTAAATTCTTCTATAAATTTCTTTCTATATATATTGATAGAAATCATCTTTTGGAAATAGAAATAGATTTTTATTTAAATCCATTTACTGAATGTCAAGCCAGTTCTTTCCCTAAAATGCAGTCTTGTTCATACATTGTTGCTTGCTTCAATCAGAAATGACACAGGGTATCTTCTTGTGGAGATGATTGCACTCTAACTTGGGGTCATATTCAGCTAGTCTTATTTTTTCATAAATATATTAGTCACCCTATTAAACAGTCCAGTATTCTAATATCATACCAACTCTAAATAATTTTGTCCATCAGCTGAATCATTGTAACATTGGAGTTAGGAGTCATTAACCACTGATGTCTTTAATAAAACAGACATTGCGAACATATCTCTAGAACAAAAATAATTGTTCAATCATCTGAAGGCACATGCGTTCATTGGGAGACATGGAATGTGCTATCACAAAGCCCAGGCATAGTGTTAGACAAAGTGCTAGATCTTTTTGGACTGTTACTGATAGAATTTTAAAAAGTACTTTACAAAATTGCTTTAATATAAGCTGAATTTTCTCCTTGCTAGAAGAAATATGCTGGGAATAGGCATTTCATCATATTGAAATACTGGCAAAATTTTAATATGATACAACATCTATAAAACCAAACCCATAAAAAGTTCAGATGGCTGAGAAGGAAAAGAACACAGAAGAATGATAAATGCACAAAAAGTTCAGAAAGCTGACTTTTGAAGCCTTTCCCTTTAAAACACGGAAGGAAGGAAGGAAGGAAGGAAGGAAGGAAGGAAGGAAGGAAGGAAGGAAGGAAGGAAGGAAGGAAGGAAGGAAGGAAGGAAGGAAGGAAGGGAGTCAGTCTTTGGGGTATCAAAAAAGTCCATAATTAAGTATTGAGGAAGTGGTGGTATTGTTTTGTTCAAAGTCTGTGTCACACAATAAATAAGTAAAGTTGAAAAGTCCTCTTTTCAAAGAGGGGAAAGGAAAAAATGCTAAAGGGGGAAAAAAGCAAAAGAATGAAAAAAGATGGCTAAAAGAAAAGAAAAAGAAACCTTATACTGTTCTCTGTTAAATAGGAAAAATAAGAAAATGGAACTTCAATTATTACAAATCATTAAAGCTGCAACAGTTTTTACCTTTAGAAAATACATTGACATTCTCTAGCAAAATCCTCCAGCCACATCCATCAACATACATAGCTTGATCAGTTTAAGATGGGTGCATTAGTATGGCATATTCAATATTCAGTGCATTGCTGTGTTCCAAGCTGCAGATAAATACAGATATGGATAGCAAATAACAGAAGCCTAATATCACAGATCCAAACAGTAGAAAAGTGTGTGTGTGTGTGTGTGTGTGTGTGTGTGTGTGTGTGTGTGTGTGTGTGTTTATATTTGTTTATGTGAAGCTGTACAGACACAGGAATCACTAACATGATGCGGTCAAAGAAATATCCTCTACAGAAGGTGAATGGAAATATCTTTCCCTTAATTTCTCCCCTTCATCAGCTCCCTGACCCACCTGAAAAACCTGCTTTGAAAGCTAGGAATCCTTCTGAATTGAGTCAGCAGCTGCAACAAGGACAAAGGGAGAGGCTTGCCAGAAATAATGACTTTAGAACTCAATGCTGTAAAATGTTAGCCATTCACTTTGAGGGTTGTAAAAGGGATCGTTTGGTTTATAATCTTGGTGGTTTATCCCTATAGGATGGGTTGGGAGGAGAAGCTTCTGAAACAAATAATTCAATGGAAAGAAGATGGAAAAATGGCAGCTGTCGGCATGAAGAAGTGGCTGGAGTGCAGAAGAATGGAGCAGCAAACCATGCAGTTGCTCCTGCAAATCTACTCTTGGCATAGCCACAGTTGCTGAACTTCATCACACCAAAATATGGACTGTCCAGCAACAGCTGGTTACCAATAACAGCAAGTCAAAATGGGAAAGGACATTTCCCCAGAAGTCAGAAGCTATTCTTCAGGTCTTTTATATTGTGTGTTCTTATGCTCATTAGATATCTTCCACCTAGCATTGTTCTCTATAAAATGGCACAGGGGTGTGTAAGAAAGCATGAACAAGCTCAAGAGTTGGCATCACAGGCTCCTTTAAGGCAGAGACCCATTCTCTCCAGAGGTGCGACTCATAAACTTATCTGCCATATTCTGCCTATCAAGCTAGAGGGGCCTATCAAGTTAGAGAACTCCTGGGCAGTGCTGTTTTCCTCAACTCCATTGCTTACATTGCTCTGCAAGGGCTGGATGTCACCAAAGCCCACTAAAGAATGCTAAGCCAAGGTCTACTTGACAAGCTGAGGGGTTGCCCAGAGCCAAAGAAGAGCCCACAGCTGGTAGACAACTGCCTCTTCTAAACAGCTCGTTCCCATTGCAGGCAAGTTTCTGGAGAATTTCAATGCAGACAGACAACCATTGAATCTGCCCTTCCCTCCTACCCCAACCCAGTTTTTGTTCAGAGGAAATATCCATCTCAGGAACATCATCTATGCTTCTTCCAGGCAGCCCAATGAAGTGATTCATTACTCTGAGAAGGGAAACTAGAGAAACTGGAAGAAAAGTAGAACAAACAGCTGTAGCTTCTCAAATGATAAGGTAAATGTAAAGGTTCCCCCGCACATGCGTGCTAGTTGTTTCTGGCTCTGGGGCAGTGCTCATCTTCATTTCTAAGCCGAAGAGCCAGCGCTGTCCAAAGATGTCTCAGTGGTCATGTGGCCAGCATGACTAAACACTGAAGACGCACAGAGTGCTGTTACATTCCCATCAAAGTGGTCCCTATTTTTCTACTTGCATTTTTTACGTACTTTTGAACTGCTAGGTTGGCAGAAGCTGGGACAAGTAACGGGAGCTCACTCCGTTACGCAGCGCTAGGGATTCGAACCGCTAAACTGCCGACCTTCTGATCGACAAGCTCAGTGTCTTAGCCACTGAGCCACCGCGTCCCACTCTCAAAAGATAGAGGGAATCAAAAGCCATAGGGTTGTGTGAATTTTTTTAAAAAAAAACTGTGAAAGTTGCAACAGCACCTGGTGAATAATCCTTAGCACATTTATTCATTTGAGCACGTGTGATCTTCACACATGCTCTTTACCTGTTATAAAAGGACAAAGATGTGTACCCATGAAATCAAACCAACTCAGTTCCTTCACTGGGGTGAAATGGCAAAGATTAAGAGTTATACCATACGGAGGCACATTTGCTTGGAAAGCATTTGCGATGGGAAAAGAATGGGGAGTTTTCTGAATGATTTTTTTAAAATGGTTAATTAACCTTTAAGATGACCCAAGGCACTTTGTGGTTTATGCTACCACAGAGCAAATGTGGTCGCCCCTTTTGAATGCTGCTGACATGACCAGGAACCAGAATATGGGGGGGGGGGCATGTTGCCAAGGTGGAGGCAACAACGCAGCCACGAAAAGACTCCATGTGCGAAGACTGGCGTAAGTAAAAATGAGAAGTGATTGTCTGCTTTAATAAAATCACTAAATATATGCCTATTCAGCATGCAGTGAGAAATCCTCCTCAAATTGCTGTGTTGTTTTGGAACCTTGTGGTGAGGGCAAAGCTGTCTTTGACCTATAATAGCAGATGAACTAGTCCCAGGGCAGGGCTTATAGAGACAGAAATGGCATTGTGGTTCTGTCACCCTCAAGGAGAGTTTCAGCAGACAAAGACTCCCTTAACACCAGTTACACCCCAGTTATAATGACATTCATTTTGTTAATGATTGCATGTGCTCCATCTTCTTCCTGGGAAAATAGATTGTATTCAGAGATCATTAGTTGGGCGCCATCAAGTCAAGATCAACTCGTCATCACTGCACCAACATTCGCCATCTCCAATATTCTCTACATTTACTCGCAAATTTCCTCTTTCTGATTTCCATTCATTGGAACGGGTATCCCAGTTTCTGCATTTATTGTAAAAGAGAGAGAAATTGCAGAGAATGTTTGTTGTTGCCCCTTTCCATTTTTTTCTGAAGGAGCAGAAAGAACTTCCATTTTCCAACACTCCCCTCTAGTGACAAAATTATATATTGAAAGGGGAAAAAATTGCAGAGTTTTTGTTTTGAATCAGATCCAGGGTCCATCTCACTCAGTCTGATACTTGCTGGATGTATTGGAATTCATCTAATAGCAACAGTAATTGCAATACATTTGGTGAGCGTATCCAGAGAGCTGTCATCTAAGAGGAGGAATATGCTATTCTCCTCTGAACTGGCAATAAGATGAGTTAAGAGAAGGTATTAAGTCAATTTGAGAACAGCATAGACGCATATAAGGGATATTTTCCCTTAGTTCTTCCAACAAAAAGCAGTACTTATTCTGTACAGTGATGTTAAATCTTCTTTCTAATAGAAAGGGTGGGGGGGGAATGCAGTAGTCAAGGATAAACACCCTTCTTTGTGTGTGATGCAGAAAAACAATTTCTTAATATTCAGTGTTGGAGAAAGGCATCCCAAGCAGGCAGCAGAATTCTCAGGGAGGTCCAAGTCGGCAAGATGGCAGATGGGTGTTATAATGCAAGCCCCCCCTCCCCTCTTTTGAACATGTCTTGTTTTCAGAAACAGACATCGCATTGTAATGGTCCATCAGTTATTTTGCTAATATGGATTCTCCCTGTGCAGTTGGTGCTGAAATTGAATATATACCGTATTTTTCGGAGTATAAGACGCACCCTTTTCCTCCCTAAAAGTGGCTGACAATTTGGGTGCGTCTTATACTTCGGATGTAGCTTTTTCCCCAGCCCTAACTAGGTGCTAACAGATCTTCCCAGCTCTTACCTTGCAGGCTTTTTCATTGTTACTCTCTCAGAAGAATGTTTTTCCAGCCCTAAGTCTTTGCAGGGTTTTTTTTCATTGCTCTACTTGCTCCAAAGAAGTTTTTTTCTAGCTCTAACCAGGTGCTAATGATCTTCCCAGCTCTTACCGGCTTGCAGGCTCTTTCATTGTTACTCTCTCAGAAGAATGTTTTTCCAGCCCTAAGTCTTTGCAGGGTTTTTTTTTTCATTGCTCTACTTGCTCCAAAGAAGTTTTTTTCTAGCCCTAACCAGGTGCTAACGATCTTCCCAGCTCTTACTGGCTTGCAGGCTCTTTCATTGTTACTCTCTCAGAAGAAGGTTTTTTTAAGTCCTAACCAGGAGATAAAATAATGTGCTGAAGCTGACCAGACTAAGTATGCTAGCCAGATGAATACCTGGTAGGCAGATTGTTTTCCCCTATTTTCCTCCCCAAAAACTAAGGTGCATCTTATACTCCGGTGCGTCTTATACTCCGAAAAATACGGTACATATTTAAAACAGAAATAAGAGAAGGAGCATCTGTAACCCTGTTCATATTTAGCTATTGATGAAGTAAATGGTTTTTTTTGTTAAAAGAAATATATAAATAGTAATGCAGTCAAATCATGTTTCACTATTATGCCAGCTAATTGTATGAATAGACCTATCAGAAGCTCACAACATTTCAAATATGGCCCCAACTCAAATGTTTGACAAGTCTAGATGTGTAGGGATTACAACATTCAGAATGTCAAACATATCTGCAGATTGCTAGATGACTTCTTGTCAAGCCAGCAATAAATCTCAACTCTCCAGACATTTACTGTAATCCGTATTCAGGAATTATTTTACAGCAGAAACTCACAGACAAAGCTATGTCAGTTGCTTTTTGCAGACAAGATAAAATCCATAAACACACACATACACACGCAACTTTATATTCCGGGCCTTCTCCTTCTACCTTTTTGAATCAATAGAAAGTTAGTCATTCATTTATCAGTCTTGAGACTGAGGAACTCCATTGAGTGTTTATATAACGACTTAGCCTGAGAACTGTTGGATTCTGCCTTATGAACTTCAGTTCTTACTGGGATGGGGGAGTTTCATAGGATACATCCCCCAATTTTGATTCAGAGCTGCCTTGCTTATCGTCCTTTATGAACATATATGAATGACATGACCTTCCTGCCTTCTGTAACCCACAGCCAAGGCCAACAACAAAGAGTATCCGGAGACTGCAATTGGTACAGAATGCAGCTGCGCGAGCTGTGGTGGGTGTTCCGAGATACACCCACGTAACACCTATTCTCCGCCAGCTGCATTGGTTGCCTATTAGTCTCCGGTCCCAATTTAAGGTGTTGGGTTTGACCTTTAAAGCCCTACATGGCTCAAGACCAGGTTACCTCCAGACCACATCCTACCACAATACCTCCCTACGACCAGTTAGGTCCCACAGAGTTGGCCTCCTCCAGGTCCCATCAGCCAAACAATGTCGCTTGGTGGGTCCACGGGGGAGAGCCTTCTCTGTGGGAGCCCCATCTCTCTGGAACCAACTCCCACCAGAGATCCGGACTATCCCCACTCTACTGGCCTTCCGCAAAGCCGTAAAAACATGGCTCTTCCGGCAGGCAGGGTGAAGAAGATCGGATTCCCCCATGAATGAATGGTTTTTAAAATTATGTAATGTTTTAAATTTATTATGTATTATTTGTATTGTTCTTATTCCTGTTGTACGCCGCCCTGAGTCCTACGGGATTGGGCGGCCTATAAGAACTTTTAATTAAATTAAATTAAATTAATTAAACTGTTTTCAATTGTCTCCCAATAAATTTGTGTCACTATAATATCAGCCATGGTGATGATGTGATCTCAAACTGGGATCCATCTAGCTCTTATTGGCAGTTCCTTCCTTCTCCATCTTCCCTCTAGGACCAATTTTAATTGTCCTGCTGGATTAGTATGACTCCAGAAGAAGAGCAGCAACCTTGAGTATCTTAGCCATTTCACCTCAATGGGATTGGCCCATCCTATTCACTCCAGCAGAAGAGGCCTTCTTCAGATCCCATCTGTCAAAGAATTTCAGCTGGCAGGGGGTCTAGGACAGTGATGGCGAACCTTTTTTTCCTCGGGTGCTGAAATAGTGCACGTGCACACTATTGCACGCGCGTGCGTGCCCACACCCATAATTCAAAGCCCCTCACTTGCCCCACCCCCTGCACATGCATGTGTGACCCCCCCCTCACCTGTTTCCCGACTTCCAGTAGGTGCGGTGCCCATTTTTCACCCTCCCCAGGCTCCAGAGGCTTTCTTGGAGCTTGGGAGGGTGAAAACACTCCCCCTGCCACCCTGGAGGCCCTCCGGAGGCCGAAATCGCCCTCCCAGAGCCTCCGCGCGAGCCAAAAATCAGCTGGCGGGCACGCACATGCGCACTGGAGCTGAGCTAGGGCAACCGCTCGCGTGCCGGCAGATATGGCTCCGCGTGCCACTGTGGCACCCGTGCCATAGGTTCGCCATCACTGGTCTAGGAGAAGACCCTTTTCTGCTCTGGCCCATGCCCTCTGGATTATTCTCTCGCTAGAGGTCCCAGCCTCCTAGCCTCCCAAAGGAGCTTTAAAACCTGGCTCTGCTGGCTGGCCTGGGCCCTGGATGGGAGTGCTCTCTTCTGGGGGTGGCTGATAAGGTAGAGAAATGATTCCCACCCCAATGCCACCTGTGCTCTTGGTTTTTAGTCTCTATTTAATCTTTCTGAATTGTAATTGTTTTATGTAATCTTTTCATCTTTTCATAAGCTGCCCAGAGTCATCTCAACAGTGAAATGGCAGCATATAAATTTAATAAATACATAAACATCACAGTTACCAGAGTAGGCTTCAGTAAACCAGGATCTTTCTAAAACAATAAGTCCATCAAACCCATGGAGAAATAAATGCTCCACAGGAAAGACATTATTCAGGGAACTACATAGCATTACTATTGTGCTTGCAGAAAGAGATGCCTGTGGTTATTTGTTCTGAGTGTGGTCTGATAACAGATTGCTATGCAGAAGCCATCATCTATTGCTTTCTTGAGCAATAGCAGCCAGATCAGGACCTCTCTAAACATCTTCCTCTTATGAAGCTTGGGTGGTAAGCTAATTCTCGTTTTATATGGATGATGCTTGCATCTTGCTTTCAAACTCTGCCATCGCAGTGTCGTTCTTTTAGCATTTTCCCCATGCAATCTATATCATGTCAGGTGCCACGTTATTTAAAAAATGGAACAGCTCTGTATGTAACCATCATTTCAGGCAGATGAATAATACATTAATAACCTCAGACAAAAGTGCTATCTTAACTTCAGGAGAATAGAGGAGAGAGAAAGAAATACGAAACATTTGTTAACTGGGAAACAAACACAGAATAAATAATATAGGGATACTATTTGACAAAAATTCCCTTTTTTTCCCTTTTATGAAACTGGTATCAGTGTTATAAGATAATAGCACAGTGGTATTGCAGAATCCAGTGTGATGCGGAATCCAGGAAGCTGCATTATGAGGCAGGCAAGTGCTGTTTCTTATTAAGATCACGTGAATCAAGATCACGCGAAGTGTTCATACCACTTTATAATGCCTTGGTAAGGCCACACTTGGAATACTGTTTTGGTCACCACATTGTAAAAAGGATGTTGAGACTCTGGAAAGAGTGCAGAGAAGAGCAACAAAGATGATTAGAGGACTGGAGGCTAAAACATATGAAGAACGGTTGCAGAAACGGGGTATGTCTAGTTTAATGAAAAGAAGGACTAGGAGAGACATGATAGCAGTGTTCCAATATCTCAGGGGTTGCCACAAAGAAGAGGGAGTCAAACTATTCTCCAAAGCACCTGAGGGTAGAACAAGAAGCAATGGGTGGAAACTAATCAAGGAGAGAAGCAACTTAGAACTAAGGAGAAATTTCCTGACAGTTAGAACAATTAATCAGTGGAACAGCTTGCCTCCAGAAGTTGTGAATGCTCCAACACTGGAAGTTTTTAAGAAGATGTTGGATAACCATTTGTCTGAAGTGGTGTAGGGTTTCTTGCCTAAGCAGGGGGTTGGACTAGAAGACCTCCAAGGTCCCTTCCAACTCTGTTATTCTATTCTATTCTACTCTATTCTATTATAGGGACAAATTGTGACTGATGTAGGTATGTCATTTTTAGCAGCATCTTGGTATAACTTACAGCTTCTCACCCTTGAACAAAAATAAACTTTTTATTGCATGTTTAGAAGCCTATGCTATAAATCTTCCTGTGATTCTATGCTATAAAAATTCCTGTAAATGCAAAACCATCTCACTAGCTTCAGTTGGAAAACAGTTGTTTTCTCAATGTAGAAATTGTACATGCCCTTGGTAATTTTTGTATTAATCCCCAGAAGAATACAAATTGGCATTCAAACAAAACAAAAAACAAACCTTAACAAATGTTTGGTTCTGTCTTGAAAGCACTACTGCAGTGATGGCTAACCTTTTTCTCGTCGTGTGCCAAAAGCGTGCGCAATAGCGCGCACATGTGCATGCCGGCACCCATAATGCAATGCATGTGCGATACCCCTTGCGCACCCTGCCCCAATGCATCCATGCGCAACCCCATGCATGCGCGTGCAACCTCCCCCCGCCCCCTCCGGAGGGCCTCCAGAGCCCAGGGGAGGCCGTTTTTACCCTCCCGGAGGCTCAAAGAAGGCATCCGGAGCCTGGGGAGGACGAAAAACGGGCCTCCTGGAAGACTGGAAAGAAGCCAAAAATCAGTTGGCCGGTGGGAGGCGTGCGCACATGGTGGTGGAGCTGAGCTGGGCGATGGTTCGCGTGCCCACAGAGAGGGCTCTGCGTGCCACCTGTGGCACGCGTGCCATAGCTTCGCCATCACGGCACTACTGTATATTCTTTGTGTGTCTATATCCATGAATGTATGTGAGCATGGATATATTAACCATCACCCATACATTCTAGGGCATTGTACACAGTCTAAATGAGCGAATCTGAACAAAAAGTTAAGAACTGATCGTGGAAATTATCTGTCAACCCATCTATACGTCTCTTTATTCATCCAAAGGAGCTCTTACATGAAACAAATATTGCAAAAATTGCAGCAAGCTGTAATATACAAAGCTTCCTTCTTAAAACACATTCCAGTGTCATAAGTAGTCATTTCTATGCCGTGGGGGCCTGTCATAACTTTGCTTTGCCCACATGCTTCATGTGAAGTTAGAAAGAAAAAGACTGATGGAGCTTTTAAAATTCAGAGTTCTCACTATTCCTTCAGAGTTTTAAAATTAAATGCCATCAATATGCAGATGTTACTCATCTCTTCCTTTCACAAGGTAGAGGCAGTGGAAAACTTCAAAATATGTTTGCTGTCTTTAATGGGCTGAACCCAGGCTAACAAGCTGAGGCTTAATCCACACAATTCAAAAATCCTTGTGTTCAGAAGGAAAGCCAGTCGAACAGTCTGAGCATCGTATTTTCAGGTACTAACCCAGCCTGTCCAGAATGGGATAAAACTGCCTCTGAAAAGTCAGTCAGGGTGTCCAGGAGAATTTCTGGACACTGTTTAGTTCCTAGTAGGGCAGCAGCATCCAAGAGTGCATTTCTACTTAACGAAATGAAAAGCTGAGATTTGCGGTCTGAGAAAGGTGGATCTGGTCACTCTCACACTCCATATGGGCCTATTTAAATGGTGGTTAATTTATAAGGCTATTGGCATTGAAAAATTACAATTAGTTCAACATGCTGCTGCCAGACAGCAGCATTTTTGGAGAGTGTCATTCAAAGCCCTAAGCTTGTAATCATTGTTGCAGGGACCTTTTCTATTCCTAGCTGGATTTGGACACATTATTCCAAATTAAACTTTGCAGGAAATGGAGGCCAATTATTTGGTTTCAAGTTCTATTTACCTTAACATCCAACGGTTTTGTTTTCTTTACTTGCAGCTCCTGCTCTTTATAGGTCCAAGAAACTAGATACTTGGCACTCAAAATTAATTTTCTTTTCATAGCTACCTCTACCAACTTTGCCAAATTCATTCATATATCAACTCTACTGCACCTAACTGGTTTATACATGTTTATCCAGGATCCTGTAATTAACGGCATCACTCCTGCAGGAAGACTCCGTAGCTTAACCATCAGGGTGACCAAGGCTGTCTAAATCTGGACCTGCATCTAGATTGGAAAGGGCTTCAATCAATGTTTCTCTGCAACTTTAAGACACTATGAATTCTGGGAGTTGAAGTCCAGATATCTTCAAGTTGCCAAGGTTGGGAAACACTGGAACTTCTAGCACATTATTGTAACTTAGACTTCTAGCAAAATGAATCCAGTGCAGGGCTACTGTCCTCATTATGCCAATTGGGATGCATTGAGTTTATTTGTTTGATTTGATTTTTATCCCACTTTTATTCTTTTATAAGTGACTCAAGATTGTGAACCTACAAATTCCCTCTACTACCTTGAGAATTCGGTTAGAGATTCCATACTGAAAGGGGAGTAGGGTAGTATCCAATTTCAGGGTTGTTGTCTTTTAATAGCCACACCATGACTTTACCTTCCCACCCACATTTTATCCAGGTTGACATCTCTATTACCCTTTCAGCGATATACTTTTGATCCAATTTCACACTGGGTAAGGTGCATGAGTTAAAGAAAAAAGAGGCTGACGTTCTACCAACCTTTCTAGTGGGAAAACAACGATGCAGTTAGCAAAATGAGAACATTAAAGAGGCAGCCAAGCGACATTCCTTGCTCTGTTCCTCCTCCCTCCCTATATAGACCAAGACTCCCTTTCTGGGCTCCAGCTACATGAATAGCAGCTTAAATCACAAACTAGTCTAACCTTGGTCTTTATATTGCTACTTATCTACATCCTTCAAGCTCCTTGTTTGGCACTCAGGCCAAATTGCTCTGCTCTCCAGTTTGTAATGGCTTATTGTAATCACTCTATTCCCCTTCCTCTGAAATAACTTACATTAAAGATCTTAAGAGACGTTAATAGCCATCTAAGCGAATGAGCCTTTTATGAGCCATTTCCATACTATGGAACTTTTTATCACATAGAGTGAGGATACCTGGCTTTTCTGTTCCTTTTATTACTTTGGAATGTTTGTTTAGGAGGCAGGGGTGGGCTGTCATTTTTAAAATTTAGATATCATATTTTATTTAACACATTTCTATCCATTTTCTTTTATTAAAATGCTCCTGAAACAACATTCATTATAAACAGTGTTATTATTGTCTTTGGTATTATTTGGTAGAAATATTTCAAAATAAATACATTAGCCTGGCATAGCATTCCTCAAATTGTAATATATAGGAAGCCATCATCTGGGGAAAAAAGTTAATCTAATATCATGACAACCAATGAGAACATCAAGCAAATCAGTTTGTTTTTCCTATTGGATTTCTTGTATTTCTGGACTCCATGTGGATAGGTGGACTCCTGTCTCCCTCTAGTGGTTCAATCTAGTATTTATGGTAGTCTGATAACCTTGAAGAACTCTGTTCCCTTCATTGAAAATTATATGGGTAGTCTATTTATTTTATTTATTTATTTATTTTTGTGAAGCATGTATTAGATAACAGATATAAGTATAAACATAGCTATGAATACATGAAATGGATACGAATAAAAGGGAACATTAGGACAGGGATGGTAGGCACGCTGGGGCGCTTTTGCACGCCCCTTAAAGACCTCTTAGGAATGGGGTGAGTACTTACGATTGGTTGCTTGGCAACCATTTGAAGTTTGATAGACCCCCCTCCCCCAAAAAAGCTACTTATGACCTAATTTTACAATGACCTCCAACACACCCCTCCATGGTCACACTTTGGGCACTTGGCAAAGGTTCATCTTTATTGCTGTCTGCAAATAGCAATAGCCCACAGTCACAATATACCAGTTTTTAGCATTTACTTCTAGTTTCTGGTAAATATTGAGGATTATCTATTTGCTATTTGTTGTGATTATGTATGGCAGCTTGCTCAGTCAAGGCTAGTGGGATGGTAGTTCCTTGATTAAGCTATTGTTTAATGCTTGTTTGTATGGCATTAATCCTGGTGTTAATCCCTGCCTTATCTGGGTATTTACTGCCGGCAAGGAGGTGTTTTGATCTTTTTGTTTCCCTTTTAGCTTTTTATTGTCTCTTTTGAATGGTGCGTAAATGTTGTTATTCTCTATGTGCCTATTGATAGCTGATTTGTCTGAGTACCAAGCATTCAAGAATTCTTTAGAGTTTTTGAATTTAGCTTAGTCTAGGATGCTCACAGTTTCACAGTTGAAATTATGGTTAAGTCTCTCCATGTGCTGTGAAATTAAGGAGTTTTATCATGTCATCTAACTGCTAGTTGATATTCACAGATGTGCTTTGGCTAGTCTTTTGCCTATCTTCCTACATAGTGACTGTTGTAGTCCTTGCACTGAATGTTGTAGATCAGTGATGGTGAACCTTTTTCTTCTTGTCTGCCAAAAATGGGAGTGCACGCGCGCTCTAGTGCGCACCCACGCACAAACCCCCACGTGCACCACACTGCACATGCACGCATCCTCGTGCATGCGTCCCCCCTGTTGGACCATTTTTCATCCTCAGGCTTCTCTGAAGCCTCTGGAGTGCAAAAAATGGCCCAATGGGCAAACCGGAAGTTCGGAAAAATGGACGTTGGGGCGTTTTTTGCCCTCGGGAGACTTCAGGAGGCTTCCCTGAAGCCTCCAGAGTGCGAAAAACAGCCCAACGTGCAAACTGGAAGTTTGTTTTTCCGAACTTCTGGTTTCCCCATTGGGCCATTTTTCGCACTCTGGAGGATTCAGGGAAGCCTGGGGAGGGTGAAAACGGCCTTCCCCAAGGCTGAAAATCAGCTGGCCAGCGCACGCATGCGCACTGGAGCTGACATAGGGCAACGCCTCATGTGCCCTCAGATATGGCTCCGCATGCCACCTGTGGCACACATGCCATAGGTTCACCATCATGGTTGTAGATGATACCTTTTATCATATATTGTATGACATGAAATTGTATCTATGAGCTTAACATGTGGGGCAGGAAGGAGGGAACTAATCTGCTTTTTTTCCTAATAATTATAGCACAGTTTGTAGAAGAAGCGTTTTCATTTTCACCCATGTCATTTTCTTTGCAATGGTTTGCCGCTGATTTTTTTGTAGGGTGCTTTTTTGACTTCATAATCCAGCCGTTGGCAACTTATGTGCAGGAGAGGTCTTGAGAAATCATGTATTAAATTTAGGGGGATTATATGAATTGCTAATTTAGACCTCCCGGTGTAGTCTGGAAGCTCTAGTTCGTCTCGCAGACTATGGATTAGATCCTGTCTGGACTTGAGCTGAGGCCAACTCAACATTGGGACTAAACTGTTTGGCTCCAGGGACAAGGAATGGGGTGGCCAAAAGTACCAGCTGCAATGGCAACAAAGCCAGAGTGCACCAGCAAGGAACAGATGGCAGGGCTTTTGCTTCCACCACTACTAGTAGGCCCTTAGTCATCAGAGTGGTACTGAGCAAAAAAAAATAGGGTTGCAGTATGCAAGGGCTTCAATAAGGTGCTGAAAATGTCTGTTCAGAGGAAAAGCAGAGCAAAGTTTGTCACCCAAGGAAAGAGATAGCATGGTAATTGTATTTTCTATTCCCTCCTGAATTACAGTATCTAACCCTCCACAAAGCAGCAGAGCCCTTTCTTACATCCCCACTCTTTAGAATAGAATAGAATAGAATAGAATAGAATAGAATAGAATAGAATAGAATAGAATAGAATTTTTTATTGGCCAAGTGTGATTGGACACGCAAGGAATTTGTCTTAGTGCATATGCTCTCAGTGTACATAAAAGAAAAGATACGTTCATCAAGAATCATAAGGTACAACACTTAATGATAGTCCGGGTATAAATAAGCAGTCAAATCATATTAGGAACCAATCAATATAAATCGTAAGGATACAAGCAACAAACTTACAGTCATACAGTCATTTGTGGGAGGAGATGGGCGATGGGAACAATGAGAAGATTAATAGTAGTGCAGACTTAGTAAATAGTTTGACAGTGTTGAGGGAATTATTTGCTTAGCAGAGTGATGGTGTTCGGGGGAAAAACTGTTCTGGTGTCTAGTTCTGTTCCGGTGCCTATATAAATTAGGTGTAGTCTATGAAAGTCCATGAGAGCCACTTAAATGTGATGATTAAGACCCCAGGCCAGAAACTGGGAGAGCATAAGTTCCATGACTTCGAGCCAGTTATTCTCTATCAACTCTAGGAAGTAGGCAATGATCAACCACTTCTGAAAAATCTGGTCAAGAAAACTGCAGGGATTTCTCCAGACAGTCAGTAGGAGTCAACACTGACTTGGAGGCACCACAGAAGAAAGTTATAGGGGGATGGGATGTAATGACACTTGGAATATTTTGGTGAGCTTACATCAAAGTGAGTTGATGCACATTACTCACTGATCCCTTTTTTCGGTGCAAATAAACTCCTTGTGAATGCATTGGCAGCTCACCCCTGCCTGTAGCCCTGAGTTTTCCAACTGGCCTTCCATCCAAATACTAACCAGAACTGTTGCTAAGTTTCCTCCTAGTTTGTCTATTTTCTAGTACTGAAAACAATTAATTTCTCTTTAGGCATAAGATTAGGGATGCATTTTGTACCCCTCTACATTTTGACACTATTCTAAAAGGAAGTAGGAGAGCTAGACTAGAAACTGTACTTGATGAAACCATTTTTTTCACCCAAATACTTCTTCCATTGTTGGCAAAATTGTCATTGATCATGCAGTCCTCATTCTGCACAACGATGCCTTCTGCTCGGTGTCTGAACGGTCCAGAGCAGTCCTTCTTGCCATTTAATTGCAGCTCCAAATAGCTCAGTGGTGTGGGCTTTCTTTTTGGAAGAAGAAAGAGGAAATACCGTATTTTTCGGAGTATAAGACGCACCGGAGTATAAGACGCACCTTAGTTTTTGGGGAGGAAAATAGGGGAAAACAATCTGCCTACCAGGTATTCATCTGGCTAGCATCCTTAGTCTGGTCAGCTTCAGCACATTATTTTATCCCCTGGTTAGGACTTAAAAAAACCTTCTTCTGAGAGAGTAACAATGAAAGAGCCTGCAAGCCGGTAAGAGCTGGGAAGATTGTTAGCACCTGGTTAGGGCTAGAAAAAAACTTATTCGGAGTAAGTAGAGCAATGAAAAAAAATTCTGCAAAGACTTAGGGCTGGAAAAACATTCTTTGGAGAGAGTAACAATGAAAAGCCTGCAAGGTAAGAGCTGGGAAGATCTGTTAGCACCTAGTTAGGGCTGGAAAAAAAAGCTATATTCAAAGTATAAGACGCACCCAAATTTTCAGCCACTTTTAGGGAGGAAAAAGGTGCGTCTTATACTCCAAAAAATACGGTACATCTATTATGGATCCCCAGCTCACACCAAACTGAAGAGAGTAGTATTGCATTTATCTATCCATCTCAAACCAGTAAAGAATAATGGGGAGAGTGGTTAAGATAAGATTGGAGAGTCTTTTTGGTTTTCACTACTGAAGCTTTTGTGAAACTATTGAATCCAGGCTGGAAAATCAAAAGAAGGGATGTTCGGTTTTATTACCCTTCCCAGCAAGAGCAACAGGAGATAAACAATCACTAGGATAGATCATCAGGAAAGCCAGTCTCAACAATTAGAACAATTTTTCAATTCTGTTCTTGAATATGGTGTCATGTTCAAAGAACAACATGCTCTGTCCAGGGCTCCATAATAAAGGGAAATGGCTCCAATTCATATAGGCAGAAAGAGCCTTCTCTCACTCTGGCCTCACCAAGGAATTTCAAAGGTGGCTCTATAGGTAAGTAGGATTGACAGAAAACCCATCGATCCAGAAGTCTGGAATGCTATATAATACTTGCTAATTTTATGACTGCAAATATTTAATCAAAATTTCAGCTTAATTACTATGGGGCAGTATGCAATTGGTATTCAAGTTGCTGCTTCTTACTGGGAGGTCCATGTGAGGTCCAGCAGCCATAATTCAATTTTACTCATAATTTTATTCATCACTCGTGCTGTTTTTAAAATAATTCATTGCTGCGGTGTTTATATTTTGATACACATTTGTTGCTTTGGTGAATTTTATGCACTATGCTGCATTTTGCTCCACCATATGAAACAAATAAAAGTATTTAATTGTTTTTCCCCCTAATAATGTAATGTCCTGTTATTCAGGTGAACTGTTGCAAACTAACAGCTACTGCTGGTTATTCTTTAGCGTCATTTGCTAGACAGATGGCAAGGAAATGAAAATATCTATTATTTATAATGCATATAGAACAACAGACTACTCAGTCTTCCCAGCCAGCAATGTCCCATTTTCCTTTTAACTCTTCTCTAACATAGTGAGCTCCTCTTGGACAGTCCCCATCAGGGGTAGGTTCCACTTACCTTCGCCACCAGTTCGCATTGCGACATTTCGCGCACGCGCGCATCCCCTCGTGCAATTCTGCTTCCGCTCATGCTCGGTAGCTATAATCAGCCTGAAACACAGCTGAGGAGCTGATCAGCTGTGCTTCGGGCGAAGGAATAAAGGTAAGTATAAACCCGGGGGGCGGAGGGCCCCTTTTCAAGCAGCAGCAGAGGAAAAAACTTCCAAACAGTAAAAAATTCGGAAAAAAATCCAAAAAAAAGATGGTGGCACCCACTGACTGGCACCAACCAAACCGGGTTGGGGAAGTCATCGTGACATCACCAGCGGGTCGCTACCGGTTCAGGCGATCCAGTCCGAACCAGGAGGAACCCACCCCTGGTCCCCATGTATGTGTTGTGTCCCAGCACGGAAACCCCTCAGAAAGGACGCACACACAACTGTTTGCCAAATAATAAGAGGTATTTACTAATAAAGGTGCTTAGTAAAAATCAGGTTTAAAGTCCAGGGGGAAACAGAGAGAGGTCTTGGTGCATAAAGTCTGATACTGTCTCTTATTGAGCTTTGGCCAGAATTCAAATCCCAAAATAAACAGGCACTTAATCCTCCATTATCTCTTACTTACTGAAGTTGGTTGAAATCCCGGAACCCATTATAACATGAGCCGACAGTCCAAAATACAATAGTCTCAGAGCAGTAACACGAGTGCAGAGAAATCACAAGTGCAGAGAAATCACGTTCGTTGCTTCCAGCACCAATTGCAGCATGCTCAAGCCTTAAGTAGCCTGAGGGCGTGGCCAATTAACCCTCAGCTCTACATGCAAGGAGACCTCTTTCTGTAGAGCCATTCCTGCCTGCTAGCTGCCCTGCGTGCCCTAGCATCAAGCAGAGGCTCCTCCTCTTCTGCTGAGTCACTCATCCCCAGCTGAGAAGGTGCAGAAGGCCCTGGCTGGCTTTCCTCCTCTGGCATCGAGTCTTCTTCTCTATCGAACTCAAGTGCCAGGTGCATGGGATGATAGTGCCACGCCACAGTTGGCTCTTGGTCCTCTGGTTCCATGACCAGCTGCGCAGGACGCAGACAAGCCACAACAGTATGTTTTCACATAGATGTTGCATAAATTCCATCCCCCTCCCCATTTTTCTATATTTGTTTTTAAAAACCACTTATTTAGTTAGGTTTATATGTGCTCCACTCATTATCTGACTCTAAGCTACTACTACTGCATGCAGAGTAGATACTACTTTCTCCATCTGATGTTTTCAAATTCCATATACAATATTACTTGGGAGAATAAATCATTCTCTTCTCCATTTCTTCACCTCCCCAAACTAGCCTGAAATTTGTTGTTTTAGAGCCATTTGCAAAGTCTGTGGGATTTAGTGGATTTAACCCCCATTTTGTTTAGTGATATCGCCCAGTTGCTGGATACCTTCCTGCAGCACTCTAGAAGTTCAGAAGTCCCCAACATTGTCCATCCTTCCTCTGAACAATAGCAAAGGTCAACTATTAAAGATGTTCAATGCTAAGTTCAGATTCACATATGGGGGGGGGAATCAAGGTAAGATTGCTGTTGGCTTGGAGCCACCTTCCTGGTTCCCATTCAAGCCTAGCCAGTGCTAATTAACCTGCAGCAGCGTACAGAGGTATACGGTAATGGAGAATCAATTGACTCTCAAGCAGGACATTATGGATTCAAGGAATTCTGGCACTTATTTGTCCGTGGAATTCTTAGTACACCCTGAGCTTGGCTGTTTGCTTGCAGACGTTTCATTACCTGACTAGCCAGTATCATCAGTGCTAATGAGTGTGGGGTTTGCACTTTGTTTATCTATAATAGATTGCCCTGACAGTAGATGTTACTTCTCCATCTCTGTCACTCAAACCAGCCTCATTACCTGTGCACTGATGGATTTGACGGTACAATATTTCTTCATAGTCTGGAGCTATAGGATGAAATATGGCTCTGCCATGAGGTATGTGGTGGGCCGTAGTTCTTCAGTAGTGAATTTAGAAACTCCTCATTCTATTGTTCCTTTTCCTCGGGTTAAGATTTGTATAAGGGAATGATGGCAGATAAGGTCAGATAAGAGCTTATATAGTATACTATATTTAGGTCAGTTGAATAATACCTCACACTTTTAAAATCTACTTATACTACTTGCTGTTTTCCAGTCAAGATTAGGAATGCTGTGTAGGAATGGAGATCTTAAATTTTGCAACTACCTCCCTCCAAACCAGTGGTGGGTTCCTACCAGTTCAGGCCGATTCGGGCGAACCGGTAGCAGCAGCGGCAGGAGGCTCCGCCCACCTGGCAGAATGCCATCACGGAGCTTTTGCGCATGCTATCGAAACCAGTAGCAGAGGTAAGTGAAACACACCACTGCTCCAAACCCTCCTGTGAAGTTTTTCTCTTACGCTGAAGACAGCCTTCGGAGTGGTAGTGAATCTTCACAGAGATATTTATCTTGTGAAAAGATAAAAACTTCTCACCTACCTTCATAATCCCCATCCTAATAAATTGTTTGTCCCTCCCCCCCCCCCAGACTGGATGCTATTTAACTTTTTGAAAATATTGATTGCAATCATGTAATTTACTTCCTATTTAATCTGGCCCTTAGATGGTGCCCTTAGAATCAGGAATGCAATTCATACATTAAGCAGAAATCTAGTTCTTAATAGAGACAAAAGCTAAATGCATTATGTAATCTAGCAGAGAAAGAAGGAGCCACGTCCTGGCAGTAAAGAATCAATATAACTTTTGGGGTAGTGCTATTTTATTAAGACTACCATAGCTTTTCTGCTCAGGATTCCTAACTAATTTGTAACTTAATCAGCTAAGTGACAACAGAAATCTCCATGATTTGATCCTCATAAGGAAATAGGAAGGAGGGAGGGAGGGAGGGAGAAAGGGAGGGGGAGGGAGAGAGAGGGAGAGGGGGGGAGAGGGAGAGGGGGGGAGAGGGAGAGGGAGAGAGAGAGAGAGAGAGAGAGAGAGAGAGAGAGAGAGAGAGAGAGAGAGAGAGAGAGAGAGAGAGAGAGAGAGAGAGAGAGAGAGAGCATATTTTGTATGGTTCAGTAAGCAATCCATTGTATTCATTTTTGTAAATGAAGTCATATGGTGTTGAATAAACATTCATATATTCTAACCAAAAAATTTGCTTATTCTTCTTATTAGTTATCAATTTGAGACTGATTTTTTTAAAAAAAAAATCCACCCAGACAAACTGAGTCTTTAGTGTGCAATTTGAAAAAATAAATGAGATTTTTCTGTTTAGCACGTAAAGCAGGAGAAGGAAGAGACAGTTTGATGGTTTTATAATTCTCTCCAATAGATCAGTCTAAGGTACCATTTTCTTACATTGACCTCCGTTAATGATGTATATTATTGTATGGCATGTAAAACATTTGATCTGATGGCAAAGCAATAATCTATAGTCACATTTTGCTGCTTTTGTTTGATTTCGTGTTCAGCTCAACATGTTCCGTCTCTTCTGCTCGCTTTTAGTTCATTAAACAACAGAACTTTGCTGACAGGTTTTTCAAATGGAAGAAGATAGTCGCAGATATAAACTGCTGATGTTGATGGATATGAATCATGCTATGAATGCTTAGTTAGCTCCTCTAAGAAGCAGTCTTTGCCCTCAAAGCTTTACAAAAAAAAAGACTATATAAGACAGGTCAAGGAAGTATAATCATCCCATCTTAAAGATGAATGAAGAACCAATGAAAGTAAGTGATTTGCCCGAGGTCACACACAGAACCAAATGTAAAGCAAATTAAATAAGCTTGTTTGTGTCAACTTCTTGCTGAGCTTGGAATCATTTGTGTACTTGAGGCTGAAAGAGCTAAGTTGTTACAATAACGTTAGGGCAGTAAGGCTTATTAAGCTCTGGAAGGAATCCTTCCAGTGTAAAGATTCTTTACACTGCCCAACTCACAGAGTTGCCTACTAAGCAGAGAATGTTGGCCATATTAATGTCATTAATAATGGTGCCATTTGTTATAGGCTAAATATTGTACAAAGCAAAATCTGCTTTAATCCCAAATTAGAACATGCCTGCAGCTGTCACCTGGGGCATTTCTCCTGATCTTAATTTTTAAAATAATCTGTGAGACCTGCTGATTCCTAAAATTACAAAAGCAGTTAAGCAGTTCTCTCAAAGAGGCTTGTGCACAGTATGGTGTACGTGCAAACAGACAAATGGACTGTAGGGCTTGTTAGATAGAGGAGTACATGAATAGTCCGGTGCACAACCTCAGATAAAACAAAAAATGGGCAAAAATCATTTTTAATAACAGATTACTACTGGGATCAGTTGTCACTTATTAAATATTTGATGCTGTGGGTGGGTGTGGGTGCTACCAGGGGCAGGAGGGCACAAAAATGGCTATCGCAGTGCTGTTTGAGGATGGGTGGGCAGGTGGGCGGGCATCAGCGGTAGGTTGCTCCTATTTCGGACCAGTTCTTAGAACTGGTAGTGGCGGCGGTGGAAGGCTCCGCCCACCCATCCGGGACACTTCTGCACATGCGCAGAAGCATTGTGCGAGCGCATGCGCACGAACCGGTGGCAATCTAATTTAGAACCCACCACTGGCGGGCATATGTGATGGAGTACAAGATCCCCAGGGTTTCGTACTCTAGTCTGGCTCCTTGGGAGAAAAAGTGATGGGAGTAGGAGTGATGGGAGTGGGAGCCTGCTTCCCTATTGACTTTGCTTGCCTGCCTGCCTCCTGACAAACAAGGAAAGTTACAAATACCACTTGAATGACTGAAGAATACTCCAACCATTGTAAATATGATCCAGCCGCCAAGCGCCCGGATTGTGATCACATGACCGCAAAGATGCTGGGGCTGAAACTTCAAGGACTCATCATAAGAACCACTCATTCAGCACCACCATAATTTCAAATGGTCATTAACCAACAACTATTCATCATTCAGAGAGGGTTCGTGTTACCTAATACATCGTGGTTTGCACAAATTTATTTATTTCAGCTTCTTTTTCTATTCCCAATACTTTTGCATTTCACAGTATTGCATCATGATAATTTCAAGTCTATGCATTCATATTTTCTCTTTGAAGAAGATATTTATTGAATTTCAGGCAGTCTGAACATTTGAATTCATTACACTAAGGCAAAAGCAATTGTTTACTTTATACCTGTGTGCCACTTCTGGCACAAAAATAGAAAGAAGGACTTGATGCAGTGCAGTGCATGACAAATTCTGTGCCAAAGTGAATTATCTGTATAGAGCATACTTAGAATATTTGTAGAGTTGAAGAGGCATATGAAATATCTCTCCAGTTTCATGTTGATTCCTCTGAGTGACTTAAGTAATGCAGAATCTTGTGCCATTTCCAAATCAGCAGTGATGCGCACCTGACAATGTCATGTACAATTTTACCAGGAAAAATATAAACAAATTTAAGAAGAACAATTGAGTCTGTTCTGATAAAAAAAGTGAAAAGTTTAAATATCGTGAAATGCTTTTAAGAAAACGAAAGTAAACCCATAGTTTTAATATTTGCACATTTGAGCTACGAAAAATCCAGAGGACCATTACTGACCTTTTGATATTAACAAAGTTTTTAAATATTTTATGTCTTATTAGAAGATAATAAAGTGTTCAGTGCCCTTTTTTTTAGAAAGATTTCAACTGGATGGACAATTAAGTTAAATAATAAGATTGGGAAGATGAAATTTTATTCTATAGGGTGAGGGTTTAGTTAGTGACTGCTGCACAATCACTGAAAGTCATTAAATGGTATGTTCATAGAATAATAGTCTTTTGAGAGCCCTCAACCAAAGAAAACATTTAGTTCTTGCTTCATTGTAGAAATACAGTATTATTTTAATTACCGTATTTTTTGGAGTATAAGACTCACCTTTCCCCCCCCTAAAAGAGGCTGAAAATTTGGGTGCATCTTATACTGGAGTTGAGATAGCGCAGTGGTTAAAAGCAGCATTGCGACCTTCAGCTGATTGCTAGTTCAGCAGTTCAGCTGTTCAAATCTCACTAGGCTCAAGGTTGACTCAGCCTTCCATCCTTCCGAGGTGGGTAAAATGAGGACCCAGATTGTTGGGGGCAATATGCTGAACTCTGTAAACCGCTTAGAGAGTGCTGTAAAGCACTATGAAGCGGTATATAAGTAAAGTGCTATTGCTATACTCTGAATGTAGCTTTTTCGAAGGTTTTTTTTTCCAGCACTAACGAGGTGCTAAAGATCTTCCCGGCTCTTACCAGCTTGCAGGCTTTTCAATTCCTACTCTCTCCGAAGGAGGTTTTTTCCAGCCCTAAGTCTTTGCAGGCTTTTTTTCATTGCTACTTGCTCAGAAGAATGTTTTTTAAGCCCTAACCAGGGGATAAAATAATGTGCTGAAGCTGACCAGACTAAGGACGCTAGCCAGATGAATACCTGGTAGGCAGATTTGTTCCCCTATTTTTCTCCCCAAAAACTAAGGTGCGTCTTATACTCCGGTGTGTCTTATGCTCCGGTGCGTCTTATACTCCGAAAAATACGGTAGACAACAACTAGTTCCCAAGCAAGTAAAGGGAGAAGAACACTTGCCAGCAGGACACACACCCAGAGCAGAGGTGGGTTCCTGCCGGTACGCTCTTACCTGTTGGTCGCCGCAGAACCGAAGAAGCCGGTGGCGTTTGTGGCGCGGGGCTTCCCCCACCCGCCTAGATGCCGCCATTTGCATTCTTTTGCCCTTTGTACATGCGCAAAGCGTTCTGCTTGCGCAGAGGGCAAAAGAATGAAAATGGGGGCGTCCAGGTGGGTGGGGGAAAGCGGGCGGGGGAAGCCCCACATCGCAAACGCCACCGGCTTCTTCGGTTCTGCGGCGACCAACAGGTAAGAGCGTACCCGCAGGAACCAACAGGTAAGAGCGTACCCGCAGGAACCACCTCTGACCCAGAGACAGCTTTGCTGTGGTGGGACAGGGGGTCTCATGCTTGACTCTGATTGATAGAGGACAAGTCCACATCCTAAGTCCCTGTAGCTCCAAACTGGCCTAGCCAATATTCCTTTACCCTTCTTCAATCACAGTCCACTACGTCCTTCTGAAGTGTGAGTGGTAAGGCATTCTATTTGTACAGGGAGACCGATACTGCATCACAGCTATAGTTCCATATTCACAGTTATGAAAGACACAAAATCACTGCATAGAATTTCGGGGGCGGGGGGAATAACAAGTAGGTATGCACAAACCAGGATGGCCTAATTATATTACAGCCCTGCAACTGATTCTCTGCAATTAAGTTATTCCAAGGACAGGTTTACAAAACTGCTGGCTCTGGGACCTGAAATTAACTTGTTGCAATTCCTTTGCATTTCATATAATTTGGGATGAATCAAGGAATAACTGGTCTGTAAAATAGAATTCAGAGAATGATTTATATCCCACATTATAAACCTTCTTTGTGGATCCTTTGAATTAGACTACCATTTCAAATGAAGCTCTGAAGTCCTTTATATATTTTTCAATGCCCATGTGTCCATGTGTAAAGGAGCAAATTGCAGAACCAGAAAATCCCTTTTTCGTGTGTGCGTTTTGCTGCAGCCTCATCTTCTATACTACATGTAGCTGGAGAGAAAACTGAAAAGAAAACGTGTACAATGGTTCCACTGATACTTTCTCTATTTCCAAACAATAATTATATATATATATAAGCCAAGTACCACTCACTCATCACAAAATCTCCAGAACTGTAAAGCCTACAAACTTGAAACTTGGCACGTATGTTCATCTTGGCTTCTAGGTGCTCGCTAAGAAAGGATTTTTCAAAATGACCATGTTCCAACTGCCAGTTGCCTTATATTAACACGCTCTGATGCTACCCCTTCGCTAAATCGGGCATGGGCGTGGCCAGCATGTGACTCATCCGGCCTGCGGGCTGGGAGTTTAGACATTCTACTCCCCCTCCCCACCTGAAAAGAACTCTGTTCCAACTGCCAGTTGCCTTATATTAACATGCTCTAATGCTAAGGAGTTACACATTCTACATAAATTTTCAAGCTTTAAGTGTCAATGTATCAAGCCCAATCGTAACTACTCATTAATTTTCAAGCTTTAACTGTCAATTTATCAAGTCCGGTCACATAGTTTCGTAGTGAAGCACGGGTATCCAGCTACTAGTATTATATAATACCAAACATGAAGATTTCTACAGGAGGAGGGAAAGGAGTTGTATTCCATTTTGAAATGTGTAGACTATATCTATTACACCAATCATAGGTTATTAGTAAGTTCTTGCTATTTTTCAACTCTTTCAGGAAAAGTGCTTGGAAGAGAAATGGTGATAACTAATATACACATGTTTCTTTTGCTCCTGGTATGTTTATTAGAGGAAATTGTTTATATATTTGATAGAACAAGTATGCCAAGTTGGTCCTTAGAAGCTTGGGTTCCAATGCCTCAGTTTCTCTTTAAGGGGATTATTATTACTTATTATCAAATTTATTTGCCACCCATTTCCTGGTTCAAGGCATGGATGGAGGAGTTAAGGAAGTAATGGTGACTGCACAATTGAAGGTCTGCCCCTTTTTAAAATAAGCATTGCAAAGGCATGGCCTCAATTGCATGGCTGTTCATCATCTTTACTTTTCTTACAATCCCACTCCCGCACCAACGACTCTGGTTCTCTTTCTTTTTGACTTTTAGCCAAAGTTGACCTGACCTCTCCCTACTGAAGGTCACATTCAGAGTGGCTAAAACCAATAAATCCAATTTCTAAGCCAGGTCATCCCAAAATTGCACTTTCCAGTTCAATTTCAAATTGTATCCTATGTATCCAGCTCTGCTCAAGGGAATTGATGCAATTTATAGACAAAGAGAGAGATGGACGTCCCAATATAAAAACAGTAGTTAGGATTAAATGTATGTGAAAAAAAGTATAAGTGGAGGAGGAGGGTGTTGACTTCTTTCCTAAAGGCAGAAAGAAAAGGGATAAAGTCCAATATTTAAGAGAACTTTCTCATCAATTAGGAGCAAGATCTCATTTAGCTAACAAATCTCTTCAAAAAAAAAAAGTCTATCATACAGGTTTTAATACCCTGACAAATTTATAATAGAACAGGTGGACATTCAGATAATGAAACTCAGCTCTGCTTTGGAAATAAAAAGCAATTGGCAGCTAGTCAGAACTTTCAATATGGGAAAAATATGATCCTAATACTGTGCACTAATTAGCAATGTTTCATATGAAATTGGGCTTTCATGAGACCTGATTAGTTTTCATTCTGGCCTTGGGATGATCCCAATATCAGTGCTTTTTTCCCCTTTGGTGTAATTTGATAGTTATCTAATAGTTCCTTTTGCTTCTTTTCGGAATGCTCAATCTTTTCTAATCCTGATTTGCTTTACCACTATCCTCATACTGTACATACACACAAGCACACAAACACACACACACAATCACACAAAATATGTGATATGAACCTCTTGAAAGATTGGATCAAAAACCACAGTGAGATACTTGAACGTCAGCCATTAGAGTAGGTATCTGAAGATCAAATCTAAACCTGCTCAATATAAAGCTCTAAAAAGCGTATCGTGGCCTTAACAAGCAATTAATACTTCTATTATTATTATTTTTGTTTTCATGTGTTTTAACTATAAATCTCATTTTTTTCAAGCATTGAAAAATAGTGGAATCAGTCCTCAGACTCTTCATACTGCACCTCTTCATTCACAGATTATTTATGGCTAGATACTTAAATACAGGGAACATCGTGATCCTCCGTCTAATGACCTCCTGTCTCATCTAATGGCCTGGGGCCATCCTGAAGTGCAATTAACAGCGTAAAAGTTTCCAAAGCAACTGTATAATTCTTCTACTGTTGCCTGGAGATCCATCACTTTCACTTATCTCTCTATAATGGCCTTGACCACTAGAATCATCTACCTACCAACTGGCAACACATGTGTGAAAAAAATATGTTGAAATTACTTTTACCTCATTTTCTCCACAGCTGGAAACCACATTGTCACAAAGAAGACAGAGCAGGTACAACTCATTTCCCTGTTCTCCGGCGGGGATTTTTTTCTGATACTTGCCCATTTATGGAATTGCTCACATGCACACAGGGTAGCTGAAACATGTGGCCTTAGCAATGCCTCTCTGCCACTAACTGAAGCCTGTGGACTCTTAACTGTTAGTGACCAGTGATCTGGTCAGTGAAATACGTATTGATTTATCTAATTCACATAACCACCCATCATATAAAGAAGTGAGATGTTAATAATACTAGCTTCATCATAATCAGAATGGAATTTCGAGGGTGTTTCATTCTTCTTCTTCTTTAAATACTTTTTATTCAGCGTTTTTCACATTTAAAATCACAATTTCACCAATACAGCTTTTCCGTTATCGGAATTTTTTCTTGATCTTATAATTTTCCATTTTAAGGCTTATTATTTTATACATATACCTCCTTATGTCTTATTTACTCCTTTATAGGCCATATACATTACTTATACATCCATTTACAATCTAAAATATACATTTATTTCATTTTGAGGCCGTTTCATTCTTAAAGCCTCATGGTCAGATTGCAAGTATCTATTTCGATTACACACAATAACAAAGCAAATATTTGAAGAGTATCAAATAACTTTTCAAGTACACCCAACTACCCAGGTGTTTGCCATATGTCTGCTACCTTGCCTTTATAGAACAGCAAAAGAAAAGGCATCATAGGAAGCTGTTCTATTTAGGAGCATGGAGAATTTTCCTATACTGTTTGTTTATTTAGCTCAATATTATTTACTCTGCTTGAAGCTTTCCAGCACAGTAATCTTCTGCATCAGCTGATGCGTTTAGCTCTTCAGCAAGGTAATCCTGGGCTCTTCTTTGTGCAAATCATGTGCATTATAATATACTTCAAATTTCGTAGCCTATACAGTCTCTGCTACCACTATGCTAATCCTTGTTCTGGAAACCCAGGAACTGCTTCGTAATGGAGCCATAAATTTCACAATATGGTTATGTGGAGCGAAGAAAATGCATTAGATTAAGACAGACCATTGATCTATTCAAACCAAAAACTGTCAGTCCCAATGAACCATGACTCCCAGGAGATCTTGGTGGACTTGGTTTTCCAAACTTTCTTTCTAAGATCTTTCAGATGCAAATGGCAGAGATTGAAATTGAAACTGAATAGACATTTAGACTATCTGAGAGGTCACTCCATGAGGCAGCTCTCCGTGGTATAGTCACCACAGTTCTACAACACAATCAAAAAGTGGAAGGGACCTGAAGTAAGGGTGAATGTTCTTTTACCACCTCCACATGCTACAGCACCTCAACCAGGGCTGATACTAGCGTGAAAAAGAGAGCAATGAAGGGCAAAAGCTATTGTTGTTGTTTTTCTTGTCCTCTAGCTGCTATCAATGACAGAAGCAGCATGAGATCTGAGTAGGTCAAAGGCAATTGTATCTGCTGTTTGCCAATTCAAACAGAGTTTCAGTGACTGACCCAGCTCATTAATCACATGAGGTCATCATATGATGTGTTTGGTTTGAGTTTTGTAAACCTTGCTAGTTGTAATTTGTTCAGCAAATCGTAGATAAGCCAACCACCCTGGCATTGAGCATGTGCTCCTTATTATTTTCAACATACTTGTTTTCTGTCAACTCGCAAACATTCTGTCATCTTTAGCAAAACATTATTTTGAGTAAGGTTAAAGGGCTGGGAAAGATCTCTTTTGATGCAAAGCACAGCCAAGACAATTAAGAAATGTTACAAATAAATAGCTAGAGATTAAGTTTGTTGTTGTTGTTGTTTTAAAAAATGGTAAGAAAGTGCTTCAGAGAATTAGCCTCACTATACCTTTTTAAAAAGATACTCTTGGATTAAACTTTCAGTGGTAGAAGAGGAGATGCAGAAGAACATTAAAGTATTTTTTTTACAAAAGTTACAAAAACAAGGTCAAATGCACAGGAAGGGAATTTTGCCATTGCGAATAACATCACCAGTAAACATGCTATCTTAGAAATTCCTATATTTTCCCCAGATAGGAAGTGTTGCAACTTGATTGCTGGGGAAACGAAATGCCTTCGCAACAGAAATGTCACTTTGGGAAAGAGATATGATCTGTAGGAAAACTATTTCTATGGTGCAAAGAGCTGACTGTGTGGAAAGGCAATGAGACAAGCCAAACTTCACTGCTAAGGCTGCAGCCCTAAACAGATTGGACCCATTGGTTTCTGCCAAATTTATTTCTGATCTATATGCTCTGATCTATATGCTCACTACTCATTTTGGATGTGGATGAAGCAGTCTCATCCTCCCAAGTCAGCACTGTGAGAACCACAGAGCAGGTTCAGATATGATCTACTACTCTTCTGCAATGTTGCTGAAGCTAAAAGGGCTGCCCAGGGATGTGTGCATTTCTGTGTGTTTTATCCTTTCTTCTGATCCGTAACAATCAGCAGGAATGGCTTGTGATCCTTACAGAATTATTCCATAATTCATACCATGGTCTCTTCTACAGCATCAAATATTTATGTCTGGAAACTTAGTAACAAAGCACACCAACTTCTTCCTTGTAGCATGGTGGAACTGTTGTAAGGAATATCCTTCTGGGTTCATTTCCAAGTGGGGAAAAAGACACTGGATTCATGAAAGTTGCTTGGAAAGAAGGTTTAATGGTGGACAGGAGCACATGGCATGAGCCCCTGTACAGAAAAGGTAGCTTACATGCTTCCAGGTGTGGCTGAAGAGAAAAAAAGAGAGAGAAGAGATGCTGAGTTCCTTGTTTTATACTCTCTGTTGGGTCCCACCTCTTAGTTTCCTGTTCCTGTATAGAAATGTATCCCATTGGCTCTCAGACCCCCCAGGGGCATGCTGGGGCAACTCTTGGCTTTTGTCTAATCCAGCTTTGGCTGAATGAAAGGGCCTTGGGCAAATCCTATTATGGTTTTATTATGCAGAAGACTTTCAGGCCAGGTGAGAGGAATATGTGAGCTGGCCCAGTCCTTAATGACCCATTGGCAAAGGGTGGGGGTTTCCAAGAGGAGTCTTTTGTCTGTTTAAAAGCATGTTTCCAGGGACATTCTATAGAATATATTCTGCCTTTTAATATTTCCTAGGATATCTCATTTCCTAGGAGAGGGGTGGGTGCTAACTTCCTACAGAACATTCATACATCTTTCAGCTGTGGCTAGGGGGACCTTTGCACAAGTACGTCTTGTGCACCAATTGCGACCCTACTTGGAGAAGGAGGCACTTCTTACAGTCGCTCATGCCCTTATCACCTCACGGCTGGATTACTGCAATGCGCTCTACATGGGGCTACCCTTGAAGAGTGTCCGGCGACTGCAATTGGTGCAAAATGCAGCTGCGCGAGCTGTGGTGGGTGTACCTAGATGCACCCACGTAACACCTATCCTCCGCCAGCTGCATTGGTTGCCCATTAGTCTCCGGATCCAATTTAAGGTGTTGGTCGTTACCTTTAAAGCCCTACATGGCTCAGGGCCAGGTTATCTTCGGGACCGCATCCTGCCGCATACCTCCCTACGACCGGTTAGAGCCACAGAGTCGGCCTCCTCCAGGTCCCGTCGACCAAACAATGTCGGCTAGCGGGACCTAGGGGGAGGGCCTTCTCTGTGGGAGCCCCCTCCCTTTGGAACCAGCTCCCTCCAGAGATCAGGACCATCCCCACCCTACTGGCCTTCCGTAAAGCAATAAAAACTTGGCTCTTCCGGCAGGCAGGGTATGAATGAAAGTTTGTTTTTTAATGGATAGTATTTTAATATGGCTCCTTTTAAAAATTGTTTTTTATGTGTTTCTATATCTGCTGTGAGCCGCCCAGAGTCCCCTGGGAGTTGGGCGGCATAGAAATTTTAATAAATAAAATAAATAAATAAATAAATACCTAGCATAAATTTCCTTGTGTTAAAATAACTATATTCACGAATCAGTTGAACGTTTCATTGGAATGGGACACATTTTAGAAAAAATAGAGTTCTTCTCCTTTCATACTTAAGAAGCTAAGGAGCCAAACAGTTATCTGTTCTACTTTTGTCATCCTATGTTACCACAGCAAGATCAGGATTATATCCTACTACTACACACTCCAAGGGTAGAGATTCATCTCCTTCTTACGATCCAATTCGGAGTTGTTCATTGAGCATTATGGCAGCTTCTCACAAGCCTGGAGTTTGGCATAATAATACAAAGCTGAAAGCTAGTGAGAGCAAAAGATCACATTTAAAAATATCAATTCATACGATTTGAGGTATTTGGGGATTACACTGTAGCATTTGAATTAATGGACAGCAACACAATCAGCACTTAGACTAGAGATGTCAAGCATACTCAGTCAACAAGAGTGACATGTTATAAATACCTTCACATTCAAAAACATGCAGAGTTGTCTATTTATTTTCTTAACTCGGGGAAGGGAAACGTTGCTATATCACACACCCACTAGAAGTCACCACTGGCTTGGCCAGTACTGAAGAGAATGCAAAGAATTGCCATTCAACATCTGCGGGGCTAATAGCTTCCCTATCCATGATTTAATTCTTATTTAAAGGAATGGAACAAGGAATGTAGGTCCTGGACCCTGATCTTCAAATACCAGGTTTTATCCCTTCCAATGCACCCACCAGGCCATAATGTAATGGAGGGAACAAAGCTAAAAGGAGGTCAATTAGGAAATCATCCATAGCCCCAGATGATTTTATTCAATAATATGAAACTGGAAATCAAAGACATAAGAAAGGCATGCTTAGAAACACTGCAGAACAGTCAACTTTTTTGGGACAGGTGTGTGTGTGTGTGTGTGTCAAAATCTGAAAGTCAATGGTGTCATGATTCAAGCCCCATCCTTTCGTACTCAATTATGCATGTACAAAAAGAAATGGTGTTTGAACCTCAATGAAATGTCAATAGAGGTAGATTTTGACCCACCCACCCTATATGCATGCTGTTCAGGGTGGGTTCTAACTTACCTCGCTGCTGGTTTGCTTCCTCCTGCGCCACTTGGGCACGCCACATGGGTGTGCCGCATGGGCGCGCGTGCGCTTTGCGCATGCATGCACAGTGCCCAAAAATCCAAAATAAATAAATATATAAATAAATAAATAAGCCAAAAACAAGATGGCTACTGCATGCACAGTGCCGGAAACTCAGTTTCTGCACATGCTCAGAAGGAAAAATAAATAATAATTCAAAAAAATAAATTTAAAAAAATAAATAAATAAAAGAAACCGAAAACAAGATGGCAACCGCATGCACAGTGCCAGAAACTCGGCTTCTGCACATGCTCAGAAGAAAAAATAAAAAAATAAAAAATTTAGAAAAAATTCAAAAACAAATTTTAAATTTTTTTAAAAAAAGATGGTGGCACCCATGGACCAGCACCAACCGAACCAGTTCCGTGACGTCATCGTGATATTACCAGTGATATCCATTCCCAATATTTCTTCGCCTTGGGACATTGCCACCACATGTGATAAAAAGTTCCTTTCTTACTTTTGCATTTCCAGCAGTCCGGTTTCATATTTATATACATTTTTGCCAATCTCGCCAGCGTGAAATGCCACCTATAAAGCATTTTATATTGGTTTTCTTTAAATGCAGTTGATAATATTAATTTACAGTTCTTGTTCTATATTCTTTCCCATTCCTCTAAATTTATATTACGGCCTATATTTTGTGCCAATGCAATCATTGAACCTTTCACAATTTCCTCTTCCATTCCTACTTCCAATAAGTGTCTATATGTTTTTGTTATAAATTTTTCTTCATTCCCCATCAGTATTGTATCTAATTGTTGTGGTGTCGTTTGAATTCCATATTCTTTCATATCATTTCTGTATCTTGATTGTGTCTGTAAATATGGCCACCAATCCATGATTATATCCTGTTCTTTTAGTTCTTGATTTGATTTAAGTTTCCATTAAATCAAATAATTAATGTTATTTAAGTTAAGTTACAATAGAGGGATACAATCAAGGACCAGAGAGTTACTAGTACCACTCTATAAAGCCTTGGTCAGACCACACCTAGAGTACTGCATCCAGTTTTGGTCACCACCCTACAAAAAAGACATTGAAACCCTAGAGAAAGTGCAGAAGAGAGCAACCAGGATGAAAAGGGGTCTGGAAAATAAAACATACAAAGAGCGGTTGCAGGAACTGAGCTTGGCCAGTCTGGCGAAGAGAAGGACCAGGGGTGACATGATAGCAGTGTTCCAATACTTGAGGGGATGCAACAGAGAGGAGGGGGTCAGGCTGTTCTCTATGGCACCAGAAAGCCAAACAAGGAATAATGGATGGAAGCTGACCAAGGAGAGATTCAACCTGGAAGTGAGGAGAAACTTTCTGACGGTGAGAGCGATCAACCAGTGGAACAGCTTGCCAGCGGAGGTTGTGAGAGCCCCAACACTTGCGACCTTCAAGGGGAGACTGGACAGCCATCTGTCTCAAATGGTGTAGGAACTCCTGCTTGAGCAGGGGGTTGGACTAGATGACCTACAAGGTCCCTTCCAACTCTAATAATAAATTTAAAATCTAAAAATCTAAATCCCCTGACTAGCTAATAATTCTTTATATCTTACCATCTTTTTTTATCTAATGCATTTGGATATATCGTTGCCTCTATTGGCGAAACCCAATCTGGCAATTTTGTGTAATATTTCTTTTTGACTTTTTCCCATATCCATATTAATGCTTCTCTTATTTGTTGTCGATAGAAGTATAAATGTGTCTTTTTATGCTTATCCCATAGGAAGGCATGCCAGCCTGCTTGTAAATCATGTCCTTCAATCGTTAGCACCCGTTCGTTATCTAATTTTATCTACTCCCTAATCCATAGTAACCCCGCTGCTTGGTGATAAAATTCCCATTTTGGAAGTCCAAAGCCACCTCTGCTTTTATTATCTTGTAGAATCTTCATATTTCTCCGTGCTTTCTTACCCTGCCAAATAATTTTTTTTGTTATTTTGTTTAGTTCCTCAAAAAAATTCCTATCTAATTTTATCGGGACTGTTTGAAATAGATATAATAATTTCGGCAGGATATTCATTTTAATCACTGCTACCCTGCCTAATAATGATAACTGTAATTTCCCCCAAATCTCTAAATCTTTCTTCATTTGTTGTATCAGTTTTTTTATAATTATCGTCTTTTATTGAGGAACATCGTACAGTACAACCTGTTCTATTTCTAATGTGTTTCATTTCTTTCCTTTGGGCTCCGCTGCAGCTGCCATTCTTTTTCAGTCTGAGCCATGAAGTATTATTTATATATATATATATATATATATATATATATATATATATATATATATATATATATATATATATATATATATATATATATATATATATATATATATATATATAGTTATAGTTATAGTTATAGTTATAGTTATAGTTATAGTTATAGTTATAGTTATAGTTATAGTTATATATATATATAGTTATATATATAGTTATATATATAGTTATATATATAGTTATAGTTATATATATATATAGTTATATATATATATATATATATTGATACATGGCTATCTGACGAGAGCAAAATAGCTCGAAATAGATCTATAATAGTCTTCCTTTATTTTCATTTATCAGCAAAAAATGTTACATATATGTGTGTGTGTGTGTGTGTGTGTGTGTGTGTGTGTGTGTAGCATTTTTTGCTGATAAATGAAAATGAAGGGAGACTATTATAGATCTATTTTGAGCTATTTAGTTCTCGTCAGATAGCCATACCCTTACCCTTATATATATTTGTACACTCAGCCATAATTCAATAAATAAATAAATAATCCAATAAAAAGAAACAATCATTTTCTTTGAAAAGATAAAATTCTCCAGTCAACTGGTCTGGACTCTGAATATCCTCAGGCATCTAGATTAACAGCACTGTGCCAGAGAAAGGGAGAGAGAAAAATTATCCCCAAAATACAAGATAAGGGGCTGCCTACCACTTTACTACCATTAACCCATCTACAAAAATTCCAGAGCAGCTGTTCTATGTGAGATGAGAGCAGGCAAGAAAAAACAAATGATGCAGATAGAAGAATAATTAATGCATGATCCATAAAATTCCAGTTTGCAGACGTGTGTTCCTGCTGGCAGTTAAAAAGCAGGGTTTCAAGATCTCATCAATTATTCATAGGCCTATACCATTTTAATAGTTAAACTTGTTTCCAATTAATCTTTAATTAAATCTACTTTTTAAAAAATAACTACCACACAGCCGTTTGCCTGAAGCAAGGTCCTCTTATCTACTGAAGAATCAGTTTGGTGTCAGGAATAATTCATGTATCGCTAAATATCTACACATAAGCCAATTCCATGTAAGAATCAACGCAAACTCGTTGTATTATTCATCACATTTGATCCCACACTTTATTTTGTTATCACTCTGAACTCTCTCGAGATCAAAACTAGCTTCTTTTTAATAGTGATGCCACAATCAGTGTGTAAGAAACCTTACAAAGAATAATATGTTTGACAAAACCTCTTTTCCAAAATGCTTGCAAAATTAAAATAGTGAAAAGAATGAGAACTAGAGGCAGAATTAATTCAAACATTTAGCTCATATAATGTATTTTAACTTTATTATAATTTCTACTTATTAAATTTCCAAACAACATTAAATACATAAAGCATATTACTAGTATTAAATGTATCCTAAATTAAGAAAAGGGCATACTCAGAATCTAATACAATATTCATTTTTATGTACACAATATATATTCTGGATCACTCAGCAAATTCTCCTAGCCTTTCTGTTTTTAAAAAAAGCCAACTCAAATATTAATTATATCCAGGACTGCTCATCTGAACTGGATTGCCCTTCACGTAGGGAAGGACTTTAAATAAATGTAAACTCACATATAAATTTTTGGATCAGTTCTAGGACTAAGAAAAAGCTGTGGGGAAAAGAAAGGAGAAATGATCCAATGAATAATAATCAATGTATAACAATTACCCCCAGAATACAACATTATAAAAATTCTGGAAACAGGATTTACAGACATTTGTCTTTAATTTCTATATTGGAAGAAAGCAAATTCACAGAATATTTCAACAGTCATCAAATTAGCAAGTGTACAACATTAAATTGGTATGAAAGTCAATGAAGAAATAGTAAATAACATTGTGACATACCAATATGTATGTAAACTAGTCTACATTTTGGTGGCCATTTAAATGCTTGGCAAGATATAATGGAGCCTTTAATTATCTCTGTAGAGTTTGTAATAAGGACTACTTCTAAGACCTAGCTGAAATGTTCTACAAAGCAAGCATAATGAGTCTGAATGATGTTTGGTTCTCACATCATGATAAGCATTTAGATGATTTGTTTGTCTGGCTTATGAACCAGGCATTTTAGTTCAAACTGTGGTATATGGTCTAGTATTTTATGAAAACTTTCATTATACAATCATTTAGCATAAATTGTTAAATCATATCATTGATTAATATGATGAGCTCATTGGCCAACTCTGCAGCCAGTGGCTCCTATAACAAGGAAGAAGTGACAAGAATCCTCTGATTTTTGAAGAATTCCAGGAAAACACATCCTCTGATCTGGCTGGCCAGATGATAGTTTATCAAATGATCTTACTCCTCTTTCAAGTATTCTTCTGTATCAAAGAGATGACCAAGGCCACTAAATTCTACCCAATGAAGGGAGCAGAAAATGCTTACTAAAAGAAAATCAGAAAGAATAGAGAGGATGCCCTAATGCCTAAGTGGAAATTGCAGATTGTAATGCGTATCATGATCTTCATTCTAAAAACAAGCAACCAAAATGTAGACATCTTTCTTAAAACAGCAGTGAATTGTCACTTCCCTCTATAAATAATAATACCAAAAAATCTTGGACAGCACTTAGAAAATATGCACATGGACAAAATTTCCATCCACACTGCTTAAATCCACATATATAGTTCATTGATACAATACAAATCCTAGATCCGTGAGAGCGAACCTATGGCACACGTGCCACAGGTGGCATGCAGAGCCCTCTCTGCGGGCACGCCAGCCATCGCCCCAACCGAGTTCCACCAGGCATGCGCCGGCCAGATGGTCTTTGGGTCTCTGCCGTGCATGCGCGGGGGTGGGGCACATGCAGGGGATATGTGCGTGCATGCACAGGGGGTGGGGTGCATGTGCAGGGGTGGCATGCATGCACAGAGGTGCTCACATTGCATTTTGGGGCCTCGCACGGTGCCCCGCACCCCATTTTGGCTTCCAGGTTGGTGCAGAAGGCCTTCCAGGCCCAAAATGGGATGCGGGAGGTCGCACGCACATTGCATTATGGGTGCGGGGGGGGCGCTTTCAGCACACAACAACAAAAAGGTTAGCCATCATTGTCCTAGATTCTTGGGAAGAAATTGATGCATATGAAGGCCAATACCAGCTAAAGAGCTGGCAGCTGTGATTACATACTTTCGTGCATGTAATATTTTATTAAATTTATATGCTGCTCAACCTCCATACAGCTCCTGCATGGTGTTCTAGAATAAGGTTCAATCCCTTAAATACTAAAATTTGTCATCACTATTGATTTCTAAACTGTGATGTAGAACATTCCAAGCTGGCAACTAACAAAGGGGCATTCTTGTAACAGAAATATAAAATATATTGTCCAGTACATTGATTTCAGTATTCATGCTGCCTGTATACCAAAGACTACTGTTCACAGGCCCTGATTTTCTGTAACTGTGCTCCACTTCAAACACAGATATTAGGGAAATGACATATCATCACATTTTATAGATTGCATAGCATCTATAAAAAGGAAGAGCAGGATTAACTAAAACTGGAAAAAGTCAGGTCAGGTTCAGTGAATCTGTTTCTTTCCATAATATCCCAATAGTTCGGAAGGAAGGAAGGAAGGAAGGAAGGAAGGAAGGAAGGAAGGAAGGAAGGAAGGAAGGAAGGAAGGAAGGAAGGAAGGAAGGAAGGAAGGAAGGAAGGAAGGATCTTACACTATACACAGGGGCGGGTTCCTCTTACCTGCCTACCGGTGCGCTGCGCGCGCATCATCTCATTTCGCGCATGCATCCACTCACGCGATTTTGCTTCCTGTGCATGCGCAGAAGCAAAAAATCGCCGAATCTCACACGCACGTCCCCTCACGAGATTTTGCTTTTGTGCATGTGCAGGAAGCAAAAAAAGCTCAAAAATTCCAGAAAAAAAGATGCCACCACACGACGGACCGGCGAAGACGGTACCGGAGCCATCGCATGCAAATTGCGCAATCAACGGGCCGCTACCGGGACAGCAGAGTGGACCGCACCAGTAGGAACCCACCCCTGACTATACAGTTTTGCATCAAGAGAAATGCTGTGTCTTTCAGCTCACAGAATCTTACTGGATTGAACTGTGATATTTGGCCATGCAAGTGATGATAGGAATATGTGGGAGAGCTGTGGCCCACAAAGCTGCTCATATGCAATTCTGTTCAAGGCTGTTACTATCCCAGCTAAAGCCTCAGCAATTGCAACCTCTGGAAAGTCCCCTCTGAAAACCCAACAGTTCCATTAGAGGCCTGGGAGAGATCAAACAACTACAAAAAGTCCTCATTTATTGATTGCCTTGTTTAGCAACAGTTTGAAGTTAAATCAGTTGAATAAAAAACAACTTTGCCACAATTCTTGCATATGCAACAGTCGCAACCTCCTGCAATCATGTGACCATTATTCTCAAGCTTCACAACCTATCCCAACCTGTAGAATTAATGAAGAACACACACAAAAATGAAATCAGAAGGCGCAGTCATGTGATGTCTTGCTTAACAACCATGGAGTTTAGCAATGGAGTCATCAGTCCCAATTGTGGTTGGTAGGCAAAAATTAACTCTAGACCATTCTCCCAAAAGAGATTTGTGGCACCGGCCAATCTAAACCAATCAGAATATGATCTGGCCAAGAAAAGGAACAGATGATAATGTCCTCCACCCTGAGACTAAAAGCAGTTCTAATGGGTAGCCTCCTGTGCACGTTGGTCCTCGCTGAACTGGGACAGATCCATAGTTGTCATGGTGACCATCAATTCCTCTGCCGACTCTGATTTCTCTTCCAAGGAAGACAGGTTGAAGGCTGCACTGCCAACTCAGTGATGAAGTCAAGCCCAGGAATGAACATCATTGTCCAGTTGGTGAATCCTTCCTGCTCTTAAGCCATGTTAAGCAGTGTTACAGGTGTTAAACCAGATGGGAAGCTTATAGAAAGTCATGGCTATCTCTTTGGAGTGGTTGTCTACATTTTAAGAATGGAAAGGCTGTGATGAAAACACTTCACTAAACTGAAGGCTGATTATATCTAAATTGTGTGTGAGCTTCTTACCAACCTGCCCCATTGCCCCAGGCATACATAGAATGACAGCCAATAACCACCACCCCTTTTTTTTAAAGCTAATTAATTTATTAAAGTTACAAGCACAAAGAAAAACCGCAAAATGAATTAAAAGAACAAAATAATTTAAAAGGAGATGTACAAACATTGTAAACTTCAGCAGCCCTTTTTAGAGTGAACCCAAATCTTTTAGGGAAGCATAAGTTGGACAAACATTTGAGGCTGTGGGGTGGGGATCTATTATTAAGCGTTTAAGAAGAAATCTACTGCAGATATAGTACAACAGCCACCAAAGCCCAAAAAAAGCGCCCAACTTTCATAAAATAAGAAACATTTTTTTAAAAACAGATTATTACTTCTGTACTTCAGCAACAAACTTCTCAGCCTTTTCTGGATAAAAAAAAAACCACCCCCTCTTGATTCCAGAATTGAAACAAACAATAACAACAGAAAACATTATACTGATAGAGGGAGAGTTTAATCCCTCTTTGTATTGTTTATTTATTTATTTTATTTATTAGTGACATTTATATACCGCCTCACAGTGCAAGCACTCTCTGAGTCTAAGCAGTTTACACCAATAAGCAATGTGTATTTATATTGCCCCCAACAATCTGGGCCCTCATTTTACCTACCTCGGAAGGATGGAAGGCTGAGGCAACCTTGAGCTGGTGAGATTTGAACCGCTGACCTGCGGATCACAGTCAGCTAAATTGGCCTGCAGTACCCCACTCTAACCGCTGCGCCACCTCGGCTCTCTTGTTGCCAGTCAAGCTTTATTAAATGGTTCTATTTCTGAATAATATGTTGGGGCTCCAGAAAAATCATTACCTTTTTTGTTGGGGATATTCCACTCAGTGGGATAAATACAGAATATGATTTCATACTATAAACCTCAGAAATCTGATAAGAGGACTAGGTTTTTGTGCTAAATAAAAATTAAAGCCTCCGTAATATGCAACTTCAATTCCAAGCTTGTATTAAGGCTGCAGTGAGGTCTTATATATACACATTTCTTCATAACGACTGCTACTGCTATTCAGCATTATTGCTATTAAGCTTGGCCTTATAAGAAACATTTCTAAATCATACATTATTTCTATAATGTAGAACCTGCAAACAGGTCACTTCATCTTGAAGAAATATTCACTTTCAGTACTATTTCTCCCTCCTTGGTAAATGAATGTCAAAATTAATGTTAAGCTTCTGCTTGAGCACCAAGCAATCTTATATCATCTACTCAGCTTCTTATTTGCAAGCATTCAGTATTTCCAAATCATGGGAAATAAATCATGTGAAAGAGCTTTTAAAGTAGTAAGCAACTCCATCTAGCTTTGCGTTGATGTAACTTTCTTTCTTACTTAGCTCTAAAATATCTTGAGCCTAATCAGGAAATTCTCCTCCTCAGATGAAGAAGGGATGTGTCCCATTTTCTATTTTCTTGCTTTGGGGCCCATAATTCATCAAGTAAAAACACAACAGAAAGATGAGGAGTGTTTTTTCCACTTGCCAGCTAGACAGTAAGCAATCAAAATTTAGAAGATAGCCTCTAAGCATGGAAGAAGACTAACATCATAAATCTTTACCTCTTCATACCATCCAGAAGTCCATTCTTTTCCTTGTCTGAATGGTGACAGGTATGATCTAAAATATAAGATATATGTTCTAAAAGAATATGTACCATGAATCAAACCTATCACAAAACCTCATTGCCTCCTTGGGTCCTCTCCTCCACCTCATCCCCATCATAAAGCAATATCTTCTGACTGGAAGCCTTAATGCCTAAATGCAGAAATGCAAGGACTTGAGATTGCAGAATGGGGAGAGGAAGGCACTCTCCATATGTTCAGATGCAATATATATATATATATATATATATATATATATATATATATATATATATATATATATATATATATATATATATATATATATATATATATATATATATATATATATATATATATATATATATATATATATATATATATATATATATATATATATATATATATATATATATATCTTTCTCCAACTATTTTTAAATTGTCACAGAATGCTGATTCCAGGACTCAGTACTGAGAGTTCTCTCCAAATGATACCCAGAAAATGGGATTGTTATTATCCACAAGGCTGAGTAGGAAATTAATCTCCATTCTTTAAAACTACATGCCAATTTCTCTCTAGCTTAGAACAAAAGTATTACAGTCAGGGGAAAAAAGTTTTAGCACCTGCAAAACCATTCTACACATTAGTACCAACTGAAAGCAGATTCTTCTCTTAGGAAATTCCTAGGGAAGGCTTTGTTTTAGTGCATAAATAGCAGCTTTATCAAGGTTATGGCAAAAAATTAAAAAAAAAAACATTCAAAACACTGGCTTTTGTCATGTCCATAATGCTTAAAATGCTTAAAATAAGCCATTCTTTGAATAGTGCTGATTGAAGAAAAATATCATGAGTTTAATTACTGTGAACTCATTCAGAATAATAAGAACTATACGAAACCCTGGCTCTATTTCTTCATACAATAAGCCAATTAAAAAGTGCCTCTGATGTGAGGATGATTGCAGTTAAGATTGTGGCCTTATATACCCACAGAACATTTCTAATTAGCAGCTAGTAAGTATAATAAAGTAGGCAGCTCCACTGGTTTCAAAAAGCTAAGGAGAATTAGTTCTGGTCATTATTTGAATGGGAGGCCACAGGAAATCCACAGGGCTGTAGATTAGACTTGAACATCCTCCCCCTCCCCCACAAAAAAAATCTTTCTGAACAAGGAAATGGTGAATTGAAGACAGCTCCACTAAAAATCACCCACAACTGCTCCAGAGCACACTTGTTGCTTGAACCTGACTTGGAAATCTGACAGAATGGTGAACAAAGTTACCCAATCAGATGTCATGCTTAATGCAGGACTAGAACACATAGTCTCCTAGTTTTTAGTCTGGTACCTTAACCACTAGACCAAACTCTCATATTTGTATATCTCTTTTAATTGTCTAGGGCAGGGGTGGCCTGTGGTGCCCACATACAGGTACTGAATGTAAAATAGTAAGTTGTTGTATAAAGTTAAAATGTGATTAAAAGGAACTGTTTAAACAAGTAAGTATATAGCCAAACAGCTTTTAAATGTATGGTAAGTAGAAAGGGGGAGGTGTTTATCCCACCGCTGCCACCAGTTGCGGGGGTCCACCTATCCCCTTCCAGTCAGGTTTATTGTTTTATATGTCTTGGTAGCGATTTGTGTTTAATTTTCTTTTTTTATATATCTCCCTGACCAAGGGTCGCATTCTCTGTTTCACTTCTCTCTCTCTCTTTAGAGGCTTGCTTTTACTTTTACAATATCTCTATGCTCTGCAGGATTGTTTAAGATTGGCTTTATGTGAGAAATAGACAGATGTTGACACGTTTCTTGAACAAACCAGAAAACAGTTTATTTAAATACAACTTCTCAGTAATTGTCAAGTGAATTTGTTAAAGCCACAACCAGCTATTTAATTCTTTCTTTTCTCTTCTTCCCCTCAGAGACTCTCCTTGCTTTCCTGACTAAATCTAAGCGAATCCAATTCTTCTTTGTTTCTAGGCCTATAGATAAGAGCACGTTTCACCATTTATCTCTATCTACAAATAACACAATATATCAGTCAATAAAGTTCCCTGACCCTGGCACCTGCTTCCCACAGAACTGCCTAGGGCCTATCTTCTCTCCTGTCAACTTTCCTCTTGGACAGTTAAACTCAGGCAGAGATTCACTATGAACCTTCCCTCTTTGGAAGTTATCACAAAACAGAGCTCTTCACAGCTCTTCTTACTAAACCTTCCCTCCTGAAAGTTACACACACAGACTGAGAGCTCTCCTCAGCTCTTCTTACTTAACCTTCCCTTTTTGGAAGTTACCACACAACAGAGCTCTTCTCAGCTCTTCTCACTAAACCTTCCCTCATGGAAGTTACTACAGACAGAGAGCTTCGCAGCTCTCTCAACTAGGCCTTATAGCAGGGCCTTATAGTTCCTGGCCCTGCTATCTATGCTACGATTGGCTGTCTCTTTATGATGTAATCTATCCCCCCTTCCCTTCTGGAGCACTGGAATAAACACCTCCCCCTTTCTACTTACCATACATTTAAAAGCTGTTTGGCTCTATACTTACTTGTTTAAACAGTTCCTTTTAACCACATTTTAACTTTATACTTACTATTTTACATTCAGTACCTGTATGTGGGCACCACATGGCCAAACTATGGTTCTTTGAGGACCTGCGGACTTCAACTCCCAGAATTCCTGAGCTAGCCATGTATGCATGGCTGGCTCAGGAATTCTGGGAGTTGAAGTCCACAGGTCCTCAAAGAACCATAGTTTGGCCACCCCTGGACTCTAGGGAGATTCTTAGTCATCCAGGTCATGGTTGTCCCAAAGGTGCTTTTTCAAGAGGCAACTGGACTTTCTGGTTTTTCTTTGAAGATGCTTCGCTTCTTATCCAAGAAGCTTCTTTAACTCTTCAGCCATCCCTTTTGATTATTAAGACTGGGATTTTTTTGTATGTCCAGGGTAGTATTCTTGCAGTCTGATTTCAGATCAGTCTTAATTTTGTCAGGTAAAACTTGTTCCTTTTCCAAAACATCTTTTAAACACAGTCTATCTATAGAAGCAGAGATGATTAAAATTAACTTCTGGGTCCATTGTTCAAAAATAACTTTTGATATTTCCAGGGTTAAAATATTGCATTGTACTTCATTATATATTTGTAAGTAGAATTTAAGTGTTCTTCTCCTTTAATTTTAATCTTTAGCTCCTTCTAGTGTCTGACCTTGAAACTCCCATCCTATTTTGTTTTGTTTTAAATAATTGAAAATAAAAGTATTTTCCCACAGGAAGTATTCTTATCATTATTTCAAATCCATCTGGACCCTTAGTTTCCTTGTAGCTTTCCGAAATCAAAGTTCTAATCACCCTTTTGCTGTTTATTTTTTTTAAGTCTTTAAATTTGCATTTAAAACTTCTTTCATTTTAAGAAAGGTCACCTCCTGCTTTTCAGACTTGTCAATCCAAAGGTAATAGTTAAAAACACAGTTAGTTATTAGAAAAGGAAGTATGCAAACCCAGTGTTATTTTAAAGGCCATGGTTTGATCAAGATAGTTATTCCCTGTGTTTCCCAGAGACCGAAGTCTGCCAGAGAATAGTCTTGTCTCTTCACAGAATTTAAAGTTGATTTATTTGATCAAGGTTAAAGTAGAAGTATTGTTATCCCTGATAACACAATGGATTTCCACTGTCATTAGAACTAAAATGATATGGCTTTAATGATTTGTTTACAGGTAAGAGATTGGATATAGGAAGAAGAGATCATTTGTTGTATTTTAAGAGAAAGTAATAAGTTGCTAAAGTTTCATACTGTTGTGATGAAGAAAAAAGTCTCTATGTATTTTTTCTTTACTATATTCTTTTTTTCTGTTGTTTCTTTTTCTTTTTTCTTTTTATCTTTCTTCTTTTATTTTGAGTCTGTTTTAGTTTTTATTATTACACTTGTAATTTTTAATAACTTTGCTATTACAAATCATTCTGGGAAAAGACAATAGCAATTGCTTTTACAATTAACTTTTACTCGGATTTTACCTGTTATATAATGTAAGTCAGTTTGCACTCTTATTAAGAAGCAAATATTGTAACAAGAACATCTGAAATGTATGCAACTTGTAGTGGTTATTTCTGATAACAGCGGAAAGAAACAAATACTTTCTTTAATGCAAGAAAGTGATATAATAGATCTAACAACTTTTAAAAAGAAATGGGTTCCTGCCAATTCTCAACAGTTGAGAAATTGGAGAGAAAGAGAGATCTGTCTGGGATGCTTTCAGCAGAACAAGGAAATTTGAAATTAGACAATTTATTTGTGAGATTTATATACCACCTCACAGTGCAAGCACTCTCTAAGCGGTTTACACCAGTAAGCAATGTATATTTATATTGCCCCCAATGATCTGGGTCCTCATTTTACCTACCTTGGAAAGATGGAAGGCTGAGTCAACCTTGAGCTGGTGAGATTTGAACCACTGACCTGCAGATCACAATCAGCTAAAGTGGCCTGCAGTACTGCACTCAGTACTGCTGCGCCACCTCGGCTCTTGCAATGCAATGCAGCAAATAACACAAGAAAACAGCTTGTGTCCCTTCCAACTCTGTTATTCTATATTCTATATTCAGACTATGTTCAGTGCAAACTTAATTCATGCATTTGATTGTTTTCATACATAATTGCAATTTTACAGATAACTCTGTTTTTCATGGGTCAACTTTCCATGATTGATAATATATGTACATGATGGAACCTCATGGACAAGACAAATTGTGTGGGTCTTTCCAACAAACTGTATTTCAGCAATTCTATTGAGAGAGGGAGAGGGAGAGGGAGGGGGAGGGGGAGGGGGAGGGGAGGGGAGGGGAGGGGGAGGGAGGGAGGGATATTATGATGGTTATATCATAGCCTGTATAGTTTGAATTGTTTTAAGAAATCAACATAAGACCAATGTTTTGCTCTGTTCTGCATAGTAAGTATAAATAATGATATAAGGAAAAATAATCATGGAAGGAATACATGTGTACAAAATTGGAACAATCTTAAATTTAATCATCCAAGCCTTGACTGAGTAACATTTTTAATACAAGATTGGATGTCATGTGGATCCCTGAGAAATAAAATTCAGACATGGTTATTAACTTTCCAGTTATTTTCTCAGCTGATGTTCTCTACCTCAGAACTCAATCTGGCAACGCTGAATGATCAGATTTTACAGTTATTTGTGACATTTTAGTACTATAATGACCTTCTGTAAGTATTTGTGACAATGTAATGACTTCTGAAAGAAATGTGATATACTGCTCCCAGGAATTATGGATATTGTAGGGGGCAGGGGCGGGTTCCTCTTACCTGCTTACCGGTGCGCTGCGCACGCATCATCTCATTTTGTGCACGTGCACGCTCGCTACGCGTGCGCGTCCCCTCGCAAGGTTTTGCTTCCACGCATGCACAGGAAGCAAAAAAAGCCCAAAAATTCCAGAAAAAAGATGGTGCCGCGCGACGGACCAGCGAACACGGCACTGGAGCCATCATGCGCAAATTGCGCAATTGGCGGGTCCCTACCGGAACGGCACACTGGACCGCACCAGTAGGAACCCACCACTGGTAGGGGGGACATGTCTTTTGGTCTAAATAACACTGGCAATTGATTATAAAGACCACAAATAAGTATTATTATATATCTGAAAATAACATATCTTTTCTAGAAAATAATATACAGTATGAAGTTTAGAGTTACACTACAACAAATTTTTCTTTTAAATTTAGTTCTAATATTCTTTCTAAAGATTCACAGTAATACTCAGAATATGGTAACTGTTACAAGAAAAAAAACAGTGGATAATTTAGAATAATTTAATCCATTATCCTCTGAAATAAAAACAATAGAATGAAAAAATATTTAATTTTTCATTGTGCCATTGAAGTTCTTCCTTAATAAGAATGCATAAGTTCCCAAGGCTCACTCTTTCTACTTTAATTTTTGGTCAGAGGTACAGTATACCAATACTGAAAACCAGGGGGTTGTACTTGATCATCCTCTCCTGCTAATCAGGTTTCTTGTAAAGCTATTATTTCAAATTTGGAAAGACATTTCAACATTTATTTTTTGCTCTTGTGGATTTCTTAACCAGAAAAGCAAAATAAAAATATAATTATTTCTAAAAATAGTAAAGAGAAGAGGGATTAAGTGGGTGTCAGTGTATCACTTAGAAGACCACGTAACTTGTATGGGTTTTTTTAGGCATCCACATAAGCTTTGAAGAACTTAACATTCTATATGAAGGTCAGCAGTGATGTAAAAGAGGAAACCAAGAGTGAAGGTAGATCTGAAGCTTCCATCTGAAACTATGAAATCAGTTTGAATACAGTGTTATTTGAGATGAGACAGTAGAACACTATCACAGATTCTGAAAGGTAGCTAGCAATCAAATAAAAATAGAAATGAAAAGTAATAGAATAGAGAATCTGAAAACAAAGTATAAAATTTTACCCCTTGAATTCAGGAAAGATGTAGCATGGCTATTAACAAATTTTTCATTTGATTTGGCTGGGAGATGTTATAATTGTTGCTTCCTCTCTTAAAATAAGAGTCTGATGGATCTGATCAAATGTCAAACAAGTCCTACATACTGTCTTTATAATGTTAAGCAGATGCCAGTGGGAAGCCTTTAAACAATTTTTGTTTAATTTCCAAACAGGAAAATCTTGTCTTTTGCTGCACTGCATTATACAGAGAATAGCAAGAAACCTTGCCGATAATACCAGACAAAAAAGAGAGATAAATGTATTATGCAGAGTATGTTATAATCAGTTTTAGATAATCTTCAGAAGCACTTTTGATTTGGGGTGATATAATAAATATAGCACATGATTTTGTGCCAAGTAATAATAGCATAATTAATTCAGTTGGAAGTGTATTTACTTAACAGCGCATATTATAAGATAAAGATACTTGAGCTATTTTCCTTCCTATCCAGTTTCAACTTCCTTAATAAGATTATCTAAGAAACTATAACAGTGAAATGCACTTTAAAAATTATTTTTGAACTTTCCAATTGCAGGGAATCCATTTTATAACAATATGTTTAGAGAGAAAATATGGACATTTACTATAAAGCCTTGCTTTATAGAAAAAGATTCTTGGTATAGGAAGATGGTTTAAGATGGACATAACAATCCACATAGAGTACTCACCAGGCCTGATGGTGCAACATTTGTCCCCTGGAATATACCCAATATTTCCTCATGATGAACACTGTTAATGATTTTTTTAAAAGCCTATTTAGCTATATTTAAGACAGGAGATTTCCTCACGCTTGATATAGCCAGCTTGTTATAGACCAGTGATGGCGAACCTATGGCACGCGTGCCACAGGTGGCACGCAGAGCCATATCTGCCGGCACGCGAGCCGTTGCCCTAGCTCAGCTCCAGCGTGCATGTGCACGCTGGCCAGCTGATTTTCGGCTTGCACAGAGGCTCTGGGAGAGTTTTTTCGGCTTCCAGAGGGCCTCGGGGGTGGGGTGGGGGGTGTTTTCGCCCTCCCCAGGCTCCAGGGAAGCCTCTGGAGCCTGGGGAGGGCGAAAAACGGGCCTACCAGGCCCACCAGAAGTTGGGAAATGGGCCGTTTCCGGTCTCCAGAGGGTCTCCGGGGGGCCGGAGGAGGCCGTTTTCACCCTTCCCAGGGATTGAATTATGGGTGTGGGCACTCGTACATGCGCGATAGCGTGCGCGCACGCACTTTCGGCACCCGAGGAAAAAAAGGTTCGCCATCACTGCTATAGACAGAGGAAGGGAAAGCACACCAATTTCAAGGAAACAACAACAAATTGTAGATTAGCATTATAAAAAGGCAATAGGTAGTAAAAATACATGAAAATGAAATTGCAAGGAAATTGTTAAATCAACAGGACATGAAATGTGAGAAAACTATCAGAATAATAGGACAATGTCCATGGGATAGAGGTAAACAGAAAATAAGCTAATTGCAGATCAGTATTCCAAGTGTAATCCTACCAATGCAGTATAAAGTGGTACTAACACTTCAAGTGATCTTGATACTCTCTCTCTATTGATGCAGCCTAGGACTGCATTGGCTTTTTTGGCAGCTGCAACACACTGTTGGTTGTCCACTAGGACACCTAAATCCCCCTCAGAGATTACTGCTGTTGAGCCAGGTAGCACCTGTTCTATACCTGCGCATTTGGTTTTTCTAAGTGTAAGATCTTACTTTTTCACCATTGAATTGCATTTTGTTGGTAGGCCCCAGTGTTCAAGTCTGTCAAGATCCTTTTGAGACTATCTTCTAAATTATAGGCTATTTCCCTCCAGCTTGGTGTCATTTGCAAATCTAATGAGCTCTCCTTCTATCCCCTTATCTAAATCATTTATGAGGATGTTGAAGAATACTGGGCCTAAGACAGAACCTCGGGGTACCCCACTGCATGCTTCCCTCCATGTAGATGTAGTTCCATTAAGAACTACACATTGAGTGTGGTTGGTCAGCCAGTTAAGAATCCATCTGGTGATGATGCTGTTTATCCCAGTTTTCTAACTTACCAAGAAATAGGCTGTGGTCTATTTTGTCAATTGCCTTACTGCCCACAGTATTTCCCAATATTTAGCCACTAGTTAACTTGGAAGATTTAATGTTCAGAAAGCTATGCCTTCCACTATCAGCAGTTAGAAATCAGAAGGAAAAACTAGCAACTGCTACATATGCAGTGAGCCATGAAACTGAACAGCATCTCAACAATACATACTTAGTAGGGTGGTGAGTTTTTGTTTACTTGACATTTTTAAAGTAAGACTTTGATTGTTAGCTCCCTTAACTTTGGGTTTTCTCCATAGATTAGAAAGTCAGATTAAATGGTTTGTAAGAGTTTTATATTCTAATGACCTGAAATCTTTTCAATGCTAAGTTTCCAACATGACAAGGGCTTATGGATACAGGATCTGCATTTGCATATTCCTTTGCCCTTTCCCCCCCCCCCCAATCTTCTCCTTCACAGCCATGGAATCTCAAAACCTACGAAACTCAGTACCATCTGTTAAGATAAAAAGTCAAGTGGTACAGTATCTTTTTTTTTGCAAATACTATAAATTGCTACCATTAAAATGACATGTGAAAACCCAAGCTAAATGCAGCACGCAGTAAGTAGCTGCCTTAGTTTATGACAATCAGAATAGATAGAAACTACAGATGCCCCAAACTCAACAATCACATTGACAAGTGCTTACATAAAGTGATTATGGGGCAAGGCAAAGTTTTAGTTTCAGGAACAAACTGCAATATAGCATTAAAAAAAATCCAGCATTTGCAAGACTTGCACTGTAATGGATGTCTGAGTAGAGAAACAGAAGCCAATCAAGAACTGCCAGCAATTTCCAGAACTCCTGAATATTGAGAGCGGAAATCAAATACTTTTTACAGAGGCTACTACTAATACCTCGACTTGAAAGATCCCAAGATAGTAATTGGATCTGCAAAAAGAAGGCTAAATACCCCCATGCCACAGTGCTGGCACTGAAAGCAGAGGCTAGAGAAATGGCAGCAGGTGCCAGACAGACTGACAACTGCTAGCAAAGGCTGAAGCACTGGAACCTCCTGGGACTTGGTAACCGAAGCAGCCTGCACAACATGGAGGCGCCATGGTGTCACTGATGCTTCCCTTTTAGCTTAAAAGTGTCAACTTGTTTTTGAATGTGATTGATGACTCACCAAATCACAGTCTTTCTCTCATCCTTCCTACAGGTTAGTGCATTACCATAAGCAGCGACTGTTGCACTGCTGAGGAAATTATTAGCACAACGTATGTACATGTACTATTTTCCAGAAATTGGTCAGGTGCAAATTGCTACTTGCGGAAGTGGCAATTCTTTCTGCCGCAGAATGAAAAAAGATAAACTTTCCCTCTGTGGATTTCAAGCACAATGTAGGACAATGCAAAACTAAGTATAAAAAACAGTAAGATTTTATGCCATTACTCTTCACAAGAGGAAACTCAAAGTGCAAATGGATAAACTACTGGGGAAATAGTGGAAAACAAAGTAACGTAATAAATGCTGGTGGTGATAAAGTGCTAGAACAATGCAATGCTTGGATACTGAAGTGCAAATCTGAGCAACAGGAACGCCAGTGCTAAATCTAATATTCTGGAACCCCGTGAATAAAGGCTTGAGCTTTTATTTCTTGTTTCCTGTCTCTGTCACAGGAGTAACCCACAATCCATAAATCTGTTTTTCACATAAGCAAAACTATCACAGTAATAATTTCTGGGCTAGATGATCCAGCTGATTTGTTTCTTCTCAACATGCCCCTTAAATATTCAAAGGAAAATATATTTATTTATCTATTAAAATTCTAGGTCATCTAACTCCAAATGACTCTGGGCAACTTCACAGATTTAAAAAAAGAGGAAAAGAACACATATGTTAAACAGGTAGTCCTCTACTTACGATCAAAACTGAGTCCAAAATTTCTGTTGTTAAGTGAGAAGTTTGTTACGTGAATTTTGCCCCATTTTATTACCTTTCTTGTCTCAGTTGTTAAGTGAATCACTGCAGTTGATAACTTAGTAACCCGGTTGTAAAGTGAATCTGGCTTCCCCAGGGGTGGGATTCAGCCGGTTCGGACAGGTTCAGGTGAACCGGTTGTTATGCTTTTGCACAGTTCAGAGAACCGGTAAAATCGACCACCTGCTGGACCCACCTGCCCCACCCCGCCCCACCCCGCCCTATATATTATCTTCACTTCGCCATGCGGTCCAGCTAATCTCCGTGCCTCGCCTCCACACCTCGCCCGCTTTCCTCACCAAAGGTAAGCATGCTGCCCGCTCACCCTTCACCTTGGGTCGGGGCCCAGGGACATGCCATTCCCTGACTCCGGCCTTGTCCCGGGCCTCCGCCACCCCTCTCTGTCCTCAAACTACCGGATGGTTCTTCTTACCTAAAGTGCTACAGCAGAGATCTTGCAGCCATCCCTTGCCAAGGCTCGGTCGCTTGTGGAGACGCTCCATGTGGTCTCCGGGTCAGCAGCTGCTTTGCTCCTCTGCTGCTCTTGCTGGGAGAGAGAGCATCTGTTGTGCAATTTAGCAGCTGTGAGCCGCCGCTTTCCTCTAAGTCCCATCCGGAAAGTGCGCAGCACAGAGAAGAATAAGCCATGTTGAATGTTGTTTCTCTGTGCCTCAGTGCTTTTCGGATGGGACTTAGAGGAAAGCGGTGGCTCACAGCTGCTAAATTGCACAAGAGAGGCTCTCTTTCCCAGCAAGAGCAGCAGCGGAGAGAAGCAGCCGCTGCCCCAGAGAGCAGAGATGGAGCAGAGCAGGCCCTGAAAGGCTGCTCAGTTGACCTTCGCCGCATGGCGGAAGCCGCACGTGCGTGGGAGCTGTGAGCGCGCACATGCATGCGCATCACATTTTTGGTGAGCCAGTTGTTAAATGGGTTGAATCCCACCACTGGCCGCTTCCCCCTTGACTTTGCTTGTCAGAAGGTCGCAAAAGGTGATCAGGTGACCTTGGGACACAGCAACCATCATAAATATGAACCTGTTGCCAAGCATCTAGATTTTGACCACATGATCATGGGGATGCTGAAAAGGTCATAATTGTGAAAAGCAGTCATGTCACTTTTTTCAGTCCCATTGGAACTTTGAACAGTCACTAAATAAACTGTTGTAAGTCAAGGACTACCTGTACAACCATGATGTTTTAAATAAATAAAATAATGAAAAAAGCAACAGACGCACCGATGGATCAAATACTTTCTACATCATCCCCAGCTCAAAGAGGCCCATCAAACAGGCTAACCCAGGGGTAGGCAAAGTTGGCTCTTCTATGACTCGTGGACTTCAGCTCCCAGACTTTCTGAGCCAATCATGCTAGCTCAGGAATTCTGGGAGTTGAAGTCCACGAGTCATAGAAGAGCCAACTTTGCCTATCCCTGGGCTAACCCAAGGCCTGGAGAAACAGCAGGTTTCTAGAGCTTGCCTAGAAACAGCTAGAGACAGGTAGAGTTTGATTCCATCTCCAAACTAGTAAATAAGCCCAACAGCACGATGTGCAAAAGTCTATAAAAGATTAAAGGTACTCACAGGACTATGAGGTCATATGATACAATGTGGTAAAATGTTACTTGGATTTTGCTTTTTTAGAATCTGCTTTAAATTGAAGGTTGAGACACAAATGACCATGCTCAAATGATCCTACTTTCATCACATTCTGCAAAAGATCCAGCTCTCTGGGCAAGCCACTTTGGTGAAGCGGTTAAGACAGAAAGTTAAAAACTTAGTTTCTAGTCCCAGTTTAGGCACAAAGCCAGCTGGGTGACCTTGGGCCAGTGGTTCTCTCTCATGGGACAATCCTAGGAAGAAGGCAATGGCCAACCACTTCTGAAATCTTGCCAAGAAAACCACAGGAACTGGTCTTGGCAGTCACCAGGAGTCAACACTCACTTGACAGCATTTTAAAAAAAAGCTCTCTGCAGAAGACTCTAATCTTGGAAAGGTAGATGATGAGAAAGAAAGAGGATGACCAGTAGCAATTTGGATGGACTGAGTTATAATGGTGATGAGTACACCATTGGAATTGCTGAAGGACTAGGATAGGGACACACTGTTGCAGAAAACATCTGTCTGTGTCAGGGGTGGGTTCTAACTTACCTAGCCACTGGTTTGCTTCCTCCCACGCCGCGTGGCCACTCTGCGTGGGCGCGCGCACACTTCATGCACGCACGCATGTGCAGTGCCAAAAATTAGCAAAAAATTCCAAAATAAAACCCAAAAACAAGATGGCGGCGCATGCACAGTGCCAGAAACTCATCTTCTGTGCATGCACAGAAAAAAAAATCAGCAAAAAATTCAAAAAAAATATTTTTCAAAAAAAAATTCAAAAAAAAAGATGGCGGCATCCACGGACCAGCGCCGACAGAACCGGCTCCATGACATCACCAGCGGTTTGCTACCAGTTCTATAGAACCGGTGCGAACTAGAAGGAACCCACCTCTGATCTGTGTGATTGCTAAGAATCTGCAATGACTTGATGGCACATAATAATCAAAAGTATCACTACATTTAAGGTTATTAAATACTAGACACTGGATATAGCTTCTCTTGAAATATCATGATCAAATTTTCAAACCATTCCTTTCTTATTCGTCAGCTCTTTGGTCTTTCAAGATAAAAACTCTACTGTGTGACAAAACCAGCCAGGATCTCAATAGAGACTATAGTAGAGACTGTGTTTACATTGTTCTGCTTGCTGTCACTTAAAAGAACAACAGCTCCTCCTAGAGACAGCTAGCTTCACTACAGTACAAACATTTTAACAGAAATGTTTCTTGGTTTAGACTAGAGAACAGAAGAGTAATTCCTAACTGGAGAAGAAAGGCTTCCTATAGTATATGAAATATAATATAATGAACACACTACAGTTATGATTGTAAAGATCATTGAAAAGCTCTCCTTGTGAATCACATTTGAGCTGTAAGATAAAAATTTCTCATACTTCAGTCATTTAATAACCTGACTAAGGTATGGACTGGCTGGTTATCTGGGAAAGTGGCGGGCACAATAAATTCAGGAATTTGGGTTGTTCAAAGTTTGTCTAATTTTATTATTCTTAGAATCATGCCCATTCTTAATTATTTTGCTTTTGAAGATACTCTTTAGTGAGTTATTTAGTTCGACATGCACCACAGTTTATCATTGTTTAATAAAGCAAAGTTTATAACCATTTCTCAGTATCATTCATTTTCTATCCTATTTGTATTTGGTCAAAGGAAGCTTAATTCCTGCTGGGCAACACTATTCTTTTAATTAATCCCAATTGTGACATTTCTCTTCCAGATAAAATCATATCAATTTATTCTCCATTTCTCCTTGGGGTTCATCTTAAGCAGTTCCTGGGGAGCTAAAATATAATTCTAACTCCTGCTAGGTTGGTGTTATCTGCAAGGAAGAAAGAGCAGCAAACATATTTGATTTTGGCGCACAGTATGCAATATAAGGAGAAAAAACGTATTTGCTATAACAGCCTCTCCCCATAAAAAGTACAAAGTAAAGCAAAATAGATCATAACATTGTGACATAGCTAATTTTTGAACAACAATTTAAACCTAAGATCACATAATTATGTTGGTCGGTCTTTTCACTGTTATCTATACAAGGTCAGATCAAAAGTTGAAAGCAAACACATTTCTTCAAACCAGGAGTTCACAATTGAGATGATAATTTCTTTCTAAGTGCATAGTATTAGTATTAGTATTACTATTACTATTACTATTAGTAGTATGCTATATTCTAAACCTAATATACCCAAGGTTTCTCATAAATCAATAAATTCCAAACCTTCAATATATAATTTAAATTACATTCACTTCTTTGAATCTCAATTTTCTTCTCAGTATGATATTAATAAAAATATAAATATAAAATCAAACAGACAACTAAAGAGCAGATCCAAATCAGGTGCGTTAGTTCTTTCAACTTTATTACATTTCCAGCATTAAAAAATTGACAGCCAGCCTTCCTTCAACATCCAGCAAAGTATCCAATGAAAAACATATTTTTGATGAATTGATCTCATATTCAGATTCTCAGACATATATTTAATAGTCTTTAAAACATAGCCACTTGCTGTTCCTTTATAAACAACATTTCAACTTTGTACGCCTTTTCAACTTTGTCTTCTCAATTTTCAACACTCATTTTGAATTTTTTTTCAGTTGTTTATATAGATGGACATTCTGCCAAAATCTCTTCCAACGCGCCCATAATTTAGCTGCTAATACGTTGGGTCTCTAAAGTGAGAGGCCAAGAAATGTTGGAAGTCCTGAGAGGAAAAAATATCTTTCTCTTGCACCAGATGAGTAAGAAAATAGACACTAGGCAGCTCACACAGACAAACAAGTGACTGATTTAGACATACAGATGTCTTTTAAAAGGAGGGGCAATACAGTTAAAGAATCAAAGAAAAATAAAATGCAGAGGATTAGACAAATACCTCTTACCAGTGGCTCTTAACCACACAGCTATTTCTTGTTTGGTATGATTAATACTGATTTATTAATTAGATAAATTAGATTGATTAGATTAGAGCTCAAGACAAGGTGCTGATCCTCCCTGCCTCCACAGGTCTTGTGGGATAGGTTGATCTGTCCAAAGTAACCTGCTGTAACTGAGGGTGGACTTGAACCTAGCTCTTCCGGCTCCAAATATAAGGTAATGCTGTTCACTTTAATTTACAGCTACTTTTAATGGTTCCAAAGTGAAATATACTTTTCTTTATGGTGGCTGCAAGCAAATGCCCAGGACAATTGAAGTGACTCATCTTTATTTTTTCCCTTCCCCACTTTGAGTAGTGTTTTTGAAAACTACATTTTTTAAATTATAATTTTGTTTCCATTTATTTATTTGCATAGAAACTATCATATCCTATCTTGACATGCTAGATAGCTTCTAGAGATGACAACATAGATTGTTAGATAACAACATGGGTTATATTAAGCAAGATTGTTAACCATGATAGTGTAGGTCTGTTATTAAATCCAGTATTACCAAATTAGATATTGGAACAAATTGATAGCTGGACCTGCCATTGGCTTTAATTTCTGTGTCTGTATCATCCTGCTACATCCTATTGCTGGTGACAGTTGTTGTCCTAAATTGGCAGTCTTTGCAAAGACTGTGAAAAGAAATGACAATATCTTAGTTGACGTATAGATAACTGTTGACATGTTGGTGTAGTTCTAGCTAGGAACTGTTAATAGTATTCCCTTGTTTTCAATTCTGTGCGCATCTTGTAGTAGATTAGTCCTCCATTATTTAACACAAGGGAGAGTTTTAATTTATATAAGAAATGTTTGATCTAATACTTCTACCCTGTAGTTTGTAAGATATTTAATTAAAATCTAATTGCATATTTCTGCTTGAAGAGCCTGCATAGATTTTATTGCACTATAGAGGCTGGCTATAAACAATGGATTACATGATGCATTTGGCGTGGCACTTTAAATAGGTCTGATTCCTGATAAAGGTAGTCCTTAACTCACAACAGTTCATTTAGTGACCATTTGAAATTACAACAGCATTGAAAAAAGTGACTTATGACCATTTTTCACAAGGTTGACTCAGCCTCCCATCCTTCTGAGGTTGGTAAAATGAGGACCCAGATTGTTGGGGACAATATGCTGACTCAGTAAACTGCTTAGAGAGAGCTGTAAAGCACTGTGAAGCGGTATATAAGTCTAAGTGCTATTGCTATTATGACCATTGCAGCCTCCCCATGGTCATGTGATTTACATTCAGATGCTTGACAACTAGTTCATATTTATGATAGTTGCAGTGTCCCAAGATCATGTGATCACCTTTTGTGACTTTCTAACAAGCAGAGTCAATGGAGAAGACAGATTCACTTAACAATGGTGTTGCTAATTTAGCAACTGCAGTGATTCACTTAACAAATGTGGCAAGAAAAGTCATAAAATGGGGCAAAACTCACTTATCTCATTTAACAACATAAATTTGAGGCTCAATTGCGGTCGTAGGTCAAAGACTACTTGTATAAGGTAGAGAAAATATGCCCAAGTGTACAGTTTCATCAGAAGGTTCAGAAAAGAATGCTCTGTATGAATTGAATAAACACAGTTTGACAATAAAAAAATAAAGTTCAGATGCCCTAATGAATATTTGTTAGGGCCGTGATGGCGAACCTATGGCAGGCGTGCCACAGGTGGCATGTAGAACCCACTCTGCGGGCACGCGAGCCGTCATCCCAGCTCAGTTCCGCCACGCATGCACACGTACCTCCCACCGACCAGCTGATTTTTGGGTCTCTGCTGTGCATATCACAGGGATGGGGCGCATGTGGGGGTCACATGCACATGTGCAGGGGACGTGCGGGGGGTGCATGTGCATTGCATTTGGCACTCGGCACCAAAAAGGTTAGCATCACTGTGTTAGGGCATGCCATTATTCCAAACTCAATAAATAACACCCAACTTTAGATAAGAGTCTATTAGAGAAATAATAGACAAGAGATTCATTATTTTAAAAAGTGTCTTAAAGTGTTTAGTCAAACAAAATAGAGCAATAACTTCACAAGAGAAGGAAACTGAATCTGCCACAAATTGGAGGCATTCATTCCTGTACAAAGATTATGTGCTACTAATCGTTTTATTTAATATGGACTTATAACTAAGCACAGTTATGGACATAGAATAAATCCCCCCCACCAATTTGGTTTATAAATAAAAAAAACTCAGTCCAGGAGTCCAACCAACATCTTACAACATTTACATATCTTCAACAATTGCATCTCTTTTGTGTGCCCCATCTAGACACAAGATGGCAGCAAATCCTCACAGCTTGCTAGGACACCAGCAATGCTAGAATAAATAAGGTCTCCCAAGTTAGTCCAATCAATTGTCTGATTCATTATTTCTCAGATCATTTCCTCAGGGTGATTTATGTTGTCTTCTAGCATCACCCAATCATCTTTCTGTTGATATCGAAGTAATAAGAACTTTATATCACCTTAACAATGGCTAAATAGAGTTATAAGACTCTATCACTCCCTAGTGAAGAAAAGCAGCTTTTCATATTGCTAAACTTAACCTTAATTGATCATCTATGACATGCTAATATTTGGGGTATCTACAGGCAGGGAGGGGTGTCACAAAAGTCAAACAGCCACAAGCCCTGATCAAAACCTTACCCTTTTTTATGTGCATTCCTTGTGTTGGAAGACAAAAAAGCAATGAGCTTTCTTCTCCTTCCAACAACTGACTGAAAAATGCTGGTTCTCACCAGTAAATTGACTAGATAGTAGGGACCAGATCATTTCATTTCCTGCCACAAATTGCAAAGGAAATAGTTATCATTTCCTGTCAGTCAGCTGGACAGATCAATCAACTGCCCAGAGAGAAAAGTCGGAATGATCTGCAGGATACAGCAGCCTGAGGCTACCTGCTGCGGTCCCTGGGCTGTTGTCTGCAGAACCACGTAATAGAGCAAAGGCATACAAGTCGTTTGATATATTATTGAAGATATAAAAGCTGAAATTGGCAGGCAGCCCCCTGGTTTGCTTCTAGTTGCACCACAATATGATAGAATAATTATGAGCAGCTCAACACTGTAAACCTCATTCAGTTCAATATAGAGTGTAGAATAAGGTTGAAAGGGACTTTGGAGGTCTTCCAGTCTAACCCCCTGCCCATGGCAGGAGATCCTATACCAGTGATGGCGAACCTTTTCGGCACTGAGTGCCGAAAAGGGAGCACACGTGCAGCACCGAGTGCCAAAAAAGGACTTCAGGTGCGCGCGCACGCTCTGGGCACACGCACTCATCTGGGCCATGACCAAGAAGAGGGGTTGCCCAGGGGGCATGCACACGCTGGAAAATTTACTTCCGGCAAGTCTTCTGGTTACTGCCGTGCATGTGCATGCACTTATCAGCTGGCTGGCACGCATGCTCACATCGGAAAACGGAAGACCAGCTCTTCCAGTTTCCGACACTGCCGCATGCACATAGGCCAGCTGATCATCACATGCACATGCTCACCAGAAACCCAGAAGAGGAACGGGTGATGCACGTGCCAGGCTACATGGCTCCGCATGCCACTTTGGGCACCCGTGCCATAGGTTCGCCATCACGGTCCTATACCATTCCAGACTTTCTTTTGGCTTGACAGGATGGATACATGTGATCATAGAAAGAATAACAGTTGGAAGGATGCCGGTGGTCCTCCTGCCCAACCCCCCACCCACCCAAGCACCCACCCAAGCAGGAGACACTATACCATTTCAGATGGTACCAATGGCTGTCCAATCTCTTCTTAAAAACCTCCAGTGATGGAGCACCCCCAATTTCTGGAAGTAAGCCATTGACGTTGAATTTATTAGGATAAATTACTTTAAGGTCCTTTCTCTATTACTAAGTTGAAATGCCATCTACCCATCCTTGCAAACAAAAGTGCCAGCATAAAATTTGTCATCTCCATTGTCAATTCATATTGAGTCTCTAGTGCTGGTTTACCGATTGGAGAATGTGTCATATGTTTAGAGTCAAATGATAGATTTTCTTCTGAGTACTGACATCTCCTTTCAGCATGAAAGCAACCATTAGAGAAACACCCACCAATGGAGCATTAGAATTGATATAGCATGGGCCTCACTTTTTTATTAATACAATATAGATAGTGCCTTCGGGACTCCCTCTGACTCATCTAGGCCAGTTTATATGTTCATGTTAAAATAATATTAAACTAAGCAACATACTGTGTAGGGAATTACAAGGATAAAAATATGTTAATGAAGATTCTCAGTCATCCAGATAGAGTTGTCTGGAAGTTGAGTCATGGTAACTGGATTTCTTTTCTTCTTCAAAATGTTCCACTGCTTATCCAAGTAGCTTCTTCAGGCTGAGCAAGTCAGTTAAGGGGACCCCATATATCCGTGATAGCAAACCTATAGCACACTTGCCACCTGTTGCCCTAGATCAGCTCCAGCATGCATGCGCGCACGCCGGCCAGCTGGTTTTTGGCTGGCCCCGCCCACACCACCCCTCCCCTCCCAAGTGTCTCCATTTTGGATGCCAGGTAAGTCCAGGGCTCGTACGGAGGGTCTGGGAGGGCGAAAAATGGGCCGCCCGGAAGTCCAGAAACAGGTTGTTTCCAGCCTGTGGAGGTCCTCCAGTGGGCCGGGGGAGGCCGTTTTTGCCCTCCTGGAGGCTCCAGGAAAGGCTCTGGAGCCTGGGGAGGGCGAAAAACGGGCCTACCCGGCCTACCAGAAGTCCAGAAACAGCCATTTCCGGCCTCCTGAGGCTTCAGGAAAGCCTGCTAGGCACAAAATAGGGCGCGGGGGGGTCATGCGTGCATGGGCGGGGGAGTGGGGGGGTCATGTGAGCATGCACAGGGGGGCGGGGCAGCACAGGGGGTTACACACGCATGCAGGGGGCAGGGTGCTTTGCATTATGGGTGTGGGCCCGCACGCGCGCTTTCGGCACTCAAGGGAAAAAAGGTTAGCCATCACTGCCATATATGTTCTCCAGGGAGGTTTTATTTCTCACCTAATCTGGATAGGCTCTCTCTGCCTACTCATCTAATGAACCTCACACCAACTACTGGTTATCTGACTTCACCTCCAAGGTAGTGAGTAGTGAAGAGATATTACTCACCTCAAGGCTGTCACCACTGCAGGAGTATCAGAATGGGGTTGGGTATTATTTTTGTATCAGTACACCTAATGACGATTTAAAACTGACTCATTCCCAGGGTGGGGTTGAAATAAATGCCACATTACAGGGCCAAAATAGATGTTATCAGAGCATAATTGTGCTGTGGTTAAGTGCAGACTATTGTGTATAGTTCAGTGGGAGTATGAGAAAACCTCATTCCAAACTGAAATTTGTTAAGGCTGAGAATTTCTCACAGTAAAATCTGCAATGGAGTTCTATTAGAATGAGTGATGGCTGCCCTGTATTAGAGGGATCTACCAGGACTACAGCTTGAAACATTCACTATAATGCAGATTTTGACTAATCCTTTCCATTAATTCTTGCTGTTGGGTTTTCTTCAATTGGGTGAAATATAAAAGGCTTCCTCTTGGACTGATGTCTTACAATAGTAAGGAAAGCTGATTCTGAACTGGATACCTTGATTGATTCTTTGGTTCAGTTCAACCATATCCATGTTATATACCCTTCAGTCATAATCAGTTATCTTTCACCATATATTTTTCAAACAACCAGAGGTTAATAACCAGGACAGTTTCTGATCCTACTTGATTTATTGTTGGTAGTATATTTCTCCAGTATTTCTATATTTGATTGTGTATTCTGGCAATGCTTTTAACTCTCTGCATCATTCTACAGAATGCATCCATACAGAAATCAAGATGAGTGAATTTTGCAGCCTTATAAATCTAATATATTTTGTTGGAGATTATTCAGATCTGAAATGGCTTCTCAAAAGTGAATTGCTTCCACCTTCTTTGAAGACTTTCTGATATTAAGCAAAGATCACCTTTCTCCAAATTATTTTTATTCTTACCTTTTAATCTCTTACTTCCTAGGTCATGAGATCTGATACAGGTAGTAGTACATTTTTATTATGGATGTATACTTTTATCATACATTTTAGGAGTTTATTCTCTGCAAGTGATTAACTACTTCTGAAATCAGGTGTTTGTATATTTACATTTATATCTTACTTTACCTTTAATAAATGTCTACACTCATGACTCATGAACAGAAAATAATCCACCATCAACACTATAAATTGACCTGGTTATATAGATAGCCATCATCTTTGGAAACATATTCAGTGCTTGAACAATGATTAAAACAAATGGCTGGCTTATTGGAAAATCTTAACTTGACATCTCTGTCTCTGAGATTGACAGCTGAAGTAATGTTTTGCCCATTTCACCATACTTCACATAGGAAGCCTATCATTCTTAATTTAAAGCAATGTATTTCCTTGGAGATTACCTTGAGGAAAAAAATATGCCTCTTAGGTCTGTCTTCCATTTTTGTTGGATTCAGAGGTATACCTAGGATACTTTAACAACTAGAGCAGAACATTATTCTTCCCTCCCCCATTGCCTAGAGTCAGTTTAGCATGGCGCACTAGTGCAGTGTTTCTTAACCTTGGCAACTTTAGAATATGTTGACTTCAACTTCCAGAATATCCATTACATTGGGGGAATCTGGGAGTTGGACTCCTTACTTCTTAAAGTTGCCAAGGTTGAGAAATACTGGTGTACGGGTTAAGGCATCAGGCTAGAAACCACAAGACTCTTGAGTTCTAGTCCTATCTTAGGCACAAAGCCAGCTGGCTGAACTTAAGACTTCTCTTAACCCACTTCTCTTAACCCTAGGAAAAGGCAATGGCAATCTACTTCTGAAAAATGCTATCAAGAAAACTACAGGGAGCAGTCTCCAGGAATCAAAACTGATTTAAAAACACACAATTTTTTCCCCACCATCATTGCTGTCCCACCACTGACTGCCAAACAGCTCGCTGGTGTGCCAGCAACAGCAACCCAACTCTACATCCACTGCTAGTCTCATCTTCTTCCTTTATTGCCTACAGTCAGGGCAGAATACGCTCTGTACTGGTAAGGCAGAAATGGACAAAAGTTATCAGAAAACAGTATCTAAAAGTTCTTCAGTTCCTGGAGGAAAAGCAAGATATAAATACCATCATTCAAAAAGATATATAAAGCAAATTTAGAGGGTGGTTGCAACATTTTTTCACCTGATCAAGCTTGTTCAGGCAACAGCAGGAGTACTATCAAAACTCACTTTTGCTTTGCCTGACAACCCCAGAGAAGACTTGCCTAGGCAAAGCAGGAACAAAGCTCGAAGCACTTTTGAAAATTGACTAACCCATGGGTGAAGCCATCTGCAATGGCAGCAGTTTCAGTGTAGTCATTTTGTAGAATTAAGGAGTTGCAATGATCTTAAGAGATCACCAGTCCCATGTTCCAACTGAGTATGGAACATATTACATAATTTCCAGCCTCTATATGAAGCAAAACAGAACTTACCACTTCATGTGACAGCCTGTTACAAAGCCATTGTAAACATAATAAAGGCAGGATATATCTATAATTGTTTTTTAAAGTTTGGAATCAGAATTGTCCAAAATTTTTGAATAATTTTCTTCTGATCTCCATAAGCAACTAACTTTGACAAATTCAACCAGTGCTGTACCTTTAGAAGATGAACTTCTCTTCAAAGAAGCACAGCTCAACAGGCTTACTGTTCAAAAGAATATATCTGACTTTTTAAATTTGGCTTCTAACTTGAATGGAATAAATGATAAATTATGGCTACATGTAGCTTACTTTCTACTTAGATCAAATTTCCTTTTGAATTAGAGGACTCTGAGCTATCATAATATTTACATATTATCTGTAAATAAAACAACATTTTCAACAGAACTTGTGAGACAAAAGATCTTGCTAAAGGGTAGCATATCCATTTCTCCGTATCGTGAGGAAAAGCTTTACACCTTGTAAGTGACCTTCCAACTTGTATCTCTATCTACTTCAAATCTATACATTCATTTAACCTCCTCACATGATATCCAAAGGTTAGGAAAGAATGTGAATGCCATATCTCATTCTTTGACATTCCTTTCTACACTGAAAAAGAAAGATGGAATGATTTTTTGTCTATTCATATTCTCTTGAATATGAGTGGCAATGTCCACATAGTTGGAAAGCTAGTAAAGCACCAATCCACAAGAAAATACGATAAACTTGAAGAAGCTGGGAAGCTTGGAACTTGGCTGATATAAGTGATCACATCTTCTTCTCCAGAAATGAGCAAGCTTCTCTCCTTAGACCAGGGGTGTCAAACTCGATTTCATTGAGGGCCGCATCTGGATTGTGTTTGACCTTGGGGGGGAAGAGTGGGCATGGCCAGGGTAGGCGTGGCCAACTCAACATCACTTGTGTTGGGGGCCGCCTGTGGTGGCCCGAATGCTCCGAGACTGCAATTGCCTCCTGCAACCCTCTGCCAGTGAAAACAGACCTAGGGAGGGCCACGTGTGGCCCTCCCGAGCTCCGTTTTCACTGGCAGAGGCGCCACGGGCCAGTCCTTTGCTGTTTCCAGGGCGGCCCCGCGGGCCAGATCTAAGCATCCTGTGGGCAGAATCTGGCCCCCAGGCCTTGAGTTTGACAATCCTGCCTTAGACCTTCCATATTGGAAATGGCTATTTCTTCATATTCAGCTCTCCCTTCCTGCAGCCGAAGAGCTCTTGTCCTCCACAAATTCTGACAGGTGTTTAGTTGCAAGGGTCAATACAGATTAAATGCATATTTGCATGTAATCTACTCCTTGGAGGCTGATTATATTAGCTTTTGCAGCAAATATATTTATGTGATATGATTGATATATGATTTAAAATATTTATTAATTACCCATTCTCTTAATACCTCTGGAAGCATTGAGAGATTTTATTCTGTTGAAGTTCCAACAAAAATTACCTCTATAGAGATAATATTTACAGTGGAAGGAGAATTTCTACTGAGCCCCCAATGCAACTTGTAAAGATTTGAGAAAATTCTCATTATTAAGAATTATTTACCATTATTTATTTTTTACATTTTGTATGTCACTCTTCAAGATTGACTATTCCCAGGGGTGTTTTAACATCTTAAAATCATATCATAACATTTTTGCAAAGTAAAGCAATTAAAATAGATATAAGCAATAAAAGCAGGTTAGTTAAGAGTTTTTTTGTGATGTGTAACATTAAAATATTAAGCAAACAACTTCACCATGATCATAAATCTGAATTAAAACAATGTACAAGCCAATTAGATAAAGAGCAAAGGAATACAAGAGACAGAAAATGCCCAAGCTAAAAGCTTCAGAGCAATCTGCCAAAGTAGCAAAAAATCATGGAAATAAAGAAAAAGCCTGAATTTAAAATCAAACATACAATATATGTGTATGTCTATAACATATAAAGACAGAGGAAAAAAACATTCAAAAATTATCCAGAGATAATTTTCTTATGCAATAGCAGAGTCATTACCCAAAATTGAGCAACAGCAGCAATCACACCCTTATTACTGTCAAGTTTTTAAAAATATATATGCTTTAGTAAAAGGTCTGGAAGAAACCTTTGCTTGTTGCTAGAAAGTACTAAATAAAGAATTTAATAAATAATCAAGTATTAATAACTATAAAGAATGCAATGAAGTATTAAGGATAATCAGATGTGTCTTACTAGGAAGGGCATTCTGGAGTTGGCAAGGGAGGATACCTAGAGAACTTGTCTCAGCAAGATAAAATCAGATAAGAACAGTGTACCTGAGTGGCTTTACATAAATTAATGGGAAGTCCTTCCTACCCTAGGCCTGCATCAGGATGAGGAGAATCTGATGTTGCTTAGAAGTCAATTTTTTTTCTATTGAGAACTCTCTATTGATCCAAGCAAACAACAAACTGAAGTGCAGTCAGGTAATGACTAGAAAAGGATACAAGAAACTCCCATAGCAAAGTAAGCTACACAGGAGTAAGAGCCCTCTAATACTATATCTAGTACAACTGTACACAAGTAGTCCAAGTTAAGGGATGATCACAGGAACATCTCTGTGGAGTAGCAGACCTATTTTTATCATATGGCAGATGAAGTCATTCAGATACATTCAGAGCTGAATTCTAATTGGGCATGCCCAGTTGAGGTGCCTAAGTCAGAGTCTTGTAAAGTTATTGGAAGAGATTTTGAGGTGTGATTCCTATGGAAGTAAACACAGTCTTTCAAACTAAGCTTAGCTACCTGGGCTGTTTAGATAATGATCCTTCCTGTTTGGTCAAGGCTGCCTGGTAGGTGACCTATGGTTGGTTCCATGTGGCAGTATCACCTTCTTTAAGGGAAAGGGTTGTCCACTCAACCTTGAAGAAAGCAATGGTGAGCTCTCTCTTTGAGAAGTCTTTGCTGGACTCAACAATTCTGGACCATTTTTGCCCAGTTTTCAACCTACCCTTTTTAAGTTGAGACAGTGGCTAAGATCCAGCTCCAGGGCATTCTGGGGGAAATGATTGCTTGGACCCTTTTCAGTCAGGTTTCAGGCCGGGTTACAGTATAGAGAAAGCACTGGCTGCATTTATTTCTGATCTGTTACAAAGCTAAAATGGGATTAGTGCTTCTTGATCTATCAGCAGCTTTCAAAACCATCAGTCATAGGATTCATCAGGACTGACTGGGAGTTTTGGGAATGGAAGCATCATTTTGTGATGATGCTCTTCCTTTCTTTGCAGCCGATTCCAATTGGTATTAACAAGGGGAAAGATTGAGTCCAGGAGTCCTCAATTGTGGGTGCCACAGAACTTAAAGCTCTTACCCCTTTTGTTTAATATCTACATGAAAACACTAGGTGAAATCATTCATCAATCTGGGATCAAGTATATATCTCAATCTCAAACCAATCAAGTGATGCTGTCAAGGTTCAGCCCCAGTGTTTTGAGGGATAGGAAGGAACAGAACCAGGCTCAACCCTGGCAAGACTAAGACACCCTGGGAGTGGACATTTTTCATCTTTGGTCTTGGATGGTGTTGCACATTCAGGACTGGTGCACAATGGTGGGGGGTGGAGTGCCTTCTTGGACTCATAGTTCCTGTTTGAAAAGTAGGTAGTTGCTGTGGCCAAAAGAGACTTTGCAAAAGTATATATAGTGTGTCTGAACCAGAATACCGTTTACACAGTCACTCACAACTTAGTCACCTCACAATGTGAGACATTGTATATGAAGCCGCCCTTGACTCAAAAGCTACAGCTGGTCTAGAATGAAGCAGCCAGGCAGTGATGGGCAAGCCTTGTTATGCCAAAGGGAACCCAATGCTCCACAAGCTGCACTAATTACTGGTCAACTTCCAGGTGAAATTCAAAGTGCTAGTTTTCACCTATAAAGCCCTGCTTATTGAGAGACCACCTGTCTCCAGTTAGATTAGGCACAATGGGCAGGTTTTGGATCCCTCTGATTAAACATGTCACTTATGGGACCCAGGAAGTATGCCTTCTCTATTGCAGCCCTCTGGAATAATATCCCCAAGAGATCTGGAGGGCTCTCATCCCGCTGAAGTTCAGAAGCTATTAAAGCCCTGAGCCAGCAGTGTGCAGCAGCAGCCAAAAAGGCCAACACAGTCCTGAGCTGCATAAATAGAGGGATACAATCAAGGACCAGAGAGGTACTAGTACCACTCTATAAAGCCTTGGTCAGACCACACCTAGAGTACTGCATCCAGTTTTGGTCACCACATTACAAAAAAGACATTGAAACTCTAGAGAAAGTGCAGAAGAGAGCAACCAGGATGATAAAGGGTCTGGAAAATAAAACATACGAAGAGCGGTTGCAGGAACTGAGCTTGGCCAGTCTAGCGAAGAGAAGGACCAGGGGTGACATGATAGCAGTGTTTCAATACTTGAGGGGATGCCACAGAGAGGAGGGGGCCAGGCTGTTCTCTATGGCACCAGAAAGCCAAACAAGGAATAACGGATGGAAGCTGACCAAGGAGAGATTCAACCTGGAAGTGAGGAGAAACTTTCTGACGGTGAGAGCGATCAACCAGTGGAACAGCTTGCCAGCGGAGGTTGTGAGAGCCCCAACACTTGCGACCTTCAAGGAGAGACTGGACTGCCATCTGTCTCAAATGGTGTAGGAACTCCTGCTTGAGCAGGGGGTTGGACTAGATGACCTACAAGGTCCCTTCCAACTCTAATAATAAATCTAAAAATCTATTCTTCCAGGCCTGGGGACATGGTAGTGATTGAGCCCCAATGAGTAGATGGGGGGGGGGTTTGTATATATATTTGTCTTTGGGCTATTTGGGGTTTGTTTTGGGGGGGAGGGGTTTCTATTCTTATTTTTTAACTATAAGACACCCAGTGCTCTTAGGAGTCAGACTGCCTCTAAACTGTGAAATATACACTAAACAGACAAAAGCTTACTAGAATAACAGCTGCTTTGCATGGAGTAAATTTCAGGTTTAAATCAGAGGTGGGTTCCTGCCGGTGCAGTTAATAGCTGTTGTTCGGCGCAGAGCCGAAGACGCTGCTGCTGTTCGCGGCGCGGGGGCTTTCCCTGGGCACTGCCGCCGCCCGCATGGACACCGCCGTTTGTGTTCTTTTGCCCTCTGCGCATGCGCAAAGCGTTCTGCATGCGCAGAGGGCAAAAGAACACAAACAGCGGCGTCCATGCGGGCGGGGAAAGCGCCCAGGGAAAGCTCCCGCGCCGCGAACAGCAGCAGCGTTTTCGGCTCTGCGCCGAACAACAGCTATTAACCGCACCGGCAAAAACAGGCAGGAACCCACTTCTGGTTTAAATCCTGCTGTTCTCAGTTCAAAGAGGACCAGGTAGCAGATGTCATTAAAATATCTATTTGAGAGCTACTCTCAGTGATAGCAAAAAAAATGACTTAAGTGGACCAATAATCAGATGTAAAAATATATAGGGCACTTACATCCATACATACATGCATACATCCATACATACATGCTACAGACAAGTAGCCTGGAACAGCTAGAGTTTTTGTCCAGCTGGATGGTTTCATTGTTTCTCCCTCTTGTTTCTTTCCTCTCTCATTGTTTGCCCTTGATTTGCCTTTACCTCTCCCTTTCCTCCCCTTCTGCTACAGATCCTGTGAGAACATCTGGCTTGGTGTCAATCCTGCTGAGTCATTGCTGCGTATGACCAGCATGTGAGTCATGAGAGGGAAGTCCCTTCACACTGGGTACTTTTCAAACCGGAGCTGAGTAAAAGGGAAAGTTGTCAAAGAATGTTGGCACAGCTGAAGGCTTCCTTGGAACAAAGACAAGCCCTCTGCTCTCTGCGACTTACTTCCCTTTGCCACAGTAAACTTGTGCCTCTGATGAGTTCCAAACTCTCAAGAACAACAGATCCAGAGGACTTGAATAAGCTGGGGAATTGTCAGTAAAGGAAATGTTAGATTAGCTTGCTGGAAAATGAATGAACAGAGCAAGAATCATGTCAGATTCTTGGAGGGCATAGCTTTCTTCCACTTCAAGTTCACCGTTGCTATTAATATTCCATCTACTTTGGGGGAAAAACATTCTGAATGGAGAAAGGCAAATAGGAAAGTTGAGTGTGACCTCAAAAGGTCGATTTTAAAATCATCATCTTTATGATGTGCTATGAAATCCCATGAACATCAGATATGAAATGATGCTGGTTTGCAGTTTGAGAATTCAACAGGCTCCTGGACAAAATAGAGCCCATCTCACACTTATCTAGCATGTTGCTTGTCAGTGATGGTATTAAATGGCAGCATGGCACAAACAGCAGCACAATGCTTCATTATTGCAGTAATAGTCTCTGCTATAGCAGCTTAGAAGATGGCCTGCTGTTGAAGCCACTGGCCAGGAACATTTTCCTTATTTGGCTGTAAAGTAAATGGCAAATTTTGTAAGCATTGATTTAAGAAAGCAAAGTCCTTTCAAATGCCATTTTGAGGTATTCAGGCATTCTTATTCTCTCAACCTTTAGGACAAAAGTTAACCGTCTGCCCAGCCAATTTCCTAGACCGGTTAATACACTTATTTTAATTTAATGAAAGTGCTTTTAGTCTTCAGTATCTGAGAGGCTGTTTCTTTTTCAGCAAGTAAGATAAATATAATGCTTTGGAGATACTCAGTATCCTTCCTTTTCTTAAGATTAAAATGGCAATATATAATGCTCTCAACAGCTGTACTTTAATTCTCATGACAATCCAGTGAGATAGAGAAAACAGACACAACAACTGGCTGTTATTACCCAAGGGCTTCTTGATTCTTAAATATTCTAGCCAGTCTACAATGCTGCTTATTATATTATTGGTTACTTGTTTTACATATTATTTATCTATATATCAGCTGGCTTGGTTAGAACAGCTTGTTGTGTGACTTGACCTTGATTAAGGAATTTAAGGGAGGAAGGGAGAGAAAAGCCATGGATTGTGCTTTGTTTCAGACCCTCTCTGTAGGAGTTTAATAGTATGACTGGTGGAATGTCAGCATATATTCACTGTCTCATGCAGCATTTCCTGGAAATCGACACATGAACTCCTCTATCAAGAAGGGGGAAAAACTCCACTTAAGCTACATTATTATTATGGTTCATCACAGCCAGCGAGATGTTCAGACTGGATTTGGCATTTTTATCCACCCATCGAGTCGTTCCCAAGGACCTAGGATAGGCAGATGTTGATGTTCGATGGTGTTAGAGATATGGTTGCAGGATGTAAGCTGTTCCGAGTAAAGCTGCCTTTTGCAATTTACTGATGGTGATTTTGTCAATGCCAAAAAGTGTTCAAGCAGTGATCCAGTTGTTTTAAGAATATACACAAGGTGTCTATTGCTATTGGTACGAACTTTGATTTGTTTTGCCACAGTCATTCTATTTGCAGGTCTTTTGTGTTTTGTTATCTTCTTCAGTTCTTTCTCTTCTGTTCTGCTGTCTCCAGGTCCTGCCATGTCCACTATCCACACTTTTTTTCTTTCTAATCAACAATTGTTAAGTCTGCGGTATTATGTGGTAGGTGCCTGTCTGTATGAATTTTAAAGTTCCAAATCACTTTAATTTCTTTATATTTTATAACTTTCTTCATTTAATGGTCCCACCAGTTATTTTTAGTCTTTTTACTGTTTGCAGGCCAATTATATTTTTTCCAGATCTTCCAATGCATCATTGTAGCTACCCTTTCATTGTCAAGTCATTGTTTGTAATCAGTCTGTGTAATCTTCTTGCAGCAGCTAAACAGGTGGTCCACTGTTTCTTCAGCTTCTTTGCAGAGGTGGCACTTGCCATCTGTCGCTGTCTTCTCAATTCTGGCTTTGTATGCATTTGTTCTTAAGGCTTGGCCTTGTGCAGCCAGAATTAGCCCTTCTGTCTCTTTTTTCAACTTTCCTGCTAGCCATTGCCAGGTTTTATTATTATTTATTTTATTATTTTTATTTATTTATTTGTCAACGCATGTACAAGATAACAGGTATGATATAAATATAAACAAAAGCAAAGTATGTATAGGTAAATTTGGACAATAGGACAGAAGGACAGGGACAGTAGGCACGATGGTGCGCTTATGCACCATCTTAGCTGCTTTGCCTATTTTTTTTAATATACTGGCCATGTAATAGTTTGTCTTGCCATGTCTCTTTTCTTTGGTCTTTCTTATAAGCCAATCTGGTCTCTCCAATACTCGGTAAGTCTTTATGGTATACTAGTTTCAGTGCATCATCTTCACTGACCTTCATATACTTTTCCAGTATCCTTTTTTCTTTTTCACTATTATTACTGTCACCATTATTACTGCACAAATCTAAAAAGAAGGCTGTTATTTCAATTATCATAAAGATGGATAATTGGCAAAGCATGTTAGGATGAGTGTGGTACCCAGAGTGTTAAATAGGCTGCTTCTTTTGGAAAACATTTACTCCTACTTCAAAGGCTATCCTCAACTGTTTGCATATGTATGCATACACAGCCACTCCACTGGCAATCCCAACAGAATTCTCCAAGAACCAGGGCAATTCTTTCCAAGGGTACAGCTGGTTTTAGGAAGGGATGCTTTGCTCAAGTTAATATACTTCACAAAGTACTTCCTTGAATGCTTTGCACATCCTGCGAAGAATGTAAATGGAAAACAGTCTACTTGATAGAAAAAATAGTGTTCTACATGAATATAAATACATGTTCGCAATGATCAGATCTACAAGTTAGGAATACTGATTAAAATTATTTCATTTATGGATCTTATGTACCCCACCAAACCATATATACAAGTACCACATCATTTGGTCAATTAGAATAGAGCTGGAAGGGACCTTGGAGGTCTTCTAGTCCAACCTCCTTCTCCAGCAGGAGACCCTATACCAGGGATGTCAAACTGGCAGCCCGCGGGCCAGATGTGTCACGTGCAGGACACGCCCACCCCAGCTCCATGAAGGGGGAAAATGTCGCGATACATCACGTGACAGCAACGTGACACTGCGAGTTTGACACCCGTGCCCTATACCTATCAGATAGGTGGCTATCCAGTCTTTTCTTAAAAACCTCCAGTGATGAAGCCCCTACAACTTCTGAAGGCAAACTGTTCCACTGGTTAATTGTCCTCACTGTTAGGACAATTAATTAATTCCAGGTTGCTTCTCTCCTTGATTAGTTTCCATCCATTGTTTTTTGTCTTGCCTTCTGGTGCTTTGGAAAATAGGTTGACCCCCTCTTCTTTGTTGCAGCCACTCAAATACTGGAATACTGCTATCATGTCACCCCTAGTTCTTCTTTTCTCTAGACTGGCTTTACCCAATTCCTGCAACCATTTTTCATATGTTTTTGTCTCCAGGCCTTTAATCATCTTAGTTGCTCTTCTTTGCACTTTTTTTTTCAAAGTCTCAACATCTTTTTTGTAATGATGTGACCAAAACTGGATGTAGTATTCCAGGTGTGACCTTACTAAGGCTTCATAAAGCGGTACTAATACTTCACGTGATTTTGATTCTATGTCTCTGTTTATACAACCAAGGATTGTATTAGATTTCTCTAATGCAGAAAACATTCTCATGAGAAACCATCTTTATTCAATTATTCTGTCTTTTCTTCCTTAATGGATTGTTTTTATTGTTATTTTGTAGCAAGAAAAAAAGGGGGAAACTAAAACACTACTCAAAAAGGTCAAAGGCATTTGGATTCCTCATAAATTACATGAATATGCTATGCTTAGTGTATAATATCAACCTTGTCTGGCGTTACCTACTCTTCTCAGGAAAACAGATAAATAACTTTATTTATGTAATATTAAAATTGCTAAATCCATATGCTAAAAAGTAAGTGAAATATTTACATCAGAATTCATGTGGGTTCTTTACTTAAAGTAAGCAATTATTAAGAATTGACAAACTGATCCTTCCAGAAATCCATTGCTTAGTATCAGAGACCAGAAATACAAAACAGATTTTTAAAAATATTATTGTTGGTAATAGTGTTTTGCAGATGCCCAAGTCTATAACCAAAGCTCCACAGAAATATTTGAACTACATACCTAGCTATTTCCATTGTCTATTAAATTAGTTCATCCATCCAGAGTCCCCCGGGAGTTGGGCAGCATACAAATCTATTTAAATAAATAAATAAAATAAATAAACATCTAATTTTAATCTATCATCAGATTATAGATGGGTTCAGGGGTGAAATGTTCCCGGTTTGGGCGGGCCAGTCGGTTTTCATAGAGCCGATACCGATTGCACGCAAGGCTTCCCCCACCACCCTGGACGCCACCATTTGGGTTATTTTACCCTCTGCGCATGCGCAGAATGCTTTGCGCATGCTCAGAGGGTAAAAGAACCCAAATGGCGGCACCCAGGCGGGTGGGGGAAGCCTTGCGTTGCGATCGCTATCGGCTCTATGACGACCGACTGGCCCACCCGAACTGGGAGCATTTCACCCCTGGATGGGTTGCCAAAATAAACCACAAACCCAGGACAATGTGGACTAAATTTTTGTGTAAGACAATTTCTGTTTTCCATTCAATGGGTAAGAGATATGGAAAAATCAGATTACATGGTGCAAAATATGTAAGCAAAGCTTGAACATTTTCATAATTCATAATTTTGTTACCATATTGAAGATTTCATGATAACCTGGTCCTACATGGCTTAGGACCAGGTTATCTCCGGGACCGCATCCTACCTCATACATCCCTACGACCAGTTAGGTCCCACAGAGTCAGTCTCCTCCGGGTCCATTCAACCAAACAATGTCGGGGGAGAGCCTTCTCTGTGGGGGCTCTGGCTCTCTGGAACCAACTACCCTCAGAGATCCGAACTATTCCCACCTTGCTGGCCTTCCGGAAAGCATTAAGATATGGCTCTTCCTGCAGGCGGGGTGAAAATAGATCTTAATTCACCCATGGATGATTGGTTTTTTAACTTTTGTACTTTTTTAAACTGTTTTATTGTGTTCTGATTGTTCTTTTTTTCTGTTGTACGCCGCCCTGAGTCCTATGGGATTGGGCATCTTATAAGAACAATAAATAAATAATAATAATAATAAATTTCAATGGCTTTGTCAGAAGTAATTTCAAGATTCTATTTTAGTTTATGGCTTTGGAAGTATTCAGGATTCACCTCCCTGGATTTTGTTGGGAAATAGTATGCATCTGAGACTTATAGTCTGGTTCTAGATCCAAAGAGGGCTAAAAAAAAAAGCATCCAGCCCCCCCATAGGGCATCTACTGCAATGATCAGCAATGAGTAAATTATTTACAGTACCCTATGGTTGATTGGTACAGTAACCAACCAACCAACCAACCATTATTTCCAGCTAGGGAAAAAAGGCAAGTAGGTCAACCCAGTCCAGAACTGGTTAACATGGTCTTATAGTTGCCTAACAATGCCAGATTATGCTGATAGCATCCTGCATAGACCACAAATAGCAATTGTTTCTCTACCTATAAATAGGCTGCACAAATGTTCAAAGAGGTGAAGCCTTGGTGATATAAAATATTCTTCCTTACAGTTTCTCAGCAATATTGTTTCCTAATATTCCTCCTTACAGATTCTAAGAGATGAACGAGGTATCCCAAACAAGTAGGCTCTCTTAACAGAACATCTATTCAGGGAAGACCTTTAATGACAGCTGGGTTGCCTTCGATGATCAGTGACTTGCCACTATGCATTTGCCCTTGCTGTTTTGCAGAAGATACTAGTTGTAATAAAACACTTTGATTAAAGATCTTGACAGATGGACTCCCTGCAACCCATGTCCCTATTAATGACCCTTTGCATCACTCACAAAGAATCATTACCCGGGTTAATCAGTAAAACCGTTTTCTCGTTTTAGGCCTGTTTCCAACGTATTTCTTACAGCACTTCTGGATCCTGGTAATGAAGCTCATTAGTCTGCTAATGTAATAAAGTAGCATTTCTCCTACTTGAAGACGACAAGGTATAATTCCCAGAATTCTCATCCAGTAAGACATAAAGCCTGAACATATACTGAACTCATGTGTGAACACGACAAATGTTCTTAACAATGCTTACTTATCAGGGGTGGGTTCCTAATTTTTTACTACCACTCTGTGGGCGTGGCTTATTTTGTGGGTGTGGCTTGCCAGCCATGTGACTGGGTGGGCGTGGGCCTCGGGAGCTTGGCAGCGGCTGGAGAAGCGGGGGGTCATTGCCCACCTGCAACACAGCCCCCTGCAGTGGGAGCAGCAAGACCGCAGCAGGGGTTATTCTAGGAGGCTCCATCCGGCCTGAATGCTTCTCCCCATTCGATGATCCTAGGCTCCTGCCACCCGTTCCGCCTCCCCTCAGCAGCTCGAGAAGCCTCGAACGTGCGAAAATGCCTAGGATCATCACCGCGCATTCGTGGCTTCTTGGACTGCTGAAGGGAGGGGAATGGAGATAGCTCCTGCCGCCCATTCTTTCAGGGTCTCATGCGCTCCCTCAGCTATCCTCCCCTGCATGGACTCACTGTGGGGTAGGAAGGCAGCACATGCGCAGTGCCGGAAGCTTGGCTTCTGGGCATGAGCAGAAGAAATTTTTTTTTAAAAAAAAATTTTTATTTTTACTTTAAATGGCGGCAACCGACCGCACCGGTACTGTGACGTCACCAGCGGGCCGCTACCGGTGCTATAGAGTGGACCGCACCGGTAGGAACCCACCACTGTTACTTATATGTTATTTTTGAAAATAAGAGTTATAAAAGCTCACTGAATTGTGACTGGAAGAGTAGGGGTGTAAGTATTATTAAAGATGAACCCCAGCAATCCATATGTGTTGAAAATCTCATCAAAACCTTCTGCTTCTTGTGCCATTTAATGTGAAGGTTTTTCTGCCATCTACAAGTAAGAGCCTAGTATATCTAACAGAGATGCTTCATTAGGCTGATCTCCTGCTAAAGGAACTAAAAAATAGAATTGGGAACCAAGGTATCATAAACCTCCTTATCAGCTGAAGAAAAGAAATGGTTTTTTTGAGGATGGTTTATGAACATTTTAAAGAGACTCAACAGGAATCTACCTTAATAATACTTTTTAGTATGCATATACTTTTTAAAGGATTATAAAAATAAAAAAGAATTAAAGATCCCTAATAAATCAGACAATTAAATGGCTATTAATATTAGTATAAAGATTTGTTTTTTTAAAGGCAAAGATAGATGGATGGATGGACGGACGGACGGACGGACGGACGGACGGACAGACAGACAGACAGACAGACAGACAGACAGACAGACAGACAGACAGACAGACAGACAGAGACAGACAGACAGACAGACAGACAGACAGACAGACAGACAGACAGATAGATAGATAGATAGATAGATAGATAGATAAAAATTGTTTTACAGTAGTAACTTTAAAGCACAAAAATGTTTAAGAAGCACAAAATATTATTTTGGTTGTGTTTAATTTCTAGTAACTTACCATAAATCTTAACTGTATTTGCTGCCTGCTGTTGTTTATTTATCCTATTCTGATACTATATAATTGTTGTGGGGAAATAGGAGGGGAAAGGTGGTTGGATATTTTCGCTGCCTTGGGAGATTTGTAAAAAATAATAATAAAGATGGGATACAAATAAATATAGTCAAAAGCTACGTATATATGCAAATATAGAAGATAACTCGAAGGCCTGGGGACCAGTTGTCAGGGCCCTGGGCTCAAGCTGCTGCTGCTGAATGCCAGGTCAATTGTCAACAAGGCTCCCCTCGTTTGGGATCTTATCTTGGCATGTATAACTGAGACCTGGCTGGGCCCTGAGGGAGGTGTTCCCCTCTCAGAAATGTGCCCAGACGGGTTTCAGGTACAGCATCAGCCATGACCCCAGGGAAGGGGTGGCGGAGTGGCAGTTATCATCCGGAAGGGTCTGTCACCTCGTAGGATCCCTGCTCCGGAGATTGTCAGGTGTGAGGCTCTCCTTGTGAAGTTGGACCTAGGGGTTCAGGTGGGCCTATTGCTCATGTACCTGCCTCCCAGCTGCATGTCAATGGCCCTGCCGGCTCTGCTAGAGGCAATAGCCAGCCTGGCAGTGGAGTTCCCCAGACTCATGGTGCTGGGGGACTTTAATCTGCCATCACTGGGTGATTCCTCTGATGCGGAGCGGGAGTTCATGGCATCCATGACAACTATGGACCTGTCCCAGGTAATTCAAGGTCCGACTCACAGGGGGGGTCACACACTCGACTTAGTATTTCTCTCTGAGCAGTGGATTAATGATCTGGAATTAAGGGGTTTAGTCATCTCTCCCTTGTCATGGTCAGATCATTCTCTATTAAGGTTGGACTTTTCCACGCCACTCCCTCACCGCAGGGAGGCAGAACCGACTAGGTGGTTCCGCCCAAGTCGCCTAATGGACCCGGAAGGGTTTCAGAAGGAGCTTGGGGATTTACCTGAATCCCTGGTACCTCCGAATTCCTCCGAAGCCATAGTAGCCACCTGGCATAGGGCGGCATCTGGGGCTTTGGATAGAATTGCGCCTTTGCGGCCTCTCCGCAGCAGTGGATCCCGGAGAGCACCTTGGTTCACCGAGGAACTCCGGGAGATGAAATGCCAGAAGAGATGCCTAGAGCGACGATGGAGGGCCAGTAAATCCGAATCTGACCGAACACTACTAAGAGCCTTTATTAAGACTTACCTAATGGCGATAAGGGCGGCAAAATGTTCACATTTTTCCGCTCTTATCGCATCTGCAGATTCTCGCCTAGCCTCCCTTTTTAGGGTGACCCGCTCCCTTCTCAATGGGGTGGGGGCAGAGGAACCACTTCAAGGTAGAGCTGAGGAATTCGTACAGTTTCTGGCGGATAAAGTCACTCAGATTCGGACAGACCTGGACTCCAATTGGGCAAAGCAAGCCGAGATGACAGGGGCAGATCTTAATCCCATTTTATGGGAAGAGTTTGACGTGGTGACCCCTGAGGAAGTGGACAAGGCCATTGGAGTGGTAAGCTCCGCCACTTGTATGCTGGATCCGTGCCCCTCCTGGCTTGTTTCTGCAAGTAGGGAGATGACACGAGTTTGGTTCCAGGAGTTAAACAACGCCTCGTTAAGTGAGGGGTTCTTCCCTAGCCTCTAAAGGTTGCGGTGGTGAGACCCCTCCTTAAGAAGCCATCCCTGGACCCAACTGATCTTAAAAACTATCAACCAGTCTCCAACCTCCCCTTTATGGGGAAGGTGGTGGAGAAAGTGGTGGCGTTGCAACTCCAACGGCTCTTGGATGAAACAGACTATCTTGACCCTTTTCAGTTGGGTTTCAGGCCTGGTCACAGCACAGAAACTGCTTTGGTCACGCTGATGGATGATCTCTGGCGAGCCAGAGATGGAGGTTGCTCCTCCATCTTGGTGCTACTTGACCTCTCCGCGGCTTTCAATACCATTGACCATGGTATCCTTCTGACACGGCTCGGGGAGATGGGAGTGGGAGGCACCATTCTGCGGTGGTTCTCCTCCTATCTCTCTGACCAGTCACAGTCGGTGTTGGCTGGGGGACAGAGGTCAACCCCAAGACCCCTCATATGTGGGGTTCCTCAGGGGTCGATTCTTTCCCCTATGCTCTTCAATATCTACATGAAACCATTGGGTGAGATCATCCATAGGCATGGAGTGAGGTTCCAACAGTACGCTGACAATACTCAGCTGTACATGTCCACCCCATGCCAATTCAGTGAGGCAATTGATGTGATGTGCCAGTGTCTGGATGCTGTAAGGGTCTGGATGGGGGTTAACAGGCTCAAACTCAACCCGGCCAAGACCGAGTGGCTTTGGATGTTGCCTCTCAAGGACTTTGACATCTGTCCCTCCTTGGTTCTGTGGGGGGAATTGGATCCCCTCAGAACGGGCTAGCAACTTGGGGGTCCTTCTGGATTCACAGCTAAAATTGGACCAACATCTAATAGCTGTGGCCAGAGGGACCTTTGCAGAAGTTCGTCTTGTGCACCAGTTGCGTCCTTTCTTGGACCGGGAGGCACTACTGACAGTCACTCACGCCCTTGTTACCTCACGTCTTGACTATTGCAATGCACTCTACATGGGGCTATCCTTGAAGAACGTTCGGAGACTGCAGCTAGTGCAGAATGCAGCAGCACGTGTGATGGTGGGTGTCCCTAGATACACCCATGTGACACCCATCCTTCGCGAACTGCACTGGCTGCCCATAGGTCTCCGAGCGCAATTCAAGGTGTTGGTGATTACCTTTAAAGCCCTACATGGCTTAGGACCAGTTTACCTCCGAGACCGCCTTCTCCAACATACCTCCCTAAGACCGATTAAAGCCCACAGAGTTGGTCTGCTGGTGGTCCCGTCAGCCAAACAATGTCGGCTGGCAGGCCCACGAATGAGGGCCTTCTCTGTGGCAGCACCGGCTCTCTGGAATACACTACCCCCCGAGATCCGCATTATTCCCATCCTGCCAGCCTTCAGAAAAGCAGTAAAAACATGGCTTTGTCGACAGGCCTGGGGCCAATGATTTTAATACAATATCTATTATTTTTGGCCCCATGAATGATTTATTGTATGGGTTTTTAAATTGTGGTTTTTAATGTTTTTAAATGTTTTAATATCTATTGTTTTTAATGTTTTTTTATATTTGTTGTTGCATATGAATTTTTATTGTTTATATTGAAAAAGTTTTATTAGTACAGAGTACAAGCATTTTTTAATTTTTCTCCCCCCTCACCACCCCCTTCCCTCCCCCCTCCCCCCCGGACTTCCCAGAGAAAATACAGGGCATAATATCAATAATAAAAAAAGAAAAAAAGAAAAAAGACAACAGAAACCCCTCAACTCCAAATTATACATTGATAGATTACATCATTAAACTTCTATATTTTATATCATCTGTATATCAAGTAATGATAAAAAAGTAAAGAAAAAAAATTAGAGATAAAGATACAAAAAGAAAAAAAAATACAGAAACAAAAATAATAATAAAGAGGAAAATTATACAAAGGAAAAAGAACAATTTCTTCCTCCTCCTTTCAATCATCTACCCTAGACAACGTCCACTCAGAGTAAGTAAAACCTAAATGAATATTATTATTACATAATAACTAAATATAAATCATAAAAATCCTAAACTTCATCATGATATTAATAGCATAATATTACCATACATCAAATTATTTCCAAAAATTTATAATTCTTAAAAAAGTATTAATAATAATAATAATAATAATAATAATAATAATAATAATAATAATAATAATAATAATAATCTGAATTATGCAAAGGAAAGGAAACAATTTCTTCCTCCTCCTTTCAATCAACTATCCTAGAGAGCCTCTAGTCAAAATTAAATAAGACTTAAATAAGTATTATACTTCCAAAAATCTTTAAAAAGATATTAATAATTCTAAATCTTTAGAAAGCATTAATAGTAATAATAATCTCAGAATTAAATAAAACTTGAGAAAATATTACATAAATAATATCTAAGTATTAAGTAATAAAAACTTTTAGATTTCATCATAACAACATAATATTATTATACATCAACTTATTAACTCAGGAAAAGAAAAAGAGAAAAAGAAATATCCTTAACGTATTATTGATAATAATAATAAAAAAACATAGAGGAGAGAGAGAAAAAAAGCTAAGACAAAGGAAACTCCTTCCTTTGAAACAAATTTTAAAGTCTAATTATAATACTTTATAACTTAATAATTTTAATTAAAAATTCCAATTCTTGAAAAAATATTAAAAGAGAAAAGTCAAGGGAAAAAAAGAGGACAAAAAAAATTTTTTTAAAGGGAAAAGGAAAATACAATCATATTAGTCTCCATCCATCTAATACATGTCCACACTACATCTCTTTGTATCTTATTGGTTGCCACCTTTTGTATCTTGATGATTTTAAATTTATCAGCTCGTCTCCCGTCTGATCCCAATCCCCCATCTCCTTTTCCACATCTTCCTGACTCTGCAATTCGCTTTGACTCTTTGAAACTATTTCATTTTGATCCGGTAAGAATGGCTTTTCCTCCTTGTCCTCTTCTACATTCATACATCTTTCTTCTGGAATTTTAGATGTATCAGCCTTTAAAACGTTGACATAAAATTCAGTAGCTTTCTTTGTCGTATTCAGCCGGTATCTTTTCCCCAAAAATTTCACCGTTACTCCTGTTGGTGCTTCCGATTTATATTGTAAATTCAATCTTTTAAATTCATCAATCAAAAAAGTAAATTCTTTTCTAGCTTTAAGCATTTTAGAGGGAATTTCTTTCCATATCTTAAGTTCCTGACCATTCACCTGAAGATTATTCTTAAACGTCGCCTGTATAATTCTGTTCCGTAAGACTCTTGTAGTAAAATATATAACAATGTCCCTTGGTAGATGTTTTTGTTTTGCATACCACGAGTTGACCCTGTATATTTTTTCAATTTGTGTAGCCAATTCATCTTTAGATATTCCAGAGACCTGCTCCAAGGCCTCAATCATTCTCCCTTTCAAGTCATCATATAATCCCTCCTTCAACCCTCTAACTCTTATAGCAAATTCCATTCTTCTAAACTGTGACATCAACACCTCTGTTTCAAAATTTACAATGTCCTTTTGAAATTTATTTATATATTCCACTGAAGTTGCCAAAGCTTGTTTATTTGTTTCAATACAGTCCTCCAAAACATCAATATTTGTTGCTAGTCCTTTGCAAACCTTTAACATATCCATCCGTAATTGCTTTTCCATATTCTTCAAAGCATCCTGCATTTTTTTTTCTATTTCATTAATTTTTTGGTTAAATTCCAAAATTAAGTCCTGTTTCATAATCTTTAAAATACTTAGTAAATTTTCAGATGTCAAAGATTGTGGAGATGTTGACTCAGTAACAAGTTGCCTTTTGGGAGTATAAGCAGATGGATAGCCAGCCCCTTTATTCAAAACAGTCATTCCAGACTTTGAAGCCATTGTTGTAATTCCAAAAGGATGCAAAGAGAATACCAAATCTCTATCAGTTGTAATTTTAATCCAAAATCGGGAAACAAAGAAAAAAAAAGCCAATTTTCAGGTTCAAAAGTTTCCATTAAAAAAAAACCACAAGCAGAGTACAAATCACTTTCACTTCTTCTTTGTTGTAATTCCAAAGAAGTGCAAAGAAGGGCCAAATCTCTAAAAGGATTCTTGCAATTTCAAAGGCAAATAGTCTTTTGTTGTTTTTTTTAAAAGATATCAGTTGTTGTTATAATCCAAAATCAAGGAACAGAGGAAAAAAACCAATTTTCAGAATTTCCACAAGAGAAAAAGCCACAGGGAAAACGAAAAAACAATCTTTCCAGACTTTGAAGCCATTGTTATATTTCCAGAGGAGTACAAAGAAAAAGCCAGATCTCTAATTAAGGTTCTTACCAGTTTCAGAGGCAGAAAGATTTTTATTTTTTATTTTTTTAAAGTTATCAGATGTTATTATAATCCAGAATCAGGAACCAGAGAGAGAAAAGCCAATATTCGAATTCAAAAGTTTCCATAAGAGAAAAAGCCACAAGCAAAACGAAAGTCACTTTCACTTCTCCTCCCAACTTCTTCAAACGCCATATTGTTACTTGTAGACTGTTACTTTATTTCTTTTCCAAAGTAAAGGTTGGCCGAGGGGTTAAAAAGAAAGAAAATTCAATACTCGCCCATCTCAAGCTCCTGTTCCTCTCTGTCTGCTTCTTTAAGCCATAAAATGATCATAAATCCCATTCTGGAAGCAGCGGTGGTTTCGGCATCTTGCTCTGCAAAGGCGGAGGTTTCCGGATTCCCGGAGCAGGAGACAGGCTGCCTGGGGAGCCTTCACCCTTTGCGCCCCTGGATGGCTCTTAGGGCGCTGGGGGGCTCTACCCCACCTGTCAAGCTCTCCTCCCGGGGCAGAGATTTCCAAGCCGCCAGACAGCTGTTCTGGCGGCTTGGCAGGGAATCGGAAAGGCGCTCTAAAAAGAGCGTCCTCGATGCCAAAAGTCCAAAACCGGAAGTCTGAATTTTTATTGTTGTGAGCCGCCCAGAGTCTCTGTGGAGTGGGTGGCATACAAATGCAACTAATAAATAAATAAATAAATAACACAGAAGATGCCCAAAACTTAGAGCACATGGGCAATGGGCTGCAATTATTTTCAGGAAGACCTTGGACCACTCCATCTCCCATCAAGTTTTTGGCATTTGGATTATAGAGTTTGGGAAATTATTATCTTGCCATGTTTACAAAAGTTTAAGGGAGTTACATTTTGGATTTTTTTCCAATTACTGAGGCACAGGAGATGTTCTAGTTCTTTCATTTTAAGATCTTGGCCTGGCTGATTTTGGAGCATTCGTATACAGTATATGTGAAATGGAAAGCAAGCTTTCTCCAGTATATTGGCCTTCAGATATATCTGACTAAAATTTCCCTTATGTCCAGCCATCCACCAGTTGAAACTCTTAGCCAATGTAAGTTTGGAGGATTCTAACTTAAGAACAATGATATGACAAATTACACTTCGTAATTCACCACTTCCCAACTATTATTATAGGTGTTAGAATACACATATTCATGACCTCTCCTTGTCCTATCTAAACTAATTGTGTTATAGAATACAAGATTCCATTCCTAGCTCTCTGTTTCAAGTGTAGGAAATCTACTAGTATAAAACTAGTCATGTTATTTTCCATTGGCCAAATAATGTCCATGCCTTTTTTTCTAATAGTTTGATTTTAGCCAAACTTCCAGTAGGATAAACTAGCTTTTGCATAGATCCCAAATGTTGTGTGGGGACACTAGATCATTTTAAGCTATTATTTACAAATGAAATATTTGATTTGATAAAATGATACCAACCAGATGGTGAAGGAGGTGGGAGCAAAAGAAAAATTTTATAAAGCATTTTCCTAATCCAGATATTCATAAGGAACTATCATATGCTTAAAATTTGCTGATTTACTACAATGGAGATGAGGCATTTGCAAACGGGTATTATTTTGGTGCATTATATTAAGTCAGGTGACAAATAAAATCAGAGGAGAATTGGATGAGTTGCATGAGATCAACCAAAGGATGATCTAAATTTAAACATATTCATGATTCTGAAACAATTAATCTACTGTTTAATAAATATCTAAAAGGCCTGTTTTGTTTTTGTAAAAATGAAGTAAGAAATTCTTATCAGTTGTCAAAGACTTGCCATGTTAAAAAAAAGTGGCATAATGAGTAGAGCAATTAAAAAAACATGCCAAAACATGAAAGCAGACAATGACAAAATCTGATAATCTATCAGTGTTAAAACAATGCCTATCCCAATAACACCTTCAGAAACATGGCGTTCTTTCCCAGGAGAAATTCCTACCAGGGAGCACACAGGTGTTAAATGGCAAAGCACAGCTCCTGAGTAAACAAGCATCTGTGCCAGCAGCATTTGATCTCCACAAGATCCACATGAGACTGGGGATTTATCTAGCATGTTTGTGCATGAGAGACTGGCAAGGAAACAAAAGGGATAAACATGTTTTAAGGCGTGGCTTGCTGATTTTTGGTTTTTTTAAAAAGATTTTCTCTACAAATTACCATTGCCCTAGTAATGGAAAACAACCCAGCTAGTCAATTACTTTTTATTTTTATCCCTTCTCACAATCTCCATGCCTTGCTTAAATCAATTGATTGCCTTTTGACCTACGGGAATGAGAGAATTATTGGTACTCAGCTGTGCTTGACAGAAGGTCTACTAAAGTGCTGAACAGCAATTTTATGTAGTTATAGGACAAATCTGCAAACCAGTAAACCCAACAGGACAAACTTATTCTAAGTCCAGCATGAATGTATGTACGGTGAATGTGCCACAATGATAAAAGCCAGATATTATATAAAGATACAGCTATCCAAATCTTCCATGCCCTTCTCGCTATATAATACCATGGACATGATTGATGGGGGCTTTATGCTCCATGGCCATAAGGCTACCCACTAACTTGCTATTCGTGCATCAACCAAGATTGAATTAAGTCCATGGGGAAGTAGTTATGTGAATGAATTTTAATGAATATATCATCAGAATAATACCAGAAAATCAAAAAGTCTTTTAAAAAAAGAAAAACATAAATTATCCTTATATATGTTTATTTTTGTATATTGCTAGACCAAAATCCTGAACATCAGTAACTTTTGAGCTATATGAATTAGTAAGAAAAAATAACATCATTCCTCACAAGTCATACCAAATTCATGGACCAAATAATTAGAAATCATTTTGTCTTTTGCTAAGAGGGAACTGAAAACAACTCAGTACCACTGCTACCCTGCTATACAATTGTTAGCAGGTAAAACTTTTTCAGTTAAGAATGCTGGCTGATTATCTAAGTTTGAGACAAAGTAGAAATCACAATGAAACTGTAATGATTATTTCATGTGGGTTATTTCTCTTGTACAGTAAGTCTATGTTTATACCGTATTTTTCGGAGTATAAGACGCACCGAAGTATAAGACGCACCTTAGTTTTGGGGGAGGAAAAAAGGGAAAAATACCTACCAGGTATTCATCTGGCTAGCGTCCTTAGCCTATTCAGCTTCAGCACATTATTTTATCCTCTGGTTAGGGCTGAAAAAGCCTTTTTCAGAGGGAGTAGGAATGAAAGTAAGCCTGCAAAGTCTTAGGGCAGGAAAAACTGCTTTGGAGGGAGTAGGAATAAAAATAAATGCAGCAAGCCAGGAAGATCGTTAGCACAGCATTAGGGCTGAAAAAGCCTTTTTCAGAGGGAGTAGGAATGAAAACAAGCCTGCAAAGACTTAGGGCTGGAAAAAACCTTCTTAGGAGGGAATAGGAAGCCGGGAAGATCGTTAGCACCTCGTTAGGGCTGGGAAAAAAAGCTTCAAAAAATCTACATTCGAAGTATAAGACGCACCCAAATTTCAGCCTCTTTTAGGGAGGAAAAAGGTGCGTCTTATACTCCGAAAAATACAATACTTTCATGGTGTACTCACGTGAGGCATATTTGATAAATGACAAATGTTTTGGTGCACCAATTTCAAACGTTTTGGGGCACCATACTTTTTCAAAGTTTGCTGAGATAACTAACGTAATCTATTTCACAGTATTAACATATAAAATTCCTGAAACAAAATAATGACTATAAATTAGCTGACAAGAGGTGCTTTTATCATCGTAAGCAATAACTTCAGAAGCAATTCTCCAATTCTGCATTTTACAAGCTTCAATTCTGAAATCTCATAGAGGAAGAATAAAATGATCCATATGACCTAATGAAAGAATATCCTTAAGATATACAGAGGCAAATTTACCTACACAGCTGTTTCATTTGGCATCTTTTATCTGTTACTCAACGTACATAAACCAAACAGTTCTGGGGCTATATTGTAACAGCACAACAGTGCAGAAATAACACTATAATTGACTCATCTGATTCTATGGATATTATTCTTGGACAAATGCCCCAAAACTCTAATTATAAATTAAATATCACTGTTCTCTAAGAAAAAGAAAATACAACATAGTTGCTCAAAATGCTCCTTTAGCTGTTATGGTTGTAAAAATCCTGTATTCCAGTGTGTGCAACAAGATGCATGGCATTATATTAGAAACATATGCTCCTGCTCTTACCATCAGGTTCTACCACTTTGTATTCACTCTATTGTCACAGATTTCACACATAGCATGAGAGCAGTCACACAGTTCTAGATAAAAACCATTGAAGACAATACAATAGTTAAGTTCCAGTCTAGTTTTCAATTCAGGAAGATCCAATATCAAAGAACCTTTCGATCCTATCAAAGTATAGAATTTCTTTTTTGAAAAATGCTAAGTTTGGAATTGTGAAATTAAAGTAGTCTAACATAAACATTGTTTTAGTATTTATTCCCAGTCAGATAATTAATACTGGAAGCTTCTGTTAGCCACAATTGTATAATTGATGCTGACCATGGTTAGCAATAGCAATAGCACTTAGACTAATATATCGCTCCATAGTGCTGCACAGCACCGTCTGAGTGGTTTACAAATGCCATCATATTTCCCTCAACAATCTGGGTCCTCATTTTACCAACCTCAGGAGAATGTAAGGTTGAGTCAACCCTGAGCCCATCAGGATCAAACTCTTGGCTGTGGGTAGCGTTAGCCTGAAGTGCTGCATTCTAACCACTGTGCCACCACGGCTGCTAGTTAACTGCAGAAACGGGCTACTGGGTGTCTGGAATAGGCCTCTTTTCTTTCTCAGATGTTTTGCTCTCAATGTAGAGCTTGGAGGGCCTGTCTCTGTATCAGAATCAAAATCTAGATTTGAATTGTCAGAATAAGTAGAGCATGGCTCTACTAAAAACTTAGTACCAGGCTCCAGCATTTTGGAACAAACTTGCCAGGCCCTTTACCTAGCTTCTATTCTTTCCCCTCCTTTTCTCAAGCCCACTTTAAAACACAAATGTGACATCTCAGAACTAAGAATACCTAGAAACCTGTGAGGTTCCCTCTCTACATTCTCCCAAACCAGACTCTTTGTTTATAACACACACTTTGTGGTTTCCAGAACAATGAGTGAAACATTAACTTTGGTCAAAATGATTTTTACTCTCTTTGATATACTTTACTCAATTTGCACAGCCTGGATTAAAATAGCAATTGCTGTGTAAGGCTTACTTTTTTTTCATTTTGACTTCCCAATATATCCACACTGAGGTTTTGTTGAAAGACAAGCATCTATTTATATATCTCCAAGGCCAATATCCATCTCTGATGCCAATAGAAATACTTGGCAAAAGCCTGCATGCCTTCTGGCCAGTATCTTTTTTCTTCTTACCCTCTCACACTACTTATGTCTTCTATCTTATATACAGCTATATTACATGCCCTCTGGTATAACAGCTGTTGGTTTGAATCATAGTTTTATTTTACCTTGCACAGAAGAACTCTAAGAGATAATAGGATGCTACTGTATTGTTAGCGATGAACCAAGTAAGTTATTAATTGCTGTGGATAGGTACATCTGGGCAGTACATTGGGATAAGCCCAACAGCAGTTGCATTGTTTCCAAAAACTAGTCATCAGTAACACTCCAGGGAACTTTAGAAGTTTTTTCTAATCAGCATTACATGCAAGAAGGGGAAAGAAAGAAAAAACCTGCCAGTAAAGAAAACATAAAGAGCTACCTGTACCTATTCTATAACATTTTTTAATGTAAGCTTTATCTCATATATATTAAGTCTAAAGAAAATCCTCAGCACTCTAATAATAACAAATAAATTAAGGGAAAATAAGAAATCTGAAGTGTTGCTTTTCTTATCCAAGAATCACCTATACAGGACAAAGGGAGAGCCCTACCCATACATACAGAAGGTCCTGCCTTCAATCTATGTTATCTGACTGATGAGCTTCAGGTCTTCAATAACCCTACTGCAGGATTGACTCTTCCCATCTAGCCACAGGTCTCCATATTCTATGGCCATTTCTGTTTTAACCGCTGGAGAGAACAGATTCTCACTTGATAGCCAAAGTGTTCGTTTTACACAGGAAGTAAATGCCAGTTTTCAGCAAAACCAGCCCACAGCATGGTTCCATTAATGACCATGGTATTTGCTTAATCACCACCACAGAAAAGGTTGTAAAATCAGGTCAGTCACTGGTGACCCAATTTACAACTGTCACAAATTACAACTGCAGGCTGCATTAGGATTGTAACTCAATAACTATCTGTGTATCAGTCAGCAACATTCCAGGTTGCTGTCCCACTCCCTCTGCCATTAAGGAGTTTTGGGTGTTTTTTTCCCCCAGCAGCACTCAGAAACATCCAGGCCATTTTAAAACTCAGTCTTTCTTTCACCAGCTTCTTTGACCATGCCAAACATAATTCCAGTGTGTTTAGATTTCAGAAAATAACCTTGCTCAATGACAGATGGATGGATGGATAGGGCCCTATCATGTAAACTTTTCTTAAAACTCCATTGGATTAAAAGTATAAAAATATAATTTGCTTTCAAAAGCCTTCCTGCACAATGCAGCATATTGCTCTATGTACAAATTACTGGCCATATTGACTTTTCTTCAGTTGTCAACACCCCATTAAAAGAATCAAATTATACAGTACTTTCACCTTGTTGTTTTTCCATGGAAACAAGTGCCTCTATAACTACCAGGATGCTAAAAATATTAAAGATAAAGGAGAGGCAGGGCCCTAAACTCAATCAAAAAAATAGATGAATTCCATTAAAACATTCCAAGTTTAGAATGGGTTATAGACCCCTTGCAGAGACTGTTTGTGACAATTCTGTTCTTTTCAGATGCTTGCTTTTTGTATTGTTTGTATTCTATTGTTTTAGATTATAAAGTCATAATGGAATGGAGGGACCTAAAATTTTAATAAACAAATAAATTAATGAATATTTCATATGTTTATGAAAGCTGTGGGCTTAAAAATACTTACTTGCATGTTAGACATATTGGATTGGATGAAGATTGTTCAGGAGTATACATTTATGACTTAAAGACAGTAATTTAGTTACATTTACTCAAAAGCAAGACTATTAGTATCACTCATTTTAATAAAAAAGGTGGACTTGGCATATATGCTCTTTTCTCAGAGTAAATATACTGAAGGATTTGTTTTCGATTATATATTACCAACCAGCTGCATTCATTAAATCACAAGCCAGTTGAAGTTTATTCAGAATTAATTCTCTGTAGGAGCTCCATCTCTCTGGAACCAACTACCCCCAGAGATCGGGACTATCCCCACCCTGCTGGCCTTCCGTAAAGCCGATAAAACATGGCTCTTCCAGCAGGCGGGGTGAAATAGAGACCAATGAGAACACCTGTAGTCTCCCCATGGACGAATGATGGTACATGTTTTTAAATCTTTATAACTATTTTAATTGTTATCGTTTTTATAAATTGTTCCTCTTATGTTGTACGCCGCCCAGAGTCCCGCGGCAGTTGGGCGGCCTATAAGAATGATTAAATAAATAAATAAATAAATAAATAAATAAATAAATAAATAAATAAATAAATAAATAAATTTCATTGGGTTAAATGGAATTCACTTCCTACTATGCTTGAGATTAGAATTGGAAAGGGAAATGTTCAATCTTTCTTTAAGCATGGATGGATTACCTCAAAAATATATTTCTGAAGATGTTTTCCTATAAAAATGGGAAAGTTATTTTAATTAGCTTAAATCAGCACTTATTTTGCATTTATTGGGTTCTTTGACCCTATTTAATTCAAATCTTCTACCTGTATACTTTATTATGTCATCAATTTAGATTGTTCCTTAATCTTATTAGTACATGTGAAGTCCCTGAAAGGTTTTGATGGGGTTTTGAAAGCTAGCTCAAAGAGTTCAAATGGCCTGTAAGTCTGAATATGACAGAATGAGGAAATTATTAAATATATTATAATCATCATCATCCTAGTGTTACTCCCACAGGTTCAGAGTCTGCTTTTTGGATCGAAAAAGGCCATCTTGCACAGCATCTGGGTCATCTCTGCATTTTGACAGAGATGGCTGTAGATCCATTGGTTGCAACAAAAAACTGATTGGCCAGCTTGTCTGTCGCATAGGCCTGATATCGGTTTGGTCTATGTTTAGCTCAGCACTGTCCTGGCAGGCAGGCAGTATCCAGCGGCAGCACTAGGAGGAGCAGACCTCACCACCAAAATTATATGGAGTAATAAAATTATAATTTGGAGTAATAATCCTGTTAACTTTCATTTAAAAACTAAAACCCAATACATGCAAATTTTTGTCGTGCAACCTTCAGTGTTCAAATCCACTAGTCACTAGCATGGGAAAATGTGTACACACTTCTAATAAAACTTATCTTTTATTTGTATGAAAACCAAGGGGGGGAAATGCATGGTTCTTGTCATCTCTTCAGTGGATCAATAAAGTTCTTGCTTTCCTTTACTTCAGATATTTTCATAAAACCTAATCGGTGTCACCCTATTTACATTTTTAAATTTACTTGTAAATTAACCCCATTATATTTAATGTAGATTCCAATATATAGCATTTGTCTGAAGATATAGATTATGAAAACATGTTACGTCCTCAAGGATTCGATTTATGATGATATAAAGGAGCAGCAAGAATATAATTTTCTCCCATGCGTTGGCCTTCCTAAATTGATCTGCACTTGTAGAATATGAAGGTAGGTATGATCAAAACATGGCCTTTATTTTTGTTAGAAAAATGGAATATAATATATTGATAAAGGAACCTTTGAGGAGTTTTACATAAAGTACATGATCTAGGAAAAGTTAGTGTTTCTTAATACTTCATAATAACAAAGCAGTGTGCACTTTATGCAATGAATTGGCGGGCATATTTGGACTTTTCAAAGCTTGTAGTAGAGCTCTCTCAAAATGGCTGACATCAAGGCCAGTTCATTACAAGACATTCATTCAATAGGCAGCAGCCTTATTGCTCTCCCCATACTCCCTACCAATAAATATCCTGGGGTACAGTTAGGCATCCATCATCTTATCTTCTAAGAAAGCTTATGAGGCCCAAAGTTATTCCTGGAAATAAAATGTCAGAATGGCATTTTGTTCTGCTGCAGGCCTATTTTTTCCTTTCTCCCCCTTTCTCTATAGGTAAACCCCAATCCCTCTCCCAAAAATTAACAGCACAAGCAGCACCAAAGGAGATGCTCTATATAGGCACAGAATTTAATCACGTGCATTTAATTGTGTGATACATGTGCAAGGAAGTATCCTTGCACATGTATCACACAAGGATAGGTCTTCTCTTTATAAGGGATAGGTTTTAGATATTTTGCAAGTTAAAATACATTCAGAAATGTGTGGCAAGCAGTAACAGTATTGTTTACACTAATACCTCACTATGCCAGAGACTGATGGCACTAGGTGAAGACTCAGGACGCTGAAATGTTAAAATCAAATACAATAAGTACTTTTAAAGCCAGTAAACTGAAAGATAAGATTCCTGGAAATCAGTAATTTTCTTCTTAGGGAGCCTGCAATGAACACACACCTCCAACCTAGAATAGTTACTACCTCTTAATTTATTATTTGAAAGAAAAGATGCATCAGAAGCGGGGGGGGGGGGATTATAGTTTAACCAGGTTTACATCCCAAACTAAACGTGGAGTTCCCCACGTTATACATTCCCACGGTCAATAATCCCAGACCAGATTTACAAACAAGAAAGCCAGGATTTTTGACCCCTAAATAAACGTTTATATACTAATCGCTAAAACATAACATTGTGTGGCACACTCTCGGCTAGACTTGGGCTTACCCCAAATTATTTTCCCCAAAAAACTGCTAAATCAGCTTGAACCCTATTTAGGGTCATTGAGCTTCTCAAACCACGAAACTTAGTCTCCCCCCACCCCCGGTTCAAACGAAGAAACAAAGGGGGCAGGGATGTTTTTTTTAAGTTTTGCAAAGCGTTCCCTCCCATTTCTTCATCTTTTGGCGCGAGGGGAAAGGCAGCAGCTACGGTAGCGCTCCCGCCGTTGTTTTCCTTTTGTTCTTCGCAGTTCAGCGCAGCCGCTGCTTTTTTTTTTTCCCCCGAGCCCTCTAAGCAGCCTTTTAAAATCACCCTTGCTGCTTTCTTTTATATTTCCTCCACCCACAGGTGATGATGCAGACGCCGAATGGCTCCTCCTCCTTCCCCTTTACCCTCCCTCCCCCTCTTTCTCTCTTCCACTGGAAGGGCTAAGCTCCCCTTAGCCAGTCAGCCTGCCCTTATTTAATTTGGAGTGTGATTTTGCTATTTTTAGCTTCTGGATTTTCTCCAGTAAGATTTAGAGGAGGCTTTTTTCCCCCTCTTACTTTTTCAATTCTGCAAATGATTTTGACCCAGCTTCCTTCCTCCTGGAACATTTTTTAAAAAATTTATATAAATAAGCGGGGGCCTGTCTGCTTGTACGTTGTTTCTCTCTTTTTTTTTCTTCCACTGCAAGTCTCCCTGCCTTCTGCTTCAGATCTGCAATTGCAACCATCAGCAACCAGAAGGGGGGATTATTTTCATTTCACCACAACACACAAGGAAAAGCGTGTACAGATTCGCGAATAAGAGTAAAATTGTAAGTTGGTGATTTCTTTTTTTTAAAAAAAGTTGCGTTAATCTTATTTCACATTTGCAGAATTTAGAACCGGATTTTGCAAAGTCATTTCGGTTTGCAAAAAAAAAAATGTATCTGTGCTCGGAATTTACAATAGGAAGCAAGTAAGGCATGCGGAATAAAATACTCTCCAGCCTTTTATTCTCAGCGTGCATGCAAGTAAGAGAAGAAGGGTTATATGTGCGGGAAGGGAGGTCTTAGCAGAGCTCACTGGATTGGGGAAGGCGGAATGGCCTTGTAATTTGTGGCTAAGTGAGTATGGTTTTTCTCAAGCACTTCGCCTTTAATGTTAAATTCTAGTGCACTTGATCCGGATTTTATTCAGGGTGGGAAAACTGATGGATGTTTTTCTACAGATCACGGGTCCGATGGTAAGAATTCCTTTTCTTGTCTCTTATTTTATTTTATTTTATTTTTTAACGCCGGAAGAGGGTAGGTAGCGGTTAGAACTGCTTTGCTTATTGCAACTTGCTCCTATCTGCGAGACTCCCATAACATTGGAGCTCTGTCGGCTGGTGTTTCGGGTTTCTCTGCCCCCCCCCCTTTCTCGAGATCCTTACAAATACATGCATGCTGGGGCTGTGTTCATTTTCAAATCGCGCGACACGACTTTCGTACACTTATTAATTTTTTCAGTGGGTTTCTTCCAATAGACATGCAGATCTGGAAAAAAATTTGTGTGTGTGTGTGTGCAAATAGCAGGTGCATTGGGCTTTCTAGAAACACCCCCTTCCGCTCTTTTAAAGGGGAAGATGCCAGAGCTTTCGTTTTCTTTTAAAGGAAATTGGTATAATCTGAGCTATAGCTTTTCAGATGTTGAAATGATTGGTTAATTTGACTAGATTTTCTGTTAGACGGATTTACTTTATGCATTTATTTGTAAAGCCTGTGTATCGGTTTTGGCTTACATTTTTGAGCAACATTTTTGGCTGTTGGGGTGGGGGGAATGCCACACTACTGCCCAAAATATTGTATATTTAGTTTCAGTGAGCTGCAGCTACTGATTTCGAGCGTTTGTTTTTTCATTAAAGGCTCTGATTAGGCAGATTCATATTCCAGTCTTGATGTAGTGAATTGCTCAATTTGAAAATATTGGAGAACTAACTTAAATGAAAAATATGTTCAGACATGAAAGTAATGCACCTAGCCAGCTTATTATTAGTGCTTGGCTAACTGATGTTGGCAGAATTGGGGAAATGTCTTGAAGAGGCACCCCAACCTAATTAACTAATGGTTGGAAGAGAGAGTTTGTGTATTTCCTCTTTCTACTGATCAGGAGAGTTAGTTTTAGTGGAAAAGGAGGAGATGGGATGTGTAACTTGCCCCAAAGGTGTTCTCTTATATAAAGCTGCTTGCTAACTTCAAAAAAATGTCATTTACCATTTTTCCTCTTCATAAAGAGGATCATACTCTCCCTCCCCCACAAATCAACGCCTTATGGGACTGAACATTTGTGCCCTGCAGGACAGCTCTTCAAAAGTTTCCAGTTCTGTTAACCTTCCTGTGTGGCCCTCCAGCCTTCCTTATCACTTCCCTTTGTTATGTGCACTTCAAGTGGGGCTGGCTGTTTTTAATAGCCATCTTCTGGGGCTTCAAAAAAATCCCCCCTGGAATGCTCCATTAAGGGATCTCCCAAGCCAGCTCTATTTTCAAACAGGCTCTTCAAATTTGTGATTTGGTGTTTATGTGTTTTCCTCCAGCATATTGTAAGCAAACCCAAGCCTTTGCCCAGAAGGTGCCCCAGCTCCTGGGAGGACACTGCTGCTTGGATTTAGGCCAGCCATTTTGGATTGAGCAACCTGTTGTCTTTCAAAATTTAATTTGTTATTAATCAGATAGAAGCAAACAGTTGTGACGTAAGCAGGGTGTGGGATGGGAACATGGAAGGAGAGCTGGCAGATTTCTGAGGAGAAAAATAACCCCAGAGGATTGCTGTGTCTAAGGGTGATAGGTTGTGACTGCTGGCATTCAACTTCATTTTGAGGAATGGGTCATCTCTTTGGCCCAGTAGCTGTCTAGAATAATATGTAGTGATGGAGGGATGCTCCATAAGCATTTTCCTTTTTTCCATCCAGATAAATTTATCCATGGATTCTCAGTCTTCCCGGCATTCACTATTTTAGGATGTAGACACAGGATGATTTACGTTTTCCTGCATTCATTTAAAACAGGAGATTAACTTTCATTGTTGTAGCATAGTGTTGGTTTTCTTTGTTTCTTCATGTTGGGATAAGACTTTCCAAAATCTGAATCAATTGTTTGTCAATTTGGACAGTACAGCTAATCCTTTACTTTACAACAGTTCATTTAGTGACCATTTGAAGTTATAATGGCACTGGAAAAAGTGACATGACCATTTTTCACAATTATGACCATTGCAGCATCCCCATGGTCATATAATGTACATTTAGATGCTTGACAACTGGTTCATATTTATGACTGTTGCTGTGTCCCAAGATCATGTGAATCACCTTTTGCGACCTCCTGACAAGCAAAGTTAATGGGGAAACCAGATTCACTTAACAGCTGTATTACTAATTTAACAACTGCAGTGATTCACTTAACAAATGTGGCAAGAAAAGTCATAAAATGGGGCAAAATTCACTTAACAAATTTTTCACTTAGCAACATAAATTTTGGGCTCAATTGTGGTCATAAGTCAAGAGCTTCCTGTACAAGGGAAGTGAATGGGGATGCTGCCTCATCAAAATTCATTATCTCCAGAAATCCTGAAATTTGTGGAAGTGCGAGAATAATATATTAATTTACACATTATTACCATAATGTTTATTTTGGCGTTTTGTCACAAATCATAAACCATTATTTAACATGTTATATAAATCAGATGACTTGATGAACAGATCTAGCCTGTTCTACAAATCCGGTTTAAAACAAGCCATAACTTGATGCACTGTGTAGACATAATCGTTGAATTAGACAAATAAGCTAGCAAGCAGTTCATGAAAAATGGTAAATTACTAAGAGAAATGGAAAACATCCTTGTGATAATGGTCTGTGTAAAATACAGAAGTTTGATTGGTTGTGTTTTCCATGTGATTCTAATGATAATTGTTAGAAGATACCCTTCCCAAATTGGGAATTGCTATTGTAAATCTAAGAATTATCTATTAGGTTTGCAACAATTCATGTTCATCCAACTGACTTTCATTGATCAATGTGCTGTGATAATAAGTTTCATAGTCTCTCTCTCTGGTCTAAAAGTTTTAGTCCAATTTTAGATGAATCACTGCATAAATGAAATTTTTAGACATTAATTAGAGCTAGTTTGCTATTGTGGTTAAGGTGCTCACTTTGAAACCAGGATACTCTGAGTTCTGGTCTAGCCTTAAGCATGAAAGCCTGTTGAGTGGCTTTGGGCCAATCACTGTCCCTCAGTCCAACCACCTCACAGGGCTGTTGTGGGGAAAATAGGAGGAAGAAGGAGTATTATGTATATTTCCTGGCTTGAGTTACTTATAAAGTAATAAAGGCAGGATAAAAAAACCTAATAAAATAAACCTTTTTTTCAGACAGAAATGGTGATTTTAACAGACAATTGAGGAGGATAGAGTATGTATATATCCAGATGTCTGTTAAATCCAAATTTACATCATCTGTTGCAAATGATGTAAATTTGTATTAATCACATAGACTATTTTAAACGCTAAAGACTTGTCTGTTATTTGGAGGGCTGCAAATCTGGTATGTTGCACTGAAAGTCCAATAAATTGGGATCCATTAAATCATGATTTCACTATGATCTGACAGATGCAATATCAATGATTTATATGAATGCTATTCTTGCTGCAAGTAGTTTTTATTCATTTGCTTTGATAGTTACCTTATTTTTCGGAGTATAAAACACACCTTTTTACCCCCCAAAAGAGGGTGAAAACTTGGGTGCATCTTATACACCGAATGTAGCCCCACTCAGCCAGCCACCCCCACCCTTTGGCCTCTGTCTTCCAGCAATTTACCTGCTTGCAGCAAAGAGGGAAGAGCCTGTAAAGCCAAGCAAGTCATTAGCAGCTTCCCGACCTACAGCTGATTTGCCACGTGCTAAACTGAAACTAGCTGCAAAGAGGCAAATAGCAGGGAGAGACACGCAGATTTTTATTTTCTGCTGAACTGGATGCAAGGGAGTAAGTGAATAACTATAAATGTCTGTAAAATGTTCAAATTATTAGACTTATTTTTTAAAGACTGCTTTATTATTGTTCTAGACCAAGGATCTCCAACCTTGGCAATTTTAAGACTTGTGGACTTCAACTCCCAGAATTCCACAGCCAGCAAAGCTAACAAAGCTGGCTGTGGAATTCTGGGAGTTGAAGTCCACAAGTCTTAAAATTGCCAAGGTTGGAGACCCCTGTAAATCTAGACAACTTAACATAATAAAGAAGCTTTTTAAAATAAATGCTTGCTCTGAAGAGGCCCAGTACTATTGTATCTACTTTTAAATAATAGAGAATAATATATACTTCCAGAAATTTTAATTAATTTTAACAGCTCTGTACAAGTATAGTCTGAAATGTAACAGTGTCCTGTTTAGTATTAGAGTTAAATCCTGACTTACCTTGGAGTAGATCTATTTAAATAATTGGGAGGAGTTAGTGTGACTACATTTAAGAAAACTTTCTGGCATAATGTACATTTCTCCTTTGCTATTTCTATGTGTCAGGCACACATGCACAGAAATACACAGCAAACAGTGTATATCATCTGTGCTGTTTGCTGTTTGGCAAATTGCTTGGAGGCAGAGGCCTTTTTTTCCTTGTTTTCCTCCCCCAAAACTAAGGTGTGTCTTATACTCCGAAAAAATACGGTATATATGTACCCTTGTTATTGTTTTAGAACCTGGTATAATTCTGATATTACTAAAGGTAGTCCTCGACTTGCAACCATTCGTTTAGTGACCATTTGAAGTTATAACCACTGAAAAAAGTGACTTACAACACGACCATTGCAGCATCCCCATGGTCATGTGATCGGAATTTGTGCACTTGGCATCTGGCATAGATTTATGACAGTTGCACTATCCAAGGATCATATGATTACCATTTACAACCTTCCCAGCCAGCTTCCAATCAGCAAAGTCAATGGGAGAAGCCAGATTTGCTTAACAACATGATTCACTTAACAATTGCCTATTTGCTTAACAACTGTAGCAAAATGATCATAAAATGGGGCATAACTTACTTAACAACTGTCTTGTTTAGCAACAAAAAATTTTTTGGCTCCTTGTGATCATAAGTGAAAGACTACCTGTATAAAGCATAATCCCTAAAAGTAAAAGAGCTATAGGCCAAACTCTTTCTGAGTTTGAATGGTATAAGTAGAGTTACAATGCATATACATTGCAATGTATAAATAGCACTATAATATTCTCAGAACAAGCATAATGTTCAATTAATATGTCAATCTTCCTCAAGCTAGTGTCTTCTACAGATATTAGACTGCAATTTCTGTCATTCCTAGGCAAGCTATCTGAAGTTACACATCTGGATGGCACTAGATGGGAAAGAACACATGGTAACTCCAAAAAGAGCTTCATAGCATAATAAAGCTATTACCTTTCACCAATGAATTGCTTTTGCATCCTGTTTATGAGATCTCACAATTTGTGTTATTTTAAAGTATTTTCCTGTTCCCCTCTTCACATCTGTGTGTATGTGTGTGTACACATTCATATTTATAGATGATGATTTATTTACTGAATTGATAAGGCTTACCAACTCAAAACAATATGATTTTCTGATGATGCCATGTACATCATCATTTTTGGTCTGATGGAAATTTGAATTAAAGCTTGGATTGATAAAAATATTGTCTCAATGTGGATTACACATTTGGTTAATAACTTGGTGAGGCTTGTTGCTTTTACATCTTCAATCATTGTGTCAGGGTTCCAAGTAGCACATCCCTGACACGTTGTGCATGAGAGTTTTCCAGTGTTCAGAACTCAGTACCAGCTCTATGGAATTCACAACCTTCTGCATTTTTCTCATTTTTCTATCCTGACAGGTTTTTAGAAGGGAAAAGTATAATATTTCTTGAAAATGTGTTGATCCAGTATTGATTATGTTGTTATATCCTGAGTGGTTATTGGTACATTAATATACTTTCTAGTTCGTGAGGTAAAGGCAACAAGGTAGTTTCTAGAATTGAGATCCTAGCTTGCCTGGAGTAGCATTTCTTCCTCTTTCTCCTCATGAGGAGTAAGACTGCTTTTGCCCAAAGACTTGCTGCAGCCAAGTGAGAATAGAAAAACTAGAGGTAAATTTGGGGAAATGTAACACCCTGAATAAAATACAAACTTAGTGGAATAAATTGTTCTGCTAGATGATATGAATGAGTGGGAATGAGATGAGAGAGTATAGAAAAAGTGATTAGGCCATTCAGAGACTCAAGAATAATTGAGAACAATGTTGTATACTGAATATCTGTTTAGAAAAGGGTCTGCTTTGAATTTGTGAATTGTTTATTCATACATATTACAAAGGAACACAAATCTAAAAGTATGACTGGTTTGATTGTTTATAATGAAAATAGAGAGAAATATACAAAGGCCTGATCTTCTGAATGTTGGGCAACCATTTCTTAATAATGTCAAAGATTCACGGGGGAAATGGATACAAGAGAAAAAGAAGTGAAAGAGATCACTGAAACAGGATGACTGCTGGGATGAAACTCAAGCGATGGTACGTTAGAAAGAATATTTGAGAGGTATACATGGGGTAAAAGTGATATGTCAAAGATTGGAGTTGAAGATTATACGAGCTGAGGTGGCGCGGCGGTTAAAGGCAGTACTGCAGGCCACTTTAGCTGACTGTGATCCGCAGGTCAGCGGTTCAAATCTCACGGGCTCAAGGTTGACTCAGCCTTCCATCCTTATGAGGTAAAATGAGGACCCAGATTGATGGGGGCAATATAAATATACATTACTTATTGGTGTAAACCGCTTAGTGCTTGCACTGTGAGGCGGTATATAAATCTCACAAATAAAATAAATAAATGTTCTTGGTGTCCAAGAAAACACTAATGAAATGGAAATAAATGCTGTGAGAATCTTAGACTGAGAAGACTGCAGTAATAGCTGGTATCACTAAAGAAACATTAAAATATAGATGTAGTTCACATGTGTGAAACCAGCACCTGTGCCTGATATCTGGAAGAATGCCATAATATTCTCCCACAGAAAAAGAAAGATAACAAAAATGAATGCTAAAACGACAAGGAGGATTAGAAGTGGGCCTAGGAACAAGTTTGACAGAATTCTGATTCAAGGAAGAGGAGAATATAGTGCAGTTACATGCTGGACAAGGGGTATTCAGCCCATCTTTATTCTTCACCATATTATTGAAAAAGTATATGAGTTTATTTGGAGAAAACCTATGATTAAGTAAATAAGTTTGAGTTATGGGATATTTTGCAAGAGTGTGTTGAAAGTTTGTTTGCCGAATGCAGTGAGCATTATACATCTGAAGTAAGATCTGTGTGAAAATAAATAAAGTGCCTAATCAGCATTTTGGCATTATGCAAGTGGTAAGAATGTCTCTTTATTGTTTAATGTTTGTGGTGATGTTAAAGATATGTTGATTGAGCATGTGAATTTGTATACTTTGTATGTATGTAGACAGTGCCTTGCTGGCTGAGAAACTGATTTGCAGCAAGTGCTAAATTGTACAGTGCAAATGCAATGAGTTTTGATCTGAAAATTAATAATTTCAAAAATAAAAGTTGTTTGTTACAGAGAAAATGGGATGCATGGTTGTAAGTTATATGGCAAAAATAGAAAATTGATGTTATACATCATGTTAAAACATTTATTGAAAATGGGGATATGGAGAAATTTTAAAATGTAAATAGAAAGATAGTAGGTTGCATTTGATCTACGGTGAAGAATGAGTGTTTGCCAAAAGAAGCAAAAATGGCTGTGAATAACAGCATGCTTTTTTGCCCATTTAGTTGTATGGAAGCAAGAGCTGGATATGTGAATAGGAAAATAACAATCACTTGAATGCAGTGGGAACAGGATACTTAAGTGTGGCTACATCAAAAAGAGATGGGGTCAAGAATGAATGAGTGATGGATGACTGTATTGAATTCAAAAGTGAGTGACCAGTATGAAAAAAAAAAAACATTGGAAGTGGTTTGAACATGCAGAGAGTAAATGAGGATTGAATTACAAAACAAATATATGAAGTACAAACAAATGACTTGAGAGGAAGGGGAAGACCAAGAAAGTTATGGTTGGGTGGAGCTGATGAGGTCTGAAGAACAAAAAGCAATATATGAATCAGTGTGTGGGAGAGGCAGGGGTGGTTTTCAAGGATAGGAAAGTATGTTGAGTATAGTGAATACAGTTAGTATAACAATTTTAGCTATGCTTTTTTCTGTTCATGTTAATTTAATTTCTTCAGCTTGCTCTTTCTTCTTCTGCATAATTTTATTCTACCACAAAAGGGAATAATGTAATAAATATATACCGTATTTTTCAGAGTATAAGACGCACGTTTTCCCCCCTCTGGAAATGTTGGTGCGTCTTACACACTGAATACAGCCATTTTTGGCCTCCCGAAGCCCCGCCCTGCTTATCCAATTTTTGTGAAAAATGGGTCCGTTTTTCACAAAAAATGGGGTGTGCAGAGGGTTTGGGAGACCTGCAGAGTGCTCCTGGGGGCTGGGGAGGGCAAAAATGCCCCCGTTCTTGTGAAAAATGGGCCTGTTTTTTGCAAAAATTAAGGCATTTTTTCCCTCCCCCAGGATCACTCTGCAAGCCTCCCAAACCCTCTGGGTTTAAGCAAAAATGGGCAAAGAATGGGCAGAGCAGGGGTGAAATCCTCCCGGTTCGGCCCGGTTCGGGTGAGTAGGTAGCGGTTGTGGCTGCTGGTTCAGAGAACCGGGATGGCAGCGCGAGGCTCCACCCACCCGCCCAGACATCATCACTTCCTGGGTTTTTTAAAAAAACTTTTTAAAGCCTGTTTTCCCTGCCAGTTCCCCAGAAAGAAAGAGGGGGGGAAGGGGAAGGGGAGGAAGGAAGGAAGAAAGAAAGGAAAGAGAGAGAGAGAGAGAAAGACAGAGAGAGGTGTTAGAAGGAAAAAATCAGGACTCACTTTCCAGCTAGGAGCTGGCTTGGCAAAGAAGAAAAACAAATGCTGTCACTTTAAATCAGGAGTCTCCAAACTTAGCCACATGGCTGGCTGAGGAATTCTGGAAGTTGAAGTCCACAAATCTTAATGTTGCAAACTTTGGAGACTCCTGCTTTAAATTGAAAAGCCTTTGGAAACTGCTCGGAAGGAGGTTTTTAATTGCAGAAGCGAAGTGACATTCAGCAGTGGATAAAAGGGAAGGATTCTTATATGGTTCTATGTTTTTGAAGTTTTGGGGTTTGTGCAATATGGGCTTTGTGATTCTAAAAGGGTTTGGGTGATTCCCATTGTTGCTAAATGACTTTCGTCCTGTGTCGGGTCTTGAGTGTGGGGCTGCTTATTCTGATTCTACTACTGTGTTTTGTTAGCTGCCAAATCTTGCCATGGGGAAATTTCAAAATATCCCGTCTTGAATGGGTTTTCTAGGGATCTGTTTGCCTGCTTGTGTGAATGGAGCCAAACGTCAGGCTTCCACTTTCTATACGCTCATTATCTCTATCCGGCAGGAATGTGGAATGAGGTTCAGGCAGGTTCTTTGTTAGTAGCTTGATTTTTCCTTGTTTTTCTGTGAGCCTTTTATTATGAGTAATATTTTATTTGGGGGGGAGTTGCTTCCCACAAAAGAAAGGAGGGAGGGCCACAAACCTGGCTGGCACTAGACACAGCTTCAGAGGGTACTTTGAAACAGTACAACAAAGGCTGGAAGGGACCTCAGAGGTCATTAGTCCAACCCCCTGCTCCCTGGCAAAATGGACTCCTAAATTGGCCTCATCCACCCAGTCACATGACAATCTGGCCATGCCCACCCAGTCACATGACCGTGCCCACCTGAAGCCACGCCCATCTGACCTCCAAGCCATGCCCACAAAATAAGCCACGCTCACAGAACCAGTAGGGGAAATTTTAACATTTCACCCCTGGCGCAGAGGGTTTGGGAGGTCTGCAGAGTGCTCCTGGGGGCCGGGGAGGGCAAAAACTTTTTTTTCTTACTTACCTCTTCGAAATCTTGGTGCGTCTTATACGCCGGTGCGTCTTATAGTCCAAAAATACGGTGTTTATGTGAAAATATATTGATGGCTTCAGAATTTGGTTTGTGATGGTGGCTTTTTAATCTTAGGTGAGTAGATCTATTAATGTTATACATAAGGAATTTATTGGCTGCGTGCATCTTTCTCAGTACCTCTTTGCAACCACAAATTAAATGGGACCATTTTTTTCCCTTTTTTCATTTTGATTGATTTAAGGGATGAAACACTTATTTTTCTTTTTTTGACCCCACTAAACCCTCAAATATGGGCTTGAAAATTCTGGCTGTGCACTTTCCAGTGGTAATACAACATTACTGATGCTTCATGTAGCAGAAAGAACAAGGTTGATACCAAGATTGAAAAAGGTTGGCCACCTTTAATCCTTGCTGAAACCTGTGGCACAGGGACCATGATTTCATAGCATGTCCTTAAAGACTACTACTCAGTCCTTAATAAATTTATTCCAAAGTAAATCCACACTAAATTCAGTATATTCAACTCTACAGTAAGCATTTCTAAATATTATTTATAGGTGTCTGTCTCTTTTTAAAAAGGGTATGAGTCACTTCCATAATTGAGTATAAGTCAAATTTTGTATTTTAAAAAAAAGACTAGTACTTCTCTGTGTTCAAAGTTCATAAATCTGTCTGGAGTATGTATTTTTAAACAATGTTCCTAGAAATATCTACATCCTGCAGGCAGCTAATTCCAAGTCCAAAAAAATCTCCTTTGGTCATCTCATAAAAATTCATAATTTTGTTTTCTTGGCTGAGTTTGTTTTATTAGAAAAAGTTAGCCTTTCTCAACTATTTGAATTTATAAGCTTTGGGAAAAAATTATTTAGATAATATTGTAATCTAAAAAATGTGGACCTTTTAAACTGTATGCTTTGCATTTAGGGATAAGGATAAAAACAAGCTTTTGTTACTGGCAATATTTGTAAATAATAAAGCTTTATCAAGTATTGTGAGTATCTTAAAAATGCCTAATCCTATGAACTGTATTCTTCAGATCTTTGCTTGTGGGAAGCTTCAAGATGTCTATTTCTAATTGTCAATGCCATAGACTAAACTTCTAATGGTGTACGTAAGAGAAAGGGAAGGAACATTTTTGGATCTCTGGCCACATTTGGAAATTAAGTGCAAATTGTGGCAATGCTAAGAAAATGTCTGTCATGGGATGGGAAGGCCGTCATGTACAAAGGCAATCCATGTACATGGTGGGATTAGCTGGTCACCAAAACACCCATTGCCAGAAGGACAATTAGTGAAGTTGCTGCTCACTAATCCCCATAATACACTGTCTACCACTTTACCTTATTTTTTCATGACAGGTAAGATACACATTCACCCCTCTTTTTTATTTTTGTATAAATATATCATCTATATGGGCCACCAAAATGTTATTGAAATTGAAGAAGAAGAGGTTTTTAGAGCATCCATATTTTTTTCTGTATTTATTTTTATTTAAGGATGACTAAGCAAACTTAAGGCAGGAAGATAGCCTGGCAGACACCAAGGGACATGGATGCAGGGACATGGATGCAAGCAAAATTCTAAATTAATGCGAGGAGAAAAGTTTCTGACATCCAAAGGCATTAACACATTGATTTGTTTTTGTTTTAAATATGTTATATTAGACATTCAAATGGGGGGAGGGTGGAGAGAAAGGTTCATTCATTATTTGAGACAGTTACATACTACTTACTATCAGTTTGGGGCTGACCTCAACTGCATTTTGAGCCTTGATAAATCTTTAGATCAGGGGTCCCCAAACTTGGCAACTTTAAAACTTGTGGACTTCAACTCCCAGAATTCTCCAGCCAGCTATGCTGGCTGGAGAATTCTGGGAGTTAATTTAATTTAATTTATTAAATTTATATGCCGCCCAACTCCCAAAGAACTCTGGGCAGCTTAACAACAAAATAAACATTAAAAACATCTTAAACATTAAAACAATTTAAAACCCATACATATCATTTTGTGGCCAGATCTCGCCGATTACAGCAGCGAGATCAACGGCCCCAATCCTGCCGGAAAAGCCAGGTCTTTACTGCTTTTCGGAAGCCAATAGGGTGGGGGCAGTCCGGACCTCCGGAGGTAACTGGTTCCAGAGAGCTGGGGCAGCCACAGAGAAGGCCCTCCCCCGCGGGCCCGCCAGCCGGCACTGTTTAGCTGACGGGACCTAGAGGAGACCAACTCTGTGGGATCTCACCAGTCGCTGGGAGCTTTAAGACTTGAAGTCCACAAGTCTTAAAGTTGCCAAGTTTGAAGACCTCTGCTTTAAATATTTATTTATTTATTTATCTATTTATTTGTTTGTTTGTTTGTTTGTTCTTCTATGCCGCCCTACTCCTTAAGGACTCAGGGCGGCGTACAGCATTTTAAAAAACACCAACAATAAAAACATTTAAAAACAATTTTAAAAAAGTTAAAAAGAAAAACATACAACACCATACATACATGGGGGAGACCTCAGATATAAACAGCCCTGGCTCTTTTTAGTCAAAATCCTTTGTGGGTTTTCTGATAAAAGATGCAGTCAGTTCCTGCCAACAACTAGGAGAAAGAATCTACAAACCAGCATTTCAGTGAACCTCTCTGTGTTTAGAATGCACAGAAAAGTTGAGGACTTCTCTTTTCTATTCAGGGGCCAACAAAGAGACTGTATGGTTGGGTGATATGCTGTGGTTGCCCAAAGGCACCTAGTTTTAGGGAAATGGTTTGGTCAAACATGGTCAATGTGAATCTTTTAGAACTGGGGACAAGATGGTGCCCTGCATTTCAAGCTGATACATTGGTATTTATTGTGGGGGAGTCGCTGCCTATTGACACTCCCTGGTGATAGGGGTCACCATGGAAACAGCTCAGCGGGTAGTCTACCCTTTTATGGCCTTGTTTCTGATAGATTCTGACAGTTGTCAAGTTGCAGACAGTTTCAAGAAGTAAGATATTGCTGTGTGTGATTGGAAAAGTAGCTAAGGGCAGGACAATACAAAATTACATGAGGTGGCATGTAAAGCAGAGATTTTGATTGAAGTGGTGCTATATGAATAAGATTTAACCTCCCTCCCACATGGCATTTCAGATATTCCTCTTGTAGGGCAGTGCTGCCATCATTCTTGTCCCACTCAAAGACAGTATTATTGTCATAGTGATAGCAGCACAATAGATATGAGTTTGGCCTTTAAGAGAAAAAAGTATCTAGGTCCTTTTTTTCTCAACCTGATGGGCCATGCTAGATGAGGATTTGGGATATATAGACATAAACCCATTTGATGCCTTTAAATTGGGAATGATTGGCTTAGATCTAATTTAAATGGGATATCTTAGTCAGTGTAATGCACTTTTTCCTGTCGATTGCCCTTAGTAACTTTTGTAGAATTCTATTCAAATTTTATCTTGCAGAAGACCTTACAGTTTCTAAAATATATTTACTACATTGATTTTGGCTTTAAATAACTTTGACCTATGTTTTCTATTTTTCAAATTCTTTGTGAAATATCTTTCTAAATTCTTATTCTTGCACAATTTAGATCTTTGGATTGGATATGTAAGCGTGGGCTGGCTGACCCATTTCTTTATGCTTCCATCCCCAATGCCTTTTTTTTTCAGAAATCTATTACAATTTTTTTCTGTGTTATGTGAGGAAAACATCTTCCTTATTGCTTAGCATCAGTATACAGTTGGTTATGAGTATGCAAGGAGCAACATGCTAGGATATTAATTTATCTTCAGTGTAATTTTATCACTGGCAGTGCTGCGGTAGTTATAAGGCTTAGACTTAAAATGATCTTCAGACAATTCACCTTAAAGTACAAAGACTTACTAAACAAACAAAAAACAAAAAATGCCTGTGAACACAGCCCTCTTTTTTCCATAGCAGAGAATGCTTTTTGCTCTGAGGCTTCATTTAAAACAAACCATATTATTTTTTCATTCAGAACTTAGGTTATTCTTCTATTATTCAATGATAAATTAATGAATTCATGGAATAAAGCTAATAACTAATTGCATATTTAATCGGGTATCAATTGTAAAAGAAACCTGGAAGTGAGGAGAAACTTTCTGACGGTGAGAGCGATCAACTAGTGGAACAGCTTGCCAGCAGAGGTTGTGAGAGCCCCAACACTTGCGACCTTCAAGGGGAGACTGGACTGCCATCTGTCTCAAATGGTGTAGGAACTCCTGCTTGAGCAGGGGGTTGGACTAGATGACCTACAAGGTCCCTTCCAACTCTAATAATAAATCTAAATCTAAATTCTTTTTAAGAGCTGGGTGATAATCTGTTGGTGCCGCAATAAATGTGAAGTGAGTCTGATTAACTTCTAAGAAGCACTGATAATCTTAGTCCAGTAAAACATGTAGCCTTTAATAAAAATCGGAAGTGTTCTAGTTTCAGGCTTGGCAGGAGGATAGTAGTAGTGCAGCCAAATTCTTCTAATAATGGTCATTCATGATATTCGTGTTAGCCTGTATGTTGTACTGCAGTGAAGCACACACACACACACACACACACACACACACACACACACACACACACACACACACACACACACAAATTTAGAACAGGGGGCCCTTTGGATGCCTTTGGAGCGTGCTGATCTGAATAGATCCATTTTTCAAAGCACTCAGCTTTCCCTACTGAGGCAAATAGAGGGCATTTCCTCTTTGGTTGGTTAAGAGCACCTCTTGAAAATGTAGACTGGGCTTTTCTTTTGCTTTCTGGGCAAGGAGAGGACAGAGCCTTAAAGGCACTTGGCATTGTCCACACCTTTTCGTAAGGTTTGATATCTTAATAGCCAGAATAAAATCTACTTTTAAATCTACATATGTTGACATTTGAGAGAAAAGAATTAACAGAATCGTTTTATATCTGTCCTTTTAAAAGAGAGAAGATGAGTGAATCCGGTGCAAAATCAAGCCAGCCCCTTTCTGCTAAACAAGACAAGGATGTTTCAGAGAAGAGAGGACGAGGTCGGCCCCGGAAGAAACCCAAGGTTTGTACAGTATTCAGCTTCCCCTCGTGTGTTATTAGGGGAAGCTTTTGCAAGATGTACTATGAATCTTGCCTCTGACTGGTTATTGCTTAAAGCAACTGAGTCATAGTAAAAGGGAAATACAAAGCAGTATTACTATGGTGCAACCAAAGCTATTGATGATGCACAACGAAAGTTAAACATTAGTAGGTCATTTACTTTGCATACTTAATGAAAGCAACTCCTCTGGGAATCAGGGCATCTTGCTTTATGATGCTGGCAGAGTAATTGTGACAGTCTAACTCCTTTGTTTCTGGGACAAAAGCAGTTCTATAGAGGATACTGAAGCAAATTCTGAATCTCTGCCCATTTTCATAATTCCCAAATATCAAAATATTTCCCTTGCTAAACTATCTAGAAAGTACTTCAGTAGCATCCAAAAAAGTTCAATGAATGCAGTAGCCTGGTATACTAGGAGTGTAGTTCAGCAATATTGCCTTAGAGTGGCTTATTTTGATCCCAGAAAGAATGCAGTTTCCCTCTAGAGATTACATCAGCTGAAAGAGTTGAAAGTTTGGGAACTCTGTAGAATTGTCTGCAACTCTGCAATATTGTCATCTGTAATATGATCAGAGCTTCAATTAAATCCTATTAATAAGTAGGTTCTAAAGCAGTTAATACAGTATATTGTGTCATTGGACACACTGACACACTGAGCAAACATTATTGGGTTGCTAAAGAGTTTACATATTTTGCCCCACTACTATTGATCTTCAGAGGACTTTGAATCACATTATCCTTTATAATATGATCCAATAGAAGATTATATATAGGGAATCACTTCACAAAAGCTCTGAGATTTCCTCTTGAGTTTTCTTTTACAGTGAAAACACATTTCAGTGAACTAATTATGGGAAGGACATAACCGTTTTTGAAGGAAGTACATTCAGTTGGAAAGTAGGGTATCATGGACATTTATGTTATTTGCATTTTCTCATTAAGCAGATGTCATCATTTACATCACTTCTGTAATGACATCATTTTAAAAAAACATATAAATCCATTGCACTGTGGTTTATAGCAATAGCACTTAGACTTAAGTTTATGAAAATGAGGCTTCTCTGCCTTACAGTAGTTTTATTGTTCATATGTTTAATATCTATAAGCAACTAAGAAACAGTATTCCATACAGCCTGTTCTGCAAATGTGTTGGCCATGATCCTTTCTTCTACTTCAAAGTATATTTGTCTTTAGTGATATAGGCTCACTAAATAAGAGAAAATGCAGCTGTGCATTTGCAGTAACATTCTCACTATAGCACATTTGAAAAACTGGTTTTCAGAAGATTTTCCAAATGTACACTATTAATAGTTGAGTCAGTTAGCACTTCTTCCCATGTGTATAACTTAAAAGCATATAATCTGGGTAAATATAGGCCTGGATTCTAGACATAACTATTTATCCAAGATACGGAAGTATAATTTTGCTTTTGGATGAAAGCTTCATGGTATATTTTCTATTTTACCAGAAGCAAATATATGTGCCATTATTTTTCATCTTTTCTATCTAAACTGGAATGATCTTTGAACCACAAGTTCACCTCCTAATGTTATGGAGCAGGGGTGTCAAACTGGCGGCCTGCAGGCCGGATGCAACATGCACAGGTGATGCCCAACCCAGCTCCACAAAGGGAAAAATTGTCTCGATACATCACGTGATGGCAATGTGACACCGCAAGTTTGACACCCGTGTTATGTAGCGTCACATGAGGCTCTCTAGTGACAGTGATATCATTGAACAAGACTAATTAATTTGAAGGAGTTGTTTCTAGCATTTTAGGGACATAAGGGTAAAACTAAAACTGGGAAGCCTTTCTTGCAAACTTTTTTCATTCCCATCCTTAAAGCCACCAACCCAAATAAAAATAGATCAAACTTGAACAAGCAAAATTTGGTAATTTTTCTGCTGGTTTTTGTTACATTTGTTCAACGTGCTAATGGGGGCTGCAAATGGGAAGCTGGGCTGTGGATTTATAGTCACTGATCAAAGTCTTGGGAACCCTGATCCTTTCTACATGTGTAAAATTACTCTTACTTCTACATGAAAAAGGTCAAGATTAGACCAGTCTAAGGTTTTTTGCTGATGTGAAGTATCAACTGACATCACCTCCTCTTCCATCTGCCTGAAGTAGTACAGTGTGACAATTTTTTTGGAGAAAGGCTAATGGTGTTAGATCATTGGCTTCTACATACTTCTAAAATGTTTGTGTCTGTAATCTTTAACTGGTTGATATGGTGCATTATAGGGTAAAATTTCAGTCAAGATACTCAAGTTGACTGATTTGCAAAATGCTGGGACCTATTTCTCCTGAGGCAATGAAATTTGGGGAAGTTGTGGATTCTTCAACATTGCTGCTTCAGCGTTGCCACAATCAGTCACGGTTATGTGATCCTCATTTTCAACAAGTCCCTTGTTCCATTCTCCACCCGGCCTGGTGGAAAGGGGAAAGGAAAAGAAAGGAAGGATGGAAGAGAAGGAGAAAAGGAAGTGAGGAAGGAAGGAAGAGGGCGGGAAGATAAAAGGAACAGGAAGGAAGGAAGAAAAGGAAGAAGAAGGGAGATAGGAATAGAAAGAAAGATAAGAGGAGGGAGAGGAACAAGAAGGAGGGAGGAAAGGGAACAGGCAGGAAGGAAGAAGGAGGAAGAAAAGAGAAGAAAAGTAGGGAGAAAAAGAAGGTAAGAGGGAGGAATAGAAGGAAAGAAATAGGAAAACGAGAGGGAGAGAGTAATGAAAGAATAAGGAGTAAGGAAGATTGTCCAGGTTCACTGGCAGCTTCCCATAAAGAAACTCAGTGGGGAAGTCAGCAGCAAGCCAGAAGTAGCTCCCACTCCCACTTTTTTGCCCACCTGTCATCATTCTGTTTCTGTAAGGAGATGTCTATGAAATGATGATCTAATGGGCCATGGGTCATCTGTTTACAGCTGTAAGTGGAATGTTACAGGAAATGTGAAACACTAGCTAGAGTATATAACACTTGAACATTGTCCACTATATGATAAAATGAGTATAAGGAAAATGTGTAGACTGTATCACTAAACATATGTCATGGTGTTACATCTTTGAAACTCGTACTTTAATCACTATAGACTGTATTATGAACATCTATCAGAAATTAATGTGTCTGCATATCAACTTTTTAAATTGGCTGTATTGGTGGGATTCTTTTATTTCTTTCATTGTAGCTTCCGGGTACAGAGCAAAATGCCCTGAAAGGATGTGCAAGCATTAACTACATTTATTTCTCTGTCACTCATTGTAATACTCTTTGTTTATAGCAAGAACCCAGTGAGGCACCAACACCCAAGAGACCACGTGGTAGACCAAAGGGGAGCAAAAACAAGGCCACTTCAAAGGGAAGGGTAGGTATTCTGGCTGCAGAATACTGAATTCTGCCTTGTTTTCCTCTTATCAGTTTTACTAGTATCCTGTGAAATATTCAGATGACAGAGACACCATTTTCTGAAATAACATCTGCTTTAAACCTATATGAATACATATATTAGGAAACAACAGTGTTGAGGATCTCCAAATTTCCTCACCACTCTAGTTAACTGTTAACTGAGAATGAGAAATCGGCAAAAAAAAAGCACTTGTCTCAATGCTAGTGTGTTTCCCCGAAAATATGACCTATCCCGAAAGTAAGTCCTAGCTTGATTTTTTTACATGTGTGCCCAATATAAGCCCTACCCCCAAAATAAGCCCTAATTAAGACCCCCACCCACTCCACGGGTAAAAATTAAGCTAGGGTGGGGATGGGGGGGTGGAGCTGCCCTACTCCTTACCTTCAGACAGTTGCAGCCAGGCCTCGCATTCCCCGACACCTGCCTTGCCGGCCCATTACTTCTGCAGCCGGCAAGGCTTGTCTGAAGGCCTCTGCAGCTGATAACAGAGCTCTGGATCGATCCGGAGCTGTTATCGGCTGCAGAGGCCTTCAGGAAAGACTTGCCAGCCGCAGAAGAAGTTCCTGAAGGCCTCTGACAGAAAAAAAGAGAACGGGGGTGATGCACGTAAGTGAGGTGAGTCAGTAGATATCCCCCGAAAATAAGACCTAGTGCCTTTTTTGGTGGCAAAAAAATATAAGACAAGGTCTTATTTTCAGGGAAACACAGGTACATCAATACTGGTAATCCTCGCTTAACAACAATAGTTGGTTGCTGAGCAAAGTGGTTATTAAGCAAGAGGCCCACATGACTGCTTTGAAGAACGATTGCACTCTCAATTGTGGCCATCAAACAATCTCCTGAGTCATTGAGCAGACAGGGAAAAAGAGTTGCCTGCTGAAGTTTGAAGTCACTGAAGAAGTGATTATAAAATGAGGACCGCCTGAATAACCATCAAAGATGCAGTGCTAGACCTATAGAGAGACTAGTCCACCCTCATCCATGGAAGTTTACTGAATGACTTATCATGTACTCTCAGTCCATCATATCTCACATGATTGTTATTGTGGAGAAAAATAATAGTAAGAAGCATTATGTGTGTTCCTTTGAGCTCCTGGAGGAAAAGCAAAATATAAGTTAAAAAATAACTGAAGGGCTGTCACTGTAAATAAAAAAAATGGGTAGGCTTATTAAGTGTTGAACCAGGAGATAATAGAAAAAGTGATTTTTAGATTACAAGGAAGCGGATTTAATGCAGATATCACAAGAAGTTTCTTAACGGTAAGAACTTATGCAGAGGCATGCCATAGTAGTGGATTCCTGCATTGAGCACTAAGTGATCTTTATAATCTGTATAACACATTTTATGATTGTATGAATATTGAAAAACTATTTCAAAAGAAAAGCTATGCTTGTAAATATGCATATGTTTATTTATTTTGGAGCTTATGGGGAAAGAAGAACAAATAATGGAGTTCTATTGACATCCAGATCTAGGGTTTTGAGTAAAAGATACTTGAATTAGCTGGACAGCTGGTGACATTTGCTTGTGAGTGTATGTGTGTGTGCGTGCAAGTCTGTCTCCAAGCAGCTGGAGTTCGTAAATCTGTAAAGAATAGAAAGGGATATGTCCCACTCACTCACACAGAAGGAAGATTATAGTTTGGTGGATTGGGTAGCTTCTCTCTCTCCCATCCCTCTGAATATGGAGGCCTTGACCTCCTAGCTTCCTCTGTTGTGTAGTTGCCAATCCTTAATGGCGCATTGACTGTGCTATTCGCATGCTGGTTAGGAATGAAGGCTTGATGTATCTATCAGGTGCTGTATGGCTGAAACTGAGTTGAAGGTTGGGAATAAAGCAAGGAAGTGAATAAATGATCCCAGAGCTGATGACTTGGCAGCTGTTTACATATGCAGTATGTAATCAGAAATACTAGGCCCGAGCCATAAAGGGCATGGTCTTTCTTCACCCGCTCTCTCTCTCTCCAAGTCTTTCAACTAGATACCAAAAAGAATCTTCATTGTTCCAGATGCTTTGGAGCAACAGATGCTTGATCCTGATTTGGCAGCCAAGCTGCCAAGGTTATTTCAGTGGACACCTCAGCTTAGCCCAAGCCTCTCGCCATCTGTTCAAATTATAAAATGTAGCAAGAAGACAACATGAACCACGTCCTGGAGACATTTGCTTCTGTTTGTTATGTATCTGGCTCCCTGCAGCTATTGTGTTTTATTTTTCAAGAGTAAGAGCAAGACCTTATTGAAAGGTGCTTCCAGTTCCTACCGATATATGAATTGCAAATGTTCTGTTCCTGGTCTGAAGTGACAATACCGGGCCTATTCTGTGATTTGGAGAAAACATTAGATATATTCACCTACAACAACAGTACTCAGCATCGTGGGAATATTTTTTAGCCTTTGCTAATGGACAACCTCCTCCTAGCAGTCAGCCCTTGTTGCTGTTGCTGTTACTATACAGAGCAAGTATGTTCCTGGGGCCTTTTGAATCCAAAATAGCCATTACAGATGTTAAGGCAAATTTACACTAACCATTTTCTGCAGTAAGTACAGGTTATTGTGATGATCAGGCTTTTGCTCTTGGCCTGACAGTTTTTCCTACAGTTGCCTCTGTATAGTTAAATGGGATTGCAACGAGGTGCCATGGAAATAATGGATCAATGAGGTGCCATGGAAATAATGGATCTACTTCCCAAAGCACTTTTCTACTCCAGTATCCAAATGATCCTGCTAGTTCCTCATCTGATGTTTGAAACTATTTCAGACAAGATGTTTGGCATGTGGAATAATCCGACACTTGAATAACCACCTGCTTTGAACTACACATCCAGAGTAGTGTAGCAGAAAAATGGGACTGGGTTGTTGGTCCTCTTCCTGACCTCTGCCTAGCATATAAAAATACTAGAGAAGAATTTTAGTAGGAAAGAGATTTGTAGAAGGTTTCATGAACACAGTGTGTATTTATTTGGTTTCAAACCTCTCTTGAAAATATACGACTCATATCCTGCATACTCTGAGTCATGGTACTAGAACCCAGATGGCTCCTGTTGAAAGTGGCAGTGATGGTGAAGAATAACAAGGGAGGGACTAGTGGCTCTGATGCCAAAAGACAAGACCAAGGCCAGCTGAAAAAGATTTTTGCCAACCCAAGTATTCAAATGTATGAATCACATCCTCAGATTATAAGGTTAATTTAGAATTTTTGAGATCATCTTGGGTATTTGTGGTATCTCCCACATTTTAGGTTTTATTTATTTAGCTTAGCAGCTGTAGAAATTAAATTATTATGTGTGTTCAGATGAAGAAAAAACATTTCACATCATAGATAGGAACTGCCTTGAGCAACACTGTCCTGTTTCACTTTCATTATTGGCTTCTTTGTGTTAATGGCAAGTTGTTTCTAATATAATTAAAAGCAGGAATATTTTAAGGATTGTTTTCCAGTTTATTAGTAGCATTAGAGTGCCTTTTCATAAGTAACTTTGATTTCATACATTGAATATGTTTTTTGTAATGTCCATCCAGATAATCAAGAATAACATACAGGAATGCTAATATTTTCATAACATCTATTAAGTCATTCTTTGTCCATTATAAACTGTAGTTTACTAGCTAATACAGTAAAATATGTTTGATGTTGAATTAGGTCAGTGATGGCGAACCTTTTCGGCACCGAGTGTGTGCTCGTCAAGCCCGCAACCCGGAAGAGGAGCTGCCCAGAGTGCATGCGCCCCCCCCCCAAAAAAATGCACTTCTGGTTTCCGGTGCACACATGCGCACCGGCCAGCTATTCTTCCAGTTACTGGCGCGCATGCACGCGTGATGATCAGCTGGCCGGTTCTCATGTTTCACAGGAAAATGAAAGACCAGCTCTTCCAGTTTCCGACACTGCTGCACGTACGAAGGCCAGCTGATCGTCATGTGCGGATGCGCACCAAAAACCCGGAAGAGGAACGAGCGATGCCGCGTGTGCCAGGCAACATGGCTCCGTGTGCCACTTCGGGCATCATGGAATTAGGTGGTAGTTCCTGAGGTTTGCTAGTATAATTTCCAAAGTTGAACATCTCACTTTGTAAGGGGAAAAAACCCAAAATGGAGTGCCTGAACTCAAACAGAAATACAGATTGCTTGCTTGGGTCTACTATAGCCTTCCCCAACCAGATACCTTCCAGATATATGTTATCTATTTTATTTATTTAAAGTCTTACATTGCTTAATAGCCGAAGCTCTAGTATTTATATAGTATAGTACCATATATAAAATTGTACCAAATGGTCACTGGTTCTATAACTTTCTCCTGCTACTCTCTCATTACCACCCAGATTGTGGTAATGGGGTTCATCCTACACATCTGGAAAATGCTAAGTTGAGACAGTCTATTTTAAAATGAATGTTTTCCTTTAAAATGTATTATTTTAAAAGAAACATTGCCGGCTACTGGTATTGATTTTCAGGGACTCCTTCTGAACAAAAGTGTTCCAATATCACAACAACCTTTTAATTTGTAAAGGAATACAAACCAATTTTAAAACCAATCTGAGTTTCTTGTGGATGGCAATAGCTTGTAATTTTGGTCTTCATTTAAAGATCATCTTTATGCTTTCCTTCTCCAGAAAGCTGCTGTAACAACACCTGGAAGGAAGCCTCGAGGTCGACCGAAAAAATCAGTAAGTTGATTTTGAAAAGAGGTATCTATATAAAGGGGGGGGAGGTTAGTTTAGTGTCTTATCCTCTTGAATCTCAAACTCTTTGCAACCAGTGGGTTACACTGGATGGGGGAAATTATTGGATTAAGAGAGATGAATATGGTGAACGTAACTAATTTTGTCACATTCAGGTTTGTGTATTGTTTATAACTATTGCTCACAAATCTGGAATTTTGCAAATGGAATTTTCTGACCCAAACCTTTTATAAACTGTCTCTTAGCTTTTCCACTAGTAAAATGTAATACAACCATAGATTTTTTTTCACCATTACTAAGCAGAAAAAATGTAATGGTTTTAGCCTACTCTGTAGGGCTTGCTCCTGGTGATGGAAATGGTGCATGTAGGAATAGGGACCAGGTCTGAAGAACAAATCGGTGGTATCATTCTCTAACACCAACTTTTAGTGCCATCATCTCAGAATATGAGTTGACAGTGCTTTTGATTCTTCTCCAATAGCCACTTTATCAAAATGTTCAACAGGAGGCAGGTTTACCATGTCAGGTGAAAAATGCTATGATATAAAGACAGGTAAGAGGTCTGAGACATTTTGTTGCATTTATTCTAATTTTTGAGTCTTTCTGTAACAGTATCCATTGAGATGCCATTCTCTTATGGATCTGATCAGTTTTTGAAACTGTCTTCCAGAAATGATTGATGCAGCATAAAGAAACAATGCTTCTTTATTGAAAATTTCAAGAGTATGTTGCCTATCAAAGCCAAATCTGATTGCTTAGGTTTTCTGAGGTTTATTTTGTTTTTAATCCTATCTTTTCAACATTTTATACATGTTTTGTTTCAGTTTGTAATTATTCCTTCTTGCCCTGAAGTGAATAACAGGAAGTGGCTTGTTTTGTTAATTAGCACAGATTTGGTGTTGCCACTATGGCATTCTTGCAGAGTGAGTTTCAGTCAGTTTCATCTGGCCTTGATTGCTTAAAGCAGTTGTTCTTTTTAATAATCCCTGAAGAGATTATGGTCTACATTCAAGAATTTTAAAAATAATAATAATAAGGTTTTCCAGTTGATCCTAATAAAATCATGTGCTCCATCTTTAGTGTTACTTTTATACACCACAAGGCAAGATTGTGTGACTTTGCTATAATTGCTGATTATTTTTTCTTTCTGATAATGATTGTGTTCCATTATACCCTCTTCATGCAGACAGAAGTATATCTTACCTCTTAACGTTTATCTCTATACATCTTATAATAAAAATTACAACAACACAAAAGGCTAGATGTTCTTTGGAGAAATATTTGGCAAGTTCCCTTTAAATCAGTGACTCACCCAGTTGGGATTTACCGGTACCTTACAGGTGGCCATTTTAAATTTCCTATAGAAGCCCAGATAAAATTCTACATAAATGAGGACATTGTGTTATATTAAAGTGGGAAACCCAAATATACTTTGTACCAGATTAATTACCAGATTAGTTTGTCAAATATCACAAATTCATGCTCAGGAATAATTGTAAATCAACCATTTCTGAAAGAATGGACATTTGTGATATTCTGAGTGTGTGTTGTGGGGGGATTCACAAAATGGCTGTCAAGGGAGAGGTTTGCCCAATCACAAAGAGCACTTCATTGCATGTGGTCTGTCACAAAACAGTCATTTATCACAAGAGAAGCTGAGACAAAAGCTTTTATCACATTTTTAAGCCCATAGGACGTGGTCTGTCAGTTTTTTATTGCATTATTTCTAGACAGGGTTCGTGTTCCCAGGCACAGGTCTGAGCTGCAGATTTCCACTATTCTGGTTTCTCTTCACTTCAGATACAGTATTCATATTTTTCTATTTTAGTTTTGGGAACGTCCGGTTAAGCTATTCATAGAAATAAACATAATACCGGAAGCTGATAATCTGATTTATAGGATGCTTGCCATATATTTTGATGGGGATTTCCCTCCTCAATTTTAATGACATTTAGGACAGAGAAATCCACAGGCGCATTCAGAATGACATTGCCAATACTAGCCTTCCATTCTTGAGGTCTCTCTAGGAAATTTATCTGGGACCTCATGGATGAGGTGAGTTGTGGAGAAAACATAGGCAGATATCAGTATTACTGGATCTTGCCCAGGAAAGCTGGATGTTGGCATTACATTTGTAGCCCAGCTATAAAGAGAATAGATTCCCTTTAAAATTTATTTATTTATTTGCTTGCTTGATTGCTGTTCTTATATGCCGCCCTACTCCGTGGGGACTCAGGGCGGCGTACAACGGAATATAAGAACAATATAAAAAACAGTAACAAAAAAATAAATGATTTAAAACATTAATTAATTAAAAATTAAAAAGCCAAACAACACATTCATACCTGGGGGAGACCTAAGATGTTCAGCGGTCACATCACCCCGCCTGCAGGAAGAGCCGTGTCTTAATAGCTTTCCGGAAGGCCAGCAAGGTGGGGATAGATCGGATCTCTGGGGGTAGTTGGTTCCAGAGAACCGGAGCCCCCACAGAGAAGGCTCTCCCCCTTGGTCCCGCCAACCGACATTGTTTGGTTGAAGGAACCTGGAGGAGACCGACTCTGTGGGACCTAACTGGTCGTAGGGATGTATGAGGTAGGATGCGGTCCCGGAGATAACCTGGTCCTAAGCCATGTAGGGCTTTAAAGATGATAATCAACACCTTGAAATGTACCCAGAGACCAATGGGCAACCAATGCAGCTGGCAGAGAATGGGTGTTACGTGGGTGTATCTGGAGACACCCACCACAGCTCGCACAGCCGCATTTTGCACCAATTGCAGTCTCCGAATACTTTTCAAGGGTAGCCCCATGTAGAGCGCGTTATAGTAGTCCAAACGAGAGGTGACAAGGGCATGAGTGACCATGAGTAAAGCCTCCTTCTCCAAATATGGTCGCAATTGGTGCACCAGGCGAACAAATATTTTCTATTTGTAGAAAATAAGCTAAGCTATATCTGCAGAAGATTCCAGGCTGGGTAGAGCCCTTGAAAGGAGCATTTATTGAAGGAGTTGGGGACATAACAAATGTTTTTGTTACAATCCCATTTATTCTTACAAACAAATTGAAAATATTCAAAACAGGTTGTGCCATTTATTTAGAATGTGATGCATGCTGCTGATTCCATATTGGTCTGAATATCAAAAGTGGCTGATGGCTTTGCAGTTCACATCTGTCACCAGCTGTCAAAGTATAAGGAGCCAGAAACAGCTAATTGCAAGCTTTCTTAATAAGCAGACAGGCAGCCTTCCAAAATGGGGAATCAGATTTGCAATGATCACTTAAAAAACCATCTTTTAAATTATGACATAGACGGCTACAAAAAAATTGTAATAAATTGCATATTTTGTCCTTAATTTCTTAAAACTTGGATGTTTGGCAATAAGAAACCTTATGTTATCTGCAGCAATTACTATTGCTAAAATGTCACACTTGCTGCATTATGCTTGCCTTTCTGCTAACGTTGATATTCAGCCAGAATATACATGAGTTCAAATATACAGATTATGCTGTTATTTTTGAAGCTCCTTCCTTAGAAGTAGGGTATGTGGGAAAGGACAATAATAAAGTATTCTTTGAAGATCACTGCAGCAGGGCAATTCATGAAAATTAAAATTGTAAACCAAAGAATATGGTCATTTCTTCTAACGCTGACATTGGGTTACTTCCAAAAACTCTTAACTAATTTAGGATTTAATCTGCTCTGCCTCTATCTGTAATATCATCTGGATGTATTAAATTCCATTGAAATAATATTTCAATTTAAATTGCAAACTCTCAAATGTTTCATGATCCATTCCACTCGTCTTCTTTTGAGCTTGTTAAAAAATTTTCTGACTTGAGTGGAACTGAAGGCTTTACTGTGTGTCTTCTTTTATCAAAGAGAGAGCTTAAGTAGAGTTGATTATTTCCTTCCTTCAATAAATGATCTCTCTTGCCCTACAACTTGCTGAACAGACTTGGCAGGCACATTCCACAGTGGTTTAAATGTGTGTTTTTATGAATGAAACACAAGGAAGTTAAGGTTGCTGACTCACACATGCACTCAAGCATGACTCATCTCATTCCAATAGCATTTGTTTTAGTTTTAAAAGAGCAGGCCAGAGAGACCTCCAGGAAGAAATGTTTCCCCTCATATACAAACAGTTGTTTATTTAGGCCTAGAAGAGTGTGGATATTAGGAATTTACTTGCTGGGTAGGATAAACTTTTAAGGAGACCGCAGAGGGAGCTTAAACATTGGACCTATTTTTTGTTTCGTTTTTAATGCCGCTCTGTCCCTCTTGTGGCAGCTTGAATATATGACAGCTCAAAAGTTCAAGATGAATTCTGTGTTTGAAGCAGTTGACTTTGTTAGGTGTTGAGGGGAACATCATTTTATGCCGACCTTAATATGTCCGCACGGGGTGAGGACACAATAACTGAGGCGAGACGAATCAAGAGCCAAAACAAGCCTTTATTAAGGCTAACAGAACAACAGCTAAAAGCAACCAGCAATAACTCAGTAGATATCAACCCGCGCTTCTGCCGCGTCTGACAGCTCTTTTATAGCCGGCTGTCAGACGCGCCAGCCAATAGGAAACCTTTAAACTCCCGCTTCTAAACAGCGCCCGCTCTGGCCAATCAGGAACAGTCCTGAGGTAATCCAGCGTCCTGAGGGGACGCAACAGACCTCCTATCCATGCTCATTAGGTTTGTTTCATTAGTTCCATTGTGTGTTATGCTGGTTAGGTCTTTCTTGAATAACTTTTGTCCAGTTCTAGGCCCTGCACTTAGGCAGAGACACAAAAAAGCTGGAGTAGCTTCAGAAAAGGCCTATCAGAATAAAAGAGTCTGAAAACAAGCTCTATGAGGAAAGGCATACAGGTAATCCTCAACTTATCACCACAATTGAGCCCAAAATTTACATTGCCAAGTAAGACAGTTGTTCAGTTAGGTTTGCCCCATTTTACCACCTTTCTTGCCACCCTTGTTAAAAGAACCTGCAGTTGTTAAGTTAGTAACACAGTGGTTACGTGAATCTGGCTTCGCCATTGTTTTTGTTTGTCAAAAGGTTATTACATGACCCTGGGACACTGCAACTGCCAGAAATGTTCTGTCCCCAGTTACAAACGTTAGGAAGGAATTTCCAAAGGGAACAAATTATATACAGTCGAACGGTTTGTCTAGAACAGTGATGGACCTCCTTGCTGGAGGTTTTCAAATGAAGACTGGATGGTCGCTTAGTGAGGATAGTTTAGGGAAATCTGGCACTGAACAAAGGGTTGAACTTAATGGTCTTTAAGATGACTTCAGAGTCCTACATTCTGTGAAATTGATGATTTCAGTGTATGATCCCAATCAGTTATAAAATAAATTGCCTGTGTACAGCTGTCCTCGACTTAACAACTGGTCATTTAACAATCATTCAAAGTTATAGCAAACTCTTAAAAAGCTCTTTATGATGCATCCTCAGAATTAAAATTGCCATTACATGCATGTCCCTCCAGTCACATGATAGCATTTTGGATGCATAGCAGTTTGCTCACATTTCCAATCAGTTGCGGTGTCCTATGGTCAGGTGACCACAAATGCAATATGTTTTGCCAATTTTGGGCAAAAAACACCCATTTGGAAGAATGGATTTGTTTAATGACCACATGATTCATTTAACAATGTGGTTCACTTAATCACATCGTTTTGTGGCCACGGTGACATGCTTTAAGACTGAAGTTGAAATGGTCATCAGATTGATTCCAGTCATGTGATGCATTGACTTAACAACTGCAACGACTTACAACTGAAATTCCAGGCTCCATTGTGACCGTAAGTCAAGGATTACCTGTAATAAGAATAGACCTCAAAAGCAAACACTCTAGAACTTGGATGTTTCTCATTTTGTAAGTGCTTTGATGATGACATTATACAACAAATGAATGCTAAGAAAGGAACGGGTTTTTGCTTGAGTATACTGGTCTGCATTACAACGGGAAGAGCAAAGCCATTCCTTGAAGTTCTTCTTTTGATTTCCACCTTCCTCTCTCTAAAACAGCGGTTCTCAACCTTTGGGGGCCGAATGACCCTTTCACAGGGGTCGCCTAAGACCATCAGAAAACACATATTTCCGATGGTCTTAGGAACCGAGACACCGCTCCTCTATCTGTCTCTAGGCGGGTCCACCCCCATGCAAATAGACTACTGCAAAAAAAATATCTGTACCGTGGGAACTTCTGAATTTCCGGCACTGCGCATGCGTCACCATCTTGTTTTCGGCTTTTTTTTTTTTTTTTTTGCTATTTTAAAAAAATTTCGGCACTGCACATGCGTACACGTGCAAAGCGCATGCGCGCCCACGCAGCGCAGGAGGAAGCGAACCGACAGCGAGGTAAGTTAGAACCCACCCGAGTTTCCTAATTATTTTATTATTTTATGGTTGGGGGGTCACCACAACATGAGGAACTGTATTAAAGGGTCGCGGCATTAGGAAGGTTGAGAACCACTGCTCTAAAAGATAGGAGGATTAGTTGCCTCTGTGCGGCAATGAGGAATGGTGTTCCTCACTCCTGCTACAGTATAAGGATTAGTCTTAAAACAAGAACAATATAGCAGCAGATCTTTCCAATGCTATTTTCTTCCTGTATAGGTGAAAGTTGAAGAAGAGGTCAACATCTCCCAAGAATCTTCAGAAGAGGAACAATGAGAATAGCCAACTGATTCTACCTCACAGCTCAGTTTTCCTATTTCTTGTCAAGTTCTGGGACTGAGGAAAGAGCGAAGAATCCTCACCCTTTCCCTGACCTGATCTCTCCAACGTTCTCACAGTCAAAACAGCAACACTAGGGTACAGTGTAAAACAGATCAACCATCATATTTGATGTGTAATGTTTAATGGGAGAACTTTATATTTTGTTTTCCCCTCTCATTTGACAGGGTTAAGAGTTTAGCCTACCAATTCATGTAGTTCTGTATTATATCTGTTTTTTGATCTATTTCTCCAGAACACTCCTTATCGAGAAAGGGGTTTATAAATCTTTATAGTGACCACTTATTCATGTTGAAAAGAGTGGACAGCCTAGTTCTTCCTTATCAATCCTAATTTCCACTTCAGAGAGACCATAATACTCTCCAAAAGGATAACTTGGCACTGGCAGAAAGTTTGCCGAGGAGGAAGATTTGAGAGCATTGGGGTGATTTTATTTTTTTTTTCTGGGAAATGAGTATAATGGGATAAAGGCCACAACATTAAAAGGATGGATACATTATTTTTTTTCCTACTGTAAGGTATTTGCAAGAATAATTGAGAGGAAGTTATCCTACCCTTTTCACCCAATTTCCAGTAGTTCCAGAATAATCTAGTGCTTTGCAATGGGTCTGTGTATTCTTGTTGACAACATGCTGCCCTGCCCCAATCAGCTGCCTTAAGGCCAGAGCAGTCACAATTGCATAGGCTGAGGTGTTTGGGGTGAGTGAATCTGACCTAAATTCTCATCTTTTCCCCAATAACCAGAGATCCTCTCTCCGCACCCCCCTTTCCATTTTTCCATCTCCATCTGTCCCCAGCTGCCAGTGCACAAAGGGAGCGTACAACTGAAATGTTTTTCACTTGGTGCTCAGTCATTCTGCACAGAAATTATATTGAACAAAACTTTGCCATGACCAAGGAAAGCAGGATGGCAAATTTTTCTCCCTTCGTGGTCTCTCTTTGGGTTTTTGTGATTTTTCTCCTTTGGAAATAGCAGAGTTAGCAGTTGACAGTTGTTTTTCCAGTATATATTGTCTGTCAAGGTTTTCCTTCTTCATTCACAACTACCTCTGGATACGTTTTGAGTTTCATTCTCTTAAAACATAGATTGCTGCTGTTTGTTGCTGCTGTACTGATTACAAAGTTTTATTTCAACAGGTTCTGTCTGGTTTTTCTCTGGAACTGACATTTTACACTATAGATAATTTCATTTCAGTTGACTTTTAAAACTATTGTGCTATTAAAAAGGGATAAAAGCTCTTATTTGTCAGACTGATGAATGGTTGGGGAGAGGAAGTTTCTGTGGAAATGGGCACTATTTTATAAGCTCCACTGTGGAAACCCCAAATGACGAATAATTTCTTTATATTGCTTTTTTCAAAACAAATCCATTAGTTTTTTTAAAGCTGTATATTAGCTATAGCAAGAATTTCGAGACCTCCCTAGTTACAATTTAGCAGGAAGCAAACTGGTCAGAATGCTTCTCACCAACTCCTTTCATACCATTCTAGCTTAGCTGTTCTCTATTTTCTCTGAAAAGTGAAAACTTCCAAATCAAGCACTGGACTACAGTTACCCTTTGTTATTTTACCTTAGAATGCTGATATGGGATCAGCAAACATTTCTAGAAATATTTTTGATTTTTTAAAAATGTGAGGTGCTTGCAGAAGGCATCAAAGGAGACATTTACACACACACTGTGCTCATGGGAACTATATAGCCTACCCTTCTGCCCACTCGCTCTTTTTTTTTTTTTTTTTTGCATCTGTATGTATTTCATAAAACACACTCTTAAAAGGGAACAAAACTGAGCTGGTTCATTGAATATCCAATATATTATGTAGAAGGTAACTGTTCTTCATTCAGTAAAAGACACAAACATTTTAAGTAAGGATTGCAATAATTCCTGAACTGGTCACTAAATTAAAATCATCAATCGGTCTTCAGCATCTGCCCGACGGATTGACATCTGTTCATCTTCCAAGACCATTACCACTCTGCCTTTTTACAAATATACAATAGTGGTCCCTCTTGTTTTGAAACACTCAACTTTCTCGCCTGGATAGCATAATTTGCACAATGCCTGAACAAATTAGTTTCCAATTTAAGGGTTGTTTTTGGCAGTGATTAATAAGACCACAGGAATCTGTATTAATATTGATCCATCTAGCTCAATATTGCCAAAGGATGACTGGAAATAAGATTTCATCCCATTTTTCCTGCCTCATTTGGATATGCCAAAAACATTGAAACCTGGATTTTTTTTTTGTATGCATTGCATGTCATGTACCCAGATGCAAAAGGATTTAACTTTGTTTGCCTGCAAATACAGCAAACCTTGTTTATTAAATAGGCACATTTTTGTAGTCTTTATCAGGGCAATAGCAGAAAAGAGTATGAACTTTTCCTTCTTCAAAGGGTTAGATGAAATGTCCTTTCCTTAACAATGCTTGATAATGTTAATTATCAATAGCGGAGCTCTTTAAAGTGATCTATGGCTTTGTTAAGTTGCAATGCAAAAGGATAGTATGATCAGTAGCTTATAGTATATAAATTTATTACTAAAGATTGTGGTGTACTTGAATAAAACGAGTGATGTTTTAAACTTCCTTTCATAGCAGTAGACAAAAAAAAATTAAACATGAACTCATAGGGACCTCATAAGGCACAGAGGATTATTGTCATCAAACTTGCCATATCTGCCCTTGCTCCATTTTTAATGCAGCAGGCAATATTTTCCTTATAACATACTGTATGCTTAAACCTAAATGGCATTTAACATATTTAAATGGTATACTTCGATGGCATCTTTTTCCTCTTCACTTCCTTTATCACTTTGGGTGTCGGGGGAAGATACAGAATTCTGGTTCTTGCACTTATGGCGGCCTCAACCATCATTATTTGATACTATTGTGTGTATTTGATGTCTCTCCTTCTGGGTCTGCCTCTTTGGCCTTCTCTTTTTGTACATGCCTTGTATGGTATAGAATCTCAAGACATTTGGTGGTATAACTGGAATTAAAGTTCTAAATACTGAACCAAGGGCTAGTCAGTCTTGCCGTTTTCTAAAGCAGTTCTTTCCCCTCCCCTGCTTTTGCTTCAAACATGGGTTTTCTGGGAGAAAAAAAAACCCCATTTGTTTATTCATTCCAATAGCCACAAACTGCACAAGTATTTGGGCCACAATATTTAATTAAAGAGCTTTACAATCCCTGCTTTCCACTAGGTTTAGAATTTTTAGATCTATCACCAGGAAAAACACCATTAAAAAATTGAAATTGCCTAACCTGTCTGAATACCTTCAATTCCTACTGTGTGAGGAAAGTTCATGAGCAACACTCTTGGATAGAGAAATGTAGATACTGGGAAGGCTGCATTGTATGCAAGTTTCAATAGTTGCATAGAGAAGTACAGCTGGTGCAGTTTATCATGGCATGATACTATATTAACATAGAAAAGTCTAACTTTATTAGATTGGGTGACATGGCTTTTATATCCTAATCTGAACAGAAACAAAAAAATGGTCTACATTTTTAAGATTTTAATGGATTCTTAACCCCTATTAATTGTAAGAATAATCAAATAAGGTAACAGATGCAATATTCTTGTAATCATCAGGCACATCTGTAAATTCACATAAATGTTAAACAAGTGATAAGAAAATAATATTTTAATATTTATACAGATGCACCTTCTACATTTATTACATAGTATTAGTCATGTGACAGCGAGATGGAGGTGAATAAATTTAATAAATAAATAAAAATCATTCTTTTACTGCCATCTTCTAGTGAAGGTTGGCATTAAATCATCAATGCTATTCTTTCTTTTTATGTTATTGTACAAAAAATCAAAATGCTATATTTTTGCAAAATCATGTATGCCATTTATTTTTTCATATAGGATATGTAATCACTTAAATATGAGCCAGCAGTGTGTTGCAGCTGCCAAAAAAAGCCAACATAGTTCTAGGCTGCATAAACAGAGGGATAGAATCAAGATCACGTGAAAAGAGATGTAGCCTATATTCAACAGAGACCCCTTCACAAGAAATAGTACCTGAATCTCCAGATGTTCTTTTTGTTTCCAAATTCCAGTTATCAAATAATGGACCACTAGTACAGCCGATTCTAGAATTTTAATTTTTGCATCCAATGGATGTTTACCAAAAAAAAGCATTTTTTGTTTCCAAAAATAGAACATTTTGCCTCAAATGCAGCTCTGGAGGAACCTCAACTGTCTAGAACAGGCTTGCTTGGGCAAAAACATCCTGGCCTGATGCTCCTGGCGCTAGCTGGTATCAGCCAATTATATATATCTAAATCCAAATAATGTACTGCATTTATTTTTTTTTTAGAAAGATCAAAACAGGAACTTCCATTTTGCCCAGCAGAAAATTAACTCCAGCCAAAGGACAAATGAAAGTAACACTCAGAATGCCTCAAGCATTCTCTTAAATCTATTCTTCAACTACTGTGGGGATGGAAATACATAATCTGTATTTGGGAAATTTATTTCTATTTTGAGACGGACATCTAGCAGTGTGGAAGTAAATGCAGTACAGAAAAGAAAGAACAAGCATTCAGTACATTTAGGAACCAAAATTCATGACGATGTAAATCATGACATTGCAGGTTTTTTGTCTGCAGACCCATAACAAAGCAGTTAATAGCAATATGAGATATAAATCAAAGGCATACAGACAACATAAATAAAACAAATTACAGTGCACAGTACATATTGATTTCATTGGAAGATGATGCAGAGAATGGCAGAAGAATGCTTTTCTTCATGGTAGCTTCAAACCACCATTAATTCAGCCCATGAAGCTGCACCACCAGTTTATTAACCTTGTGTGCTTAGGAAGAGAAGTGATGGTTGAATTGCCATGTGCATTCAGTCTTGTCATGGAAAAATTAACTTTATTTCCAGAACCACAATCGTCACGTTTTCCCCATTGCATTAGGAATACATTGTCAGCCTCAAAAGGCATCAGGTGTATGCAATATAAGTTGCATCCCAATGTTCTTAAAATGTGTGGAAGACCCCCAACTTTGCTAAAAATCAAAACTTCGGAGGGGAAATACATGAAGGCATTAAGACACTTTCTCAAAGTTACCAGTGCAGCTTTCTACATTAGGTGCATAATCTGTGTCCATTAGCGGAGTTCAGCAAGCAATGAGTAGCACAAACTTTTCAGCAAAGCAGCAATGACATTGCTGCACCAAGACGTCAGTCCATCACAGGTATATAAATGGTAACAAGCTGTATTCACAAAGACAGGCATAACAGGTTATAGTACTGTAAAAGCTTGATGTTTTGCCACAGGTACTCCTAGTTGGGTTGAGTTTTATTTACAAAACAGAGATTATTTCCCAAATACCAAATAACACAGTCTGTCCCTGTTGAGCTCAAATGGGTCACCAAAGAAAATAGTTCTCAGAAATAACAATGGTCCTTTCTGATAGACATGCTAAGCATCTATACCAGTGATGGCGAACCTTTTTTTCCTTGGGTGCCGAAAGCATGTGTGCATGCGCTATTGCACATGCTCGAGTGCCCACACCCATAATTCAATGCTGCCCCGCCCCCCATGCATGTGTGCACGATCCCCCTGCTCCCCCATTTCCCGACTTTGGGTGGGCCCGGTATGTCTGTTTTTCGCCCTCTCCAGGCTCCAGAGGCTTCCCTAGAGCTTGGGGAGGGCGAAAACACTCTCTCCTGCCCCCCCGGAGGCCTTCCAGAGGCCGAAAACACCCTCCCAGAGCCTCCACGTGAGCTGAAAATCAGCTGGCCGGCGCGCACATGCATGCTGGAGCTGAGCTAGGGCAATGGCTCACGTGCCGGCAGATATGGCTCCGCGTGCCATAGGTTCGCCATCACTGATCTATACGAACTTCCTAGCTAAACTGCATCCTCCCAGCATGTAGCACACAAAACTATTCCAAAGCTGATGTCATGTACCCATTATTCCTATTTCAAGAATTTATACACCATCATCCCTCAAGCACAAGTTATGCATTTGGCGATTTTATTCACTTTGCTCGCATCTGTTCAGCAATACATTACAGGAATCCAACAGCTTTAAATAATACACCCTTTTACATACTTAGGCAAGTAAGGAGAGATGGCAGCTAGCAATGGGCTGGGATATCATAGCAGCTGCATTCTGATGCTCTTTGTTCACAAAAGGAAATGGAGGTTGACTGCTTTGCTTTTTTTTTAATGAAGCCAAGCTTTTGAGGATTGATGCCCGTAATGCAAGAGCTATTCAGTAATATTTTACTCGAAATTTCATCAACTCCTGTATCTCATCATCCACATAAAATGCAAATCAGGAGACGGTTGATACGAAGAATGATGCCACATAGCAAGCTGTCCTAGTTCCAAACACAATTCTCCAACCCCCCGGGCTACTCTTTGTACCAGGTGCTCGGTGCCAATCTCCTTGACACGGCTGGCATCCATTACACCTTCTGTTAGTGGAAGTCACGGCAAGAGGCTGTAGTACTCGAAGTGTAAAGAAAGGCAGCAACGTTAATGGCATTCAAGTTGGCACACATGCCAGGTAGAAGAAGTCATCCATCTACACACTCTGATCAGTCCGAGATGAGTACCATCAAGCTTTCACATCCATAAATGAATTACGAAAGGGCTGGTAACCTCCCCAACCTCGCATCACTTGTAATACACAGCACACATATTTAATATCACCCTCAGACTTTAAGCAATAGCATCTTTTCAAAGAATGGACATCTTCCACAGCTTATTATTATGACAATAATAACCTGGCAGTTTTCATTGCAATTAGAGTACAGGTAGTCCTCAACTTGCAGCGGTTCATTTAGTGACCTTTCAAAATTACAACGGCACTGAAAAAAATGACATGATCATTTTTCACACTTACAACCTTTGCAGCATCCCCAATAGTCAACGTGATTTACATTTGGATGATTGACAACTGACTCACATTTATGACTGCTGCAGGGTCCCGGAGTCATGTGATCCCCTTTTGCGACCTTCCGACAAGCAAAGTCAAGCAGTGGGGAAACCGGATTCGCTTAATAACCATGTTAACTAATTTAAGAACTGCGGTGATTCACTTAACAACTATAGGAAGAAAGGTAAAATGGAGCAAACTCACTTAACAAACATTCACTTAACAACATACATTTTGGGCTCGATTGTGGTCATAAGTTGAGGACTACCTGTATTGCTTCCCAAATAAAGCTGCTTGAATGGAAATCCTATAGTAAAGTTTTAATGGGAAGGAGATGGGTGCTCCCCCTGCTGGGCAAATAGTGCATCGTTTTGGAAGCCACTTCAGAAAGCAAAAATGGAGACAATGTTCTTTGTGAAAATCATCTCTGAAACAGGAAGGAGAAAAACCAGCTCCCATTCGCTGGCTGCATGAAACAGCTAAGCTTAAGCATGTTTATGCTTCTGTGAGCAATTCACTTCCTCTTTTATGCAGCCATGAAAATGGACAGCCGGGGACCATTTCTTTCAACATTTGTCATTTCAACACTGTTAACAAATACAGCAGAAATACTGGTTACACATACAGTACAGTAATATAAAAATAACTCCTTACACATCACTTAATTTTCTAGCATGGTCCATATAAACATTCTACGAGGGTGAGTCAAAACGTAATGCCATTGTCTTTATTTCAGGTGAAGTTTTTGATAAAAATACCTGAAAATTTTCCCAGTTATAAATGATTATATCATTTACGTTCTGAAATATTTTGTTTCTTACTTTTCAGGTTTTTAGACTCGCAAGGAAAATTCAAAATGGCTGCCCCCTTTGAGTTGCGTCAAAAACAAAGAGCAGTGATTGAATTCCTTGTTGCTGAGGGGGAAACCCCTGTGAACATTCACAGACGATTACAAAAGGTGTTTGAGGACAATACTTTAGATTATAGGCCCCATGAAAGGGTTTTAGAGGCAAACATTATTCCAGTGACGAGGAAGTGAAAACTGCAGTGAAGAAGTGGCTCAAAGAACAGTCAACAAAATTTTACGAGGCAGGGATACATGCTCTCATTTGAAGGTGGAACATCGCTATTGAGAGAATGGTGACTATGTTGAGAAGTAGGGATGTGATCCACAGAGGACCAGCTTCATTTTGATGTATGCTACATGTTCCTGTGTTGGTAATTATACCTGTCCTAAAGAAAATGGCATTACTTTTTGACTCACCCTCGTATTTGTGACAGTCTTCAGTCAAATGTCCTAATAATATTTGGCTTTTTTAGCTATGCTCACATCTTTCTGTAATCTCGGTAATCAAGCAAGATCTGAAATTTCAACTTTCTAATGTTGTTTGTCAGACTTAACTCCTCATTGTGACTTATATCCCACACATTCCTGAAAGGGCCAGACAACAACAACAAAAATGTATTTTTCTTGAGAGTAACCTCCCTATTTCGTTCATAAAAGGCTGGATCTTGAAAACACAAGGCACTTTTGGGTAGAAAGCTTTGTGATGTACTACAAAATTGCTGCATTACATTAGAATGAACAATTTATCCCAGAGAGGCACACTGCTGTTGGCTCTTTTTTATGGGGAAAAATAATAGTAACAAGAAAAATAAAGTGTATACAAAAGGGCTCCAGCTAACTCAAATGACGTTCCTAGAGGCAGTATATCTGAACCATGCAGCTGAAGAAGAAAAAAAGCATAGCCACAAACTACAGGTAGTATTCAACTTATGACCACAATTGGGACTGGAACTTGTGGTCATTGCGATCTTAAGTTGCTTTCTTGCTGGAAATTGACAAGAGTTTGCAGTCATGACCGCAGGATGCTGCAACTGTAAATGCAAGCTGGATGTCAAGTGCCCAAATTATGATCAAATGACCATGAGGGTAGTGCGATGGTCATATGTACAAATACAGGTCATTTTTTGAGGCTGTCATAACTTTGAATATCATTAAACAAATGGTCTTAAGTCAAGGACTGCCTGTATAAATTGGAATGAAATTATTTTATTTTCTCTCCTGAACAGACAAAAATATTCAGAACTTACTGCTCACATCTATAGGACAATTCATGGTGTCTTGACACAAGATAACTCGGGGATTATGTTTTGAGAACATGTTGTGAGTGCGCTTGCAAAATGACTTGAGAGATCTGCCTATTCCAAAAATGTGTGCCAAAGCAATGTAATCATTGGCAAATCACCAGAATATTGTCACTCCCTCTAGCGTTCAATACCTACTTGATACACTCACTTTTTGGAACAGTACCCTTCAAAACAAAGGATTAGACTATAATTCTCACCATTTTGTTTTCTAAGGAAGTAAATGGGGCTATGTGGGCTAATATTAAAAAGAATAATGGTACATTATTTTGAAGGAGGACATTTTCTCTTTTGTTAATGATTTTTAAGTGTAACAGGTCAAGCAGTGCACGGTGAATTCAAAAAGGAGGTGCTTCTGGTTATACTGCACTTCTAGGTACCATATTGAGTGTCAAACTGAATCACAGATCATTCGAAAATACGATGCGTAACTGCTTCCTTCCCTTCCTCTTTTTCAAGTGATAGTTTCATAGGCAAATCACATCTGAACACGCAACTGTCCATAAATATCCTGAAACATTGCTCCATAATAGGTATGTAATGTGTAAAATATACCCCATGTAAGCTTACTTTAGTGTCCTCTGGCTCCACTAGGAGTTCTTGCTCAGCCTCATGTAGCTCCTCCGCAGGATCATAACTGTACATTGGCAACAGGTGGTGGCGTAGTCGATCATATCTAGGAGGCAGATTTGTCAGAGTATAACCTAAAACTGTCCTCAAGCAATTAAAAGCTGCTACAATTTTTTTCTCATGACCCTGGCACTGGCTCAGGCAAGTTAGAGCTACATCATAAAGCAATGTCAGGGATGAACAACAATCATAATTTCAGTATAATAAACATTTTGATATTTTAAGTAGTTTAGTGTTCAAATGTGCTAGATCAGTGATGGCGAAACTTTTATCCACCGAGTGCCAAAACTGCGAGCACGCGCATGCCCAAACGGAAAGGTGTGTGCATGCATGCGCAGCAGAGACCCGAAGACCAGCTTTTTTTCCACCCCTAATGAGGTGCTAACGATCTTCCCTGCTTCATATTCAGTCCGAAGAAGTTTTTTTCCTGCCCTAAGTCTTTGCAGGCTTGTTTTCATTCCTACTCCCTTCGAAGAATAATTTTTCCAGCCCTAGCCAGGGGATAAAGTAATGTGCTGAAGCTGAACAGACTAAGGACGCTAGCCAGATGAATACCTGGTAGGTAGATTTTCCCCCCTATTTTCCTCCCCCAAAACTAAGGTGCGTCTTATACTCCGAAAAATATGGTATATCACACTTACATTATGTTGATGTTTAACCGGAACATATAAATTAAACTATAGTGAAATGTTAATATAGGGATAACCATAGAGCATTGGATGGTTCTTCTAATTACAACCCATCTACCTCAAACCCATGATTAATGAAGCATCATACAAAATACATCCATGCAGCAACAATTCCTGTGGCCTTAAATAAGGACGAACTGTTACGGCAAGCACATTATTTTCCTTCCAGATTTGGGAAACTAAAATAATGCCCAAGAATATTTCTGGATTTCACAAGGGAAAATAAAAGTGGTAGCTAGTTCATTGCAGTAGTTAATTTTAATTTTACATTAAAATATTTAGCTGTTTAAAATAAAAAAGCTAAAATCAGTGATAGTACCATGTGAAATTGGAAGGAAAAGCAGTAAGCAATCTCATTCACCACCTAATAAATTAGTTTTTGTGGCTAGCCCGTGGCTGCTATTCAATGCAACATAGACAGACCTTGCTTAATGACTATCCTATTTATTTACCATTTGAAGTTGCAGTAGTTGAAGTTGACAAAGCAACTTTACTTTATGAAGATGGTAGCATCCTTGTGGTCAACTACTGTATTTACAACTATTGCAGTGTGCCAGTGATGTGGTTACTACTTGTGCACTTCACAGCTAGCTTCCAACTAATAGACTCAATGGAGAAGCCAGCAGTAAAACTGAAAGTTGTGGTCTTGTGATGTTTCACTTAACAATCATGTCACTTAGCACCAGAGTTCCTGATCCCATCTGTGGTCATTAAGTGAGGATTACCTGAATTTCCAAAATTTCAAATCTTCCCCAGAAAGCTGAACTCCCTTTCCCACCATAACTCAATACATAAGATTGGATGCTACCTAGTATGCTTGAAACAGGTACCGTGTTTCCCCAAAAATAAGACCCTGTCTTATATTTTTTTGAACCCTGAAATAAGCGCTTGGCCTTATTGCCATGCACTCAAAAGCCCGATTGGGCTTATTATCGGGATGTCTTATTTTGGGGAAAACAGGGTATCATTATTCACTATATCAGAAAACAATACTCTCCAAAGTGATAATTTATAAGTATCCAAAATGGATCCTACAGTACAACAGATATTGAAAGAATATTATTTTTAATACAAGATTTTTAAAAAAGTTACTAGTCAACTTCATATCAAAATGTGTCTTATTAACTTTAACTAATTCCCAGAAGGCATTTTTCAGGACCATTTAATGAAAGAAAAAAGTGGAACATGTCATAATTCAACCAACATACAAAGAGCAATGTACATTATTCCACTTTACATTATTTAATGAATTGGTCTATCTCTGTTTACAGTAAAGTAAGTATGTAATTGACTGCAGTATAAAAAAAAACAGAGTCCCTTCTAGCAAGAAGATAGATCTAAAAAGAATCTCCTACTGCAATTTCTTACCTCCTTTTTTTCTGGATATACAACATCTGCAATGACAAAGGGGAAGGAGAAAACAATTATGAGAGGAATGTGAATATGCGTCAGACATTATTTCTTCTAACTGGGAATAAAAAGAAAAGGAAAAAGAAAAAATACAAGGAATGTGAACATCAAGGTCAGCATTTGTGTCATTAGTCTAGGTGCAGTTCTCACAAGCCACATAATGAAAACATGTGGAGCACCCAATTCATTTGAAATGTGACCTTAAGTGTCAAATGATAAAGATACTGAAAGATGGTAGATAAAATCTCACCAAAGTCCAGAGACCAACCTGGTACCTTCTAGGAATATCGGATTACAGATACTTTACTTCCCTCAACTAGCCTAGCCTTTGATAATATTGACCAAGGACAATGAGAGCTGTAAGATACCACAGTAGGGATGACTGCATCTTTTCAGTGGAACAGACTAAAGCAAAGTCCTATTTTGGCATCCCCTTTATGAAAGCTTTGGCCCATTAAGAAGCTACTTTCGGTTTCTGAGCATTTTGAGGTGATTGCAAGTTGCAGGGACTGGTTTTATGCAATAAAATGTTTGTTTGAGCTGTGGCTTTCGGATACACTGAACATAAAAGTCAAAAGCAGAGCAGCTTTCATATAATCTACTTGCATATCTACACCAAGCTATAAAATTTTTCAGTTGGTTTACATGTTAGGCATTAACATATTAGGCATACAACTAAACAAAAACATTCATTTTTTTCAAACTTGATAATTTAAAGTTTACTTATAGTGTCTAGAAACTCCAGACTAAGCATCAATGAAGGCTATTGGAATTATAAAGAAGAAACATTTTTGTTCAGCCTAAAAGGGAAAATATAATGCTTATAGATAAGGGAAGCCAAATTATTTTTATTTATGTAATCTATTACTGACTAATGATACCAAACTTCAGTCTTCCCAAAAACAAGCATATCATACTATTGCATTCCTACACCCAATAAAGTATTACCACTTTGACAAAAAAGAAAGAAAAAGAAAAAGCAGCAACAAACAAATCAGCTGTACTCCTCTCCCAGATATACTGTGTGCTGGGCTATAGTCCCAACACACCTGGAAAGAACAATATTAGAGAATATTTTGTTAATCTGTATAGGATTCAGTCTGTGGGTGATCTGAAAATGCTGCTGGTGAAAAGCAGAAACATTTGAAAAGCTAAGTAAAGGACAACCGTTTCCCCCAAAAACCTTGATGCAGAGGGTGACTGCATAACATACACAAGTGACACAGACAGAACTCTCACATTACTTTTAAAAAGCTTTAATTATATATTTTCGTGACTTAGATCACTGGGATTTCCTGAGATGCAGTGTTCACAAGGGGGCATTTTTAAAATAATGGCACTCACTAACTGAAAAGATTGCAACTATTGCAACAGAAACTTGACTAAGAACTGATATTGAGACTCATCTTTTTTTTCCCCAAAGAAAAACTTTCCAGCATATTCCATTGTTGACATGAAAACTAGAGCAGCATTTCTCAACCTCAGCAACTTTAAGATGTGTAATCCTCAACGTCCAGAATTCCCCAACCATCATGCAGGTCTAGAAACCAAGTGCTTCTGTCTTGAATCCACTCACCACTGCCATGACGATTCCAACAATGGTGATAAGGAAAAACGGCACTAGAATATAACCCACCAGGGAGTCATTGGTTGGCCCAGCAGAAGTGGGCATGGTGGTGTTATTCATGGCATAGAAAACTTGCTTGACAGGATCGGAGAAGCAGCTCCTGTCATCATTGGGAAGTCCACCTCACAACAATAAAAAAAAAAGTTTAGGATTAAAACACATTTTTAATGTTGCCATAAGCCACTCCTCTCCTCCTCCTCCTCCTCCTCCCAAACCCACTGCCATTCAAACAACTGCACATAAGACAGTCACAAGCATATCACATGCTACTCCTCACACTAGAATCAATGAATGAAATCCTTTAAAATATTTAGCCCTGAGACATGAATGACAGCTAAATGAAACTGAGAAAGGGGGTGAATGGGAAAGAAAAATAAACCATTCCAAGGCAAAAAGAGAGTGACAAGACAGAAAGTTAAGAGTAATGGAAATAATGCTGGCATCTTGGTCTAAGCTAGTATAGCTGACCTCTAATATCTCGCTTTCTAGATATTTCCCATAATGGAGAAAAGCAAAACTCTGCAACCCCTACCCACTCCACCCCAGCTCATTCTATTGGTAATATTTAATATAATAGCAAAATTTGCTCCATGCTAGGCTCGCCTACAAAATTAAGTACAAAAACTTGTTTTGGTCTAAGATTAATAAACCTCTGGCGCTCCAGATGTTGATGATAGACGTCTCAATAGACATGCCCTGAATAGCCAATGGAACAATACTGGAGAAAATTATACATTTCCCACCCTTTTAGACGTGCAAGTTTAGAATCAAGCAAAAATATCTGGGTTAATTCGAATAGATACAATATGTTTTTCTATATGGGATGGGTTAGACTGTTAGAAGAAAACAGAAACCTGTATTTTAGTAAATGGGCCAGAGTTGTGTGGTAAAACACGTAATTTGCTTGCAGAATATCCCAGACACAATCCCAATTATCTCCAGGTACAGATTTGTTTTGTAATCAGGTCCAACAATGCTGAATTAGTCTATGGTTCATATCTTCATATTTTCAAGATACTTGTAAATAAAGAAATAATCTTATAAGAATATTGGATAACATTTTTTTTTCAAATTCTGAACTGGGAGTACAGGTTTTCATTGTAAATGGAACTGAATACCATTTGTAAATGCAACTGAGATACAGGATACAGATATAATCTAGATTTATATTACTATGAGATGTAAGAAGCTAGATTGGACAAGTTCATTGAAGCCCCTTGCAATGGTATGTGGGAATGACCTTGGGGGAAGAGGAGAAGAGATGCAGCCTAGGAAACTATCAGATAAAAGAGAGAGGAGCCTGCAAATGCTTAATGGACAAAGAATCTTAAGAAGGTGGCACCCTAACATATCAGACTGTTAAATGTTACAGCAGGAGATTTATGGTTTCTGTTCAGACTTGCAAGATTCTGTTAATGTAGTCTGACAGTAACATAGCACTGGTCATCTGGTCATGTTTTCGGTCTGGTTACCTGGGAGGGCGGATACCAATCTTGCAAGTCTCAAAATACAAATCTCTCCTGGTCATCAACTTGTTATAGTCTAATACATTAGGGTGGATCCTTCTTAAATGTCTTTCTTTGCTTATTAAGCATTTGAGTAAGGTCCCTCAAATCTCAGATGAGAGGCCAATCCAAAGAACTGGGGCAGCTACAAAGGTAAGAGATGGTCTCACAAATCTGACACTGTGTCATATAGAGCTTTAAAGATGATAACCAGCATCTTTAACTACACACAGAAAACAACTAAAGGCTAGGCTAGGGCAACTGAGGCAGCAGTAATGTAACTTGATGAACCATGGGGCACCCCAGAATTAACATGCTACAGTAGTCTCAGCCAATTGCAGCTTCTGAATGTTCTTCAAGGGCAGCCCCATGTACACAGTGCAGTAATCCAATCAGAAAGTGATTAAGGCATGACTGTGAGCAAGGCCTCCCAGGCCAGGAATGGCACACCAGCAAAGGGTGTGGCTATGGCTGCCACCTGCTCTTCCAACAGGAGCTTCAAATATAGGACCACCACCAAATTGCATACCAGTTCTCCAGGGGAGTGTTACCCCATCCAGAGTCAAAGATGTCAGCTCTCTTGACCCCAGGGAGCCAAGACCCCACAACCACTCTATCTCGCTAAGTCTTGAGTTGCAGCCTGCTTCTCCCCATCTAGGCCCTTATAGCCTCCAGGCTCTGAGAAGCAAGTTAAACAGCTTCACTTGCTCAGCATGAGGTAGAGATGCATAATTTGGTATTGTCAGCACACTGATAATACTGAACCCCAGATAAGGCTGAATTTATCTTGCGCTAACAGAATGTGAAGAACTACAGAAACAAATGAACTCAATGCCTACGAGACTATCTGTTTCACAGCTATAATTCAACACTGGAGAATCATTCACATATTTAAAAAAGAAGCTGGGAATTAAATGGAAGGATGCCATATATGATAAACACTTGTGGAAGAGGATCAACCTAATGCACAGAAAACATTTCTTTAGATACTTTGTGTCAATTCTTAAAAGCCCAAACATATAGCAAATGCCACATCCTGAGCACTTATAAATTTACACATTCCTACTTATTCTGCAAACCACAACAATTCAGATTTGCTGGCAAGAGGGGAGATTTGAATTGGGGCCATTTATCCCGTTCATTGTTTGCAACCTGGCCCTTCCCAGATTTTTTGTGATCACAAGAAACAAATTTCCAGTAATCACATTCACTGATTAAGCAACAGCTAGCAGGGCTGAACTGCAAACATCCAGATTATCACTAGATGAAAGCAAAGAGATGCAGAAGATTCTATCTTTTTACTGCCTTCTAGTTACTGCCTCAACCTTTGCTGTCTGGATGTAGCAGTCCTATTAAATTATAGCTGTATTATACATTTGGCAATCTACCCAGTCAGCCAAACCCATAGTCAGCCTAATAATTTCTTAGGTAAGACTACAATTGGCTTGGAGAGTTCCATGGCGCCCCATTAATTTCATGGCACCCTCGACTTACAACCACAATTGAGCCCAAAATTTCTGTTGCTAAACAGGACAGTTAAGTGAGTATTGTCCCATTTTACGAACTTTCTTACCACAGTTGTTAAGTGAATCACTGCAGTTAAGTTAGTAACACAGTTTTAGTGAGTCTGGCTTTCCCATTGACTTTGCTTGTCAGAAGGTCGCAAAATGGCATCACATGATCCCAGGACAATGTAACAGTCATAAATACATGCCAATTGCCAAGATCCAATTTTGATCATCTGACCATGGTGATGCTGCAACGGTTGTAAGTGTGATAAATGGTCACAGGTCATTTTTTTCAGAGGTGTTGTAACTTTGAACAATCACTAAACAAATGGTTGTTAAGTCGAGGGCTACCTGTACAGTAGACTCTTAGTCATTACTTATGCATTAACTATAACTTCCATATAATGTATTTCATGTATACATTCATGTACATTATGTAATGCCTAATGTAGTTCATATAAATATGCAGAGAGCCAGTTTAATCTAGTGATTAAGGCACCAGACTAGAAGACTGTGAGTTCTACTCCCATCTTAGGCATGAAAGCCGGCTGGGTGATTTTGAGCCAATCACTCTCTCTCAGCTCAACTCATTTCACAGGATTGTTGCTGTGGGGAAAACAGGAGGGGGGAAGGAGTATCAGATATGTTCACTGGCTTGAGTTATTTATAAAATAATAAAGGTGGAATATATGTATATAAGACCCTGCATGGGATGTAGCATCAACAGATAGCTGAGGTGGCAGACTTTGGGAAATCCTACCAGTGGCTGGAAAAAGCTGGACTAAAAAACAGCACAAAGGCATAGCAGCACAAGAACAAGCAGTAAGCACCAGATCCATAGGAACAAGAGTCTACCACAGTAGACATAACCAGAGGCCTCAGATACAGTCCAATACATAGTGGGAGGGTGTAAAATGCAGACAGGAACAGTATACACTGAGCGGCACAACCAAGAAGCTGGCATTGTGTACAGAAACATCTGCAGTGTATAGGGTAGACTCTCCCAAGTCCAGATGGAAGATTCTACAAAAGGTTGTGGAAAATAACAGGGCTAAGATCCTGTGGGACTTCCAGATCCAGACGGACAAGATGATACTGATCAACCAACAGACATCACGGGAATAGACAAGGAGCAGAAGGTACAAGATGGTGGTAGATGTAGTGGTGCCAAGTAAAAGCAACATCAGGAAGAATGTGCATGAGAAGCTAGAGAAGTACCAGGGCCTGAAAGCTGAATTAGAGAGAATGTGGAAATTAAAGACCAAAGTAGTCCCAGCATCAGGGCTGTGACTCCCAACGCACCAACAAATCCTATGAACACCATCAAAGCTCGCTGTCCAGAAGAATGCCGTGCTACAAACAGCAAAAATACTGTGCAGAACTCACAAAACTCCCAGGCCTCTGTAAGTGTCAATAGATTTGGGGTTTGGAAGATTTTGCACATACAGTTGCAGCTTGGTTACTGAATACAGCAATACATTATGATGAAAATAAAGCATATATGAAAATAGATAGCTTATGGTGTGGTATTGATGAGGGTTAAGTAAGCAAGGGTGTGTGATGTTATGTTGGTTGGTTAACATATGATATATTAATCATATAACATATGATTAATATACAAACAATACATGTGTTCATACAAATATATGTTTTTATGGCTTTTTATGGTTTCCCATACAGTATAGTTAGATCAGAAGCCAATGATCTCCAGTGAATGTTACTGTATGATGCAATGAGGAGTGAAGGATTTTTAAGACAGATGCTGACTGATAGGTGGTATGTGCTAAGTACAAACAATTGTTAATTTTGAAAGAAGTAAAACTAGAGGACATGAAAATGTTTTATCCAATGGACATCAGCTTTGGGAAATTCAGGGGAAAGGTAAGTTGAATAGAGTAGGAAGGGGGGATTTAAGCATATGGGTGAAACAAGAGAGATTGGGTCAAGAAAGTATGGAAACTGAACAAATAAAAAGACAACAGTGAATGTTTGATATGAAAAATGTATGTTGAGGTGGTTTGGATATACAGGAAAAAATGAACAACTGAGATAATAGAAGGAGAAAATTGAGAGAGTCATTTTTGGGTGGATTTGATGAGATCTTGAAAAAGAGGAAGGTGAGAAGTTCAGAGAACAAAGATAAATATACGAAACAGTATATAGACATTGTGGAAGCAAGAACAGGACAGCAAGATTCCAAAAGGCATAATGCATGGCATTGGCATTAACAGACTTTTAACTATTTCACCTTCCTTTGCCTCACCTCAAATAACAAAGTTTACCAGGAAAGAAAAGTTATATAAACAAAACCAGTGTTTTGTTTTAACAGTCAAAAAATTCCTTTGACAATATTGATTTACTTACCCATATCTACTCTTTACATTTACATAACCCTTTCAGATGTGATTATTTCTCAAGAACTGGACCCTATGTTATACCCTGAGATTCCACACGCTCCTCTGGTTTCTATTAAGTGAAATAAGAAAACCTAAAAGCCCTATGAAAGGAAATTATAACATTATCCCAATGCAGATTATTTTTTAAGTATGTATAATCATAATCATGAAAATCTGAAAGAAGGCTACCTTATTTGCAATTATGTAGCCAAAAGGCTCCCAAAGAACTTTAGAGGGGGAAAAAACAAAGGTAACCAGAGTGCTTAGCTTGGTTTAGAGCAGTGTTTCTCAGCCTTGGCGACTTTAAGACGTGTGGACTTCAATTCCCCGAATTCCCCAGCCAGCATTCCCAAGGAATTCTGAGAGTTGAAGTCCACACGTCTTAAAGTTGACACGGCGGAGAAAGGCCCCACTCCACCAGATCTCCACAAACAGAAGCATCCTCCAGTGATCCAAAAGGCTTTCCTTCAAGGGGACGACAGATAATTTGGAGAAAAGGCCTATGTAATTCAGCAGAGTAAACAGAACACAAGCCCATATCCATCCAAACCACAGAACAGCGTCCTCTGGCAAACTTAAGAGTTCAGGGCCGAGCTGACCCGTCTTATTCGCTTTAATCTCCAAGCCGAGATTTAATCCCTCTCCTCTTTCTGTTTCCAGCAACGGCAGCGCTTACCTCTTCGGCATTCCCAGGTTTACAACAGCATCTCCGTATATAAAAGCACCTCCGCAACGCTCATCTTCTTCCCGGAAGTCTCGCCTCGAACTGGGGGTGGAGAGAACACACGAGAAAAATCAATGCGTCTCCACCTCCCAGCCATTTCCCTCCTTCACTTCTCCATTTGCTTTCAGTGGGGCGGACCCAGCGCTTACCTCCCTTCCTCTCCTCAGCTCCTCCTTGCTCTCCGTTTGGTTGCTGCAAACAAACGCACGCGCGCGCACTCCCCGTCCCTGCGCACCTCTCGAGCTTCGCCTTTCAAACACCGGCAGCAAAAGCCGAAAGGCGCGTGACTGGGCCCGCACATTAGAGGGGAAGAGCAGCAGCCAATCGGCGAACAAGGTTCCGCCAGGTAACGCGCGATTGGCCATCGGGGCAGCAGAGGGCAGTCTCCGCCCGGTGAAAGACAGTGACGAGAGAAAACAACCGTGTCCTCTTAGGTGGGCGTATATAGAGGTTCGCCTTTTTGCGCCGTACCCGGTTCTCATTTGATACTCCGTCTGCGGGGGAGATGTTCTCTGAACTGCAATGCGAAAAGTTCCGCAAATGTACTTCGAAACTGGGTTCTGAAAACGGTGGACAAGGTTCCAATATAAAGTGGGTGCGCATCGAACTCTCTGGCCTGGCTGTGACTCATCGGTG